>JAWNPU010000092.1:7500-542748 GCA_035047325.1 Drosophila vallismaia
CGGTCGGTCCTGTCGGTCGGTCCTGTCTGTCGGTCGGTCCTGTCTGTCGGTCGGTCTGCCGGTCGGTCTGCCGGTCGGTCCTGTCTGTCGGTTGGTCTGTCTGTCTGTCGGTTGATCGGTCGGTCGGTCCTGTCTGTCGGTCGGTCGGTCCTGTCTGTCTGTCGGTCGGTCGGGCATGTCTGTCGGTAGGTCCTGGCTGTCTGTCTGTCGGTCGGTCCTGTCGGTCAGTCGGTCGGTCTGTCTGTTTGTTTGTCGGTCTGTCTGTCTGTTTGTCGGTCTGTCTGTCTGTTTGTCTGTCTGTCGGTCGGTGGGTCGCTCTGTCTGTCGGTCGGTGGGTCGCTCTGTCTGTCGGTCGGTGGGTCGCTCTGTCTGTCGGTCGGTTTGTTTTCGGTCTGTCGGTCGGTCCTGTCTGTCGGCCGGTCGGGGTGTCGGTCGGTCTGTCTGTCTGTCGATCTGTCTGTCTGTCGATCTGTCGAAATAAGTGCTGCTTTCGCCGATGGAGGTGGATGATGACAAGAAATGCCTCGACCCATGTCACAATTTGTGCAATAGAGGTGATCGTCCTCCGTACACTGAAGTTCTTCCTGAAAACTGGAGATACGTCATAATCTAAGATAACGATGACGATCCTTGTAATTGTGAATTCAGGTGCATATTGATCTACCTTGGGGAGCCAGAAAGTGGTGCGTCATGATGCGGGTCCCTCCTGATCCCAGCAGCGAGGAATATTATAGGAAGGTTATCTTCAAAGAGTGCCAAATCGACGAGATCACTTTACACATAGATTAGGAGAGTATTGAGCACATCCCGAAGAATTTTAATAAGTTGAGATTCATGCTTTGGTACTTGCCGGTGGACTGCTGTCAGTTGTCTGCCTGCCACTAAATCTAAAGACTTTAGTTCTAATGACTTCGGCTTTATTGAATGCAGCTCTATTGACTTCAGTATTTCTTGTTCCATATTTGTTTGCCTCCCAGTATTGATTGCTTACAGTTGTATATTTCAAAATTTTTCGAGCACTCTTTGGCCTTTGATTCAAATTAATTCGGGTTTTCGATTAATTACACAAAATACGCAAGTCAGCCTAATCAATACTGAAAACAATTTTTTTTTTATTCAGATATATTAGCGAATATATAAATAATTTGTCCCTCTTCCATTTCGGTAAATTGGGAGTCTTTATATACAAACCTATCATGATTACAATCATTTTTGTTCCCTGGAATATATCTGAAAAGCTTATATGGTAGAAACTTTTGGTTCTAAAACGATTTGAAAGGGAATGTCGGACATGAAATTTCCATTAGTTCGTGCTTTTAAAAACTAACGTATACATACTTTTTATATTCTTGCATGAATATTATTTATCGTATTTATAGTTTCACTTCTCCCATTTGTATGTAGACATCGAACCTACTTATTATTCTGACCTCCGAAGATCTAAGGTGCTTGGGTAGGGTGTTCCTAGTATATCCACGATAAAAAGGAAACTGGAACCTGGTAACTTCCCGCGGACGGACTCTGATGACCCTGAGACATTTTATTATCCCCAAATGAATGCCATTAACTTGCGTTTCCTGCTTTGTTTGCAGCTCTTCCATTTAATTGCAGCATTAATGCCTGGAGTAGCAACAACAAAGGACGTGAGAATGGAAACGGCCCTCATTACTTGGAGGGTGCTAGAAATATGTTTTTAATTGCGGAAATATTTCCATTTCACAAATAGATGTGATAATTATTCAGAATGGCGCGAATTTCCATCACATTAAATTTGCAGACAATGGGTGGAGGGTGATAGTAAAATGCAGCTAGCGGATAATGAAAATCGTGTTCAAGTGCGGAAATGCTGAAAATTATTTCAATGAAACACAACTAAGTGCTTTTTAAGTGCCCTCGCACCCACGGTGGTGCAATCCAAACGGAAATGGGCAAAAGCAGATTGGTTGGGTGGTTTTCCAAAGGGCAGACCAAATAGGGCCGGAGCGCAGGTTCCTTATCTTTGCAAGATTTTATTTCCAATGCAGCAAAAAGCAGAAAATGAGTTAATAATAAATATGGAATATTTGTAGTGTTAATTTATTTTAATGCATTTCCTATTCTAAGCTAATTGAAATGAGTTTTTTATTAAGGTTGCTTCTTTATCTTTTAGATTTTTTAGATTTCAAGGTCTGCTCTAAGGATTGAACAGTAACCGTTTAGATACTTGGAACCTAAAAAGTAGGCAAATCAAAAAGATTTCAACATACTACTCAAATACTATTTAACAAAGCGTCTCAACGTGACACACAGTCGATACATGAACATCAAAACTAGCAAAACGATGGAGACGATCTTGGGAATAAAAGGCAACGATTTTGTCATGCTAACCGCCGACACCATGGGGATGAAGTCGGTTATGCTGTTGGACGATAGTAAGTTACACAAAACTCTTTTTCCAATCTTGGTAAGACTTTGAAAATCTCGTAGAAAAATCCAAAATCCACCGGCTGACCGATTACTCCATGTTGGCGGTCGTTGGTGATGGCGGCGACTCGTTGCAGTTTACGGACTTCATTCTGCGGAACCTGCACCTGTACAAGGTCTCCAACAGGTATGACCTGAGCGCCCTAGGGGCGGTTCACTTCACGCGCAGCAATTTGGCCGCCTATCTACGCAGCAACGCCCGTTACCAGGTGGCCCTACTGCTTGGGGCATTTGATCCGGTCACCGGCCCTGAGCTGCACTTCATTGATACCTACGGCAGCTCGACGCCCATCCAGTTTGGAGGCCACGGGTCCGGCATCAACTTCTGCGTGCCCATTTTCGAGCAGTTCCGCACACCCGTCATGGATCAAAGGACGGCCTACAACATCATGCAGAAGTGCGTGGCCGAAATCCAGAGGCGACTGGCGATCAACCTGAGAAATTTTGATGTGTTCGTGATAGATAAGATGGGCATCACCCGGTTGGATCCTATTAATCAGGAGTCCCTAAGGACGCACCCACCTATCAAGGACCCCCAAAGAGTTGTAGCTTAAGGTAGTTTTAAGTCGCAGTTGGTTTTGTAAGTTTCTTAAGTATCATTTTATTTTATCATGTAAGGCCACACAAACCAATTTGTTTAATTGTTCCATGGCTTTTGCAGGTGTTGGCTTCTGGGGTCGAAGTTAAATATGTCCTTGCCCTGCAGGATAATGATTTAATAAATAGCTAATTTTACCCCTTTGCAGGGTTTGAGGGACTATAACTCATAAGATATTCTGTGGAAAGCAGAATTGGGGAAAGCAAAAATCGCACAGTAGCTGCTGTTATCTGACAGATACTTTGCCTAAAGGCCTCAGTTGCTCTGGCAAAAAGTATGGTGCCTTTTAAATTTGATTTCTAAGTTACAATACAACAATAATAAGAACTTTCCGAAATTATTTTGGAAAAAGTTTGAATAAGAAACACAAAAGTTCAAATAAATTTATAGACATGGTACGGAAGAACATGCAGTGTTCGGCTTACTATTATTTTATTTTAAATTATTCTTTTAATGATACCGATAATTGCTCTGGATGTAGCTTTAAAAGTCCTGTCCCAGGGCTGACAGGACTTAGTGAAAGCAGAAGCGCTAATAGAAATGGGAATAGAAAAGAAAAGCTATTTCCGTCATCAAAAGCTGGCCTGGCGAATCTTGGGGGCCCAGGACCTGAGTGAGGGGAACTTTCGCGGATGGGCCATGGCTGTCAATGTTCTGGTGGCTCTGGCCTTCCCAATGCTAACTCTTTCGCTGTTCAGCTACGATTCGATGCTAGAAAACATCACCAACTTTGGTCTGGTGATCACCTCGATGGCCACCGTTGTCAAGATTTGCCTCTACACTCTCCGGCTTTCGAAACTGGCCGAAATGGAGCAGCTCATCGCCGAAATGGATGAGCGCGTGGAGGGCCCGGAGCAAGTGAAGCGTCATCGCATGATGGAAAAGCGAATGCGCCTTATTTCCAGAGGCTTCTTGTTGTCCTTTTGCATTGTAATCGTCAGCCTACAGCTGGCTTTTCTGTTTAATGAAAAGCGCTGTTTGCCGTTACCTTCGTGGTTTCCTTTGGACTGGAAAAGTTCGGTGGCGTCGTATGTGGTGGCTGTGGCATACCAGCAACTCGTGATTTTCGTTCAAGTCTTTCAAAATTACGTGGACGATTCCTTTCCGCCTTTGGTCCTCTACCTGATTGCCGAACAATGCAACTTGCTGAATATGCGCTTGTCTGGGGTCGGTCATCGGGGTGAGACTCTGCTGGCCAACGAGGCGGAGCTGGTCGAGTGCATCCAGGATCAGAGGCGGCTCTACAGGTTTGTTTGGACATTCAAGTAAAGGCGTAAACTCATTTCTTGTTTTCAGGCTACTGGAACTCTCTCGGAGCTTGATCACCTGGCCCATGTTTGTGCAGTTCGTCGTCATCGCCATCAATGTGGGAGTCACCTTGTTCGGCTTTGTGTTTTTCGTGGAGACCGTCTATGATCGTTTGTACTACGTGTCTTTTCTAATTGCCATTGTCCTACAGACGTATCCGCTGTGCTACTATGGAACAAATATGGAGCACAACTTCCACGATCTCCACTATGCAGTTTTTCGATCCAATTGGGTGGAGCAAAGCCGCCGCTTTCGCAGTACCATGTTGATCCTGTCGGAGCGTACTGGGCGTCAGCAAGTCCTTCTGGCCGGGGGCTTGGTGCCCATTCATCTGAGCACCTTCCAGGCCACCTGCAAGGCAGCATATTCGTTCTTCACCTTGATGGGCAACACCATGCAGATTAACAAAAATTAAATAAGAAGATTTCAAGAATCACAAGTATATTACAGGCACTAATTAGAAATACAGAAATCTTGGATACATCCCTAAAATATGCATAAAATGTAGTTATTCTAATCAAATATGCGACAATTAGTGGATTAATATTTAAGAGAAAATCATTATTTGTTTTAAGAATGGTAAATGGTAAATGCAAAAAAAATATCTATATTGTATAATAGATTGATTAAAACCAGATACAATACCTTCGATTGGGTTGTCAAATCAAACAGAAAACTCACATTAAAGCAATATCAAAAATCAAGTTGCAGCACAAAATACAAACAGACACCACAATATAACTTGACTGTAAAAAAAATTTATTGTAATCATGGCAATGGAAACAATTTTGGGTATCAAAGGCATAGACTTTGTAATGCTCGCCTCGGATACAATGCAGGCAAAGTCCTTGATCTTCATGAAGGATGGTAAATATTGATACACATTTGATACAACCTTGCAGTACCTTAATGGTTGAAATAATAACTTTGCAAATTCGTTTTCTTTTTTTTAAATATACTCACCCATATAAAGAAAATATCTTCCACTTTACGAAATAAATACATAAAATCGTCATCAGGGCCACCTCCCGAGACCCTATAGGCATATAATTTTTAAATCAATGGGCTTCACATGTCTTGTAACATATTAGATATATATTATATTTAATATACATATATAATATAAGATATACATAAAAAGGTAAATGCCGAATATTGTTATCCTAAAAAGTATTTTTAAAATGTTCTTCAGATCAATCTAAAATTCACCGTCTCTCTGATTTTAACATGATGGCCACAGTAGGCGATGGAGGCGATACCATACAATTTACGGACTACATATCGAAGAACCTGCATCTCTACAAGATTGCCCACGGATACCATCTGAGTGCCAAGGCCGCTGCTCATTTTACGCGCAAAAATCTGGCGGATTACATTCGGACCAACACCCGGTACCATGTGGCGATGCTCCTGGCTGGGTTCGATGACGCCGAGGGTCCAGACCTCCACTACATCGACTCCCTGGGGGCGGCCCAGTCCATCAACCATGCCGGTCATGGATGGGGCAGCATGTTTTGCGGCAGCATCCTCCAGCGATTCTGGCACTCGAATCTTACCCAGGCGGAGGCCTACTCCATCCTGCGGAAGTGCGTGGTGGAGATCCAGAAGCGGCTGATCATCAACCAACGGAACTTTGACGTCTACGTGGTGGACAAGAAGGGAATGCGCAAGATGGAGGCCATAAATCCGGGTTCGCTGAGCCGCGAGGCCGTGAGCCTGAGTTGGTAGAATAAACTATTTACTGTCCGGCAATCATGGATTTCACTTCTCTGGGGAAAATGTTCTCATGGGATTAGCAAAGACTCGAGTGGGTTGGGGAGGTCTCGGAGGGAAGGGCTTTTTCCTGCAACATGGCACGGCTGAATGCCTCCGTGTATTAGCATGTGTGGCAGGTCCTTGTCCACCATGTGCGACAGCTGTCTGAGTTTGTCCTGTCACAATGACAACAACGATAAAGTCCAATAGTTGCAAAAATCTTCCCTTATATTTTGAAATATTGGAGCTAATACGGGATTTATGAAACAACTTGTATGTTTGCTTGAATTTTTTTATCTTTCTAAATAGCGTAAGCAATAATTACAATTAACGAGTTTTAATATATTATTTGTTTTGCTATATTATGATTTTTGGGGTTTTTAAGATTTTATATGATTCAGGAACGAATCATCTAGAGTATTGTGTTTTAGCTATTTTTGTTTTACATTCAGCCCTGTGGAATTAAATAAGTAACTTCAGTATGTATGGGTTCGATATCTTAGAACGTATGCATTAGAAATATCACAGAACAGGGTTTTTCATAATAACTTTGTTACATACATACGTATGTACATAAATGATACAACATTGTAGACAATAAAAATGCTTTTAACAATATTTGGAGAAACTCGGAATTTTTATATCATATTAAAAAGTATACATTTATATATATTATATATTAATATATATATTTTTTTAAATTAGGCATCAACAATGTATCTTTAATGTGTTTAGAAGAATTAGGAAACCTAAATTTAGTAAGATTTTCTATCACACAGATATTTTACTATTAATAATGGAATTTGGATTCATGTCATGGAAATTAAATTCATTAAACTACACAACTTTTTAATAAAAACATAACTTGGGGAATATTTTTCCAGTGCATTTCCCACATTTGTGGAATAGAAACTGCTACACGAAATGTCAGCGGCTGCGAATCGAATGCTGGAAAACCAACATGTCTCTATTTCCCATTTGAACGGCAGCCTGACGAGCGGCTGTCGGGGCTGTCAGGATGTCGGTGGTTCTGAAGAATGGAGTCGTCAGCAGGACTCATAAAAATGAGCTCGGATTGCAGCAGAAATGCACTGGCATCGGACAGGGTTTGCATTGTTCGGTGCTTAGTAGAGGTCCCAGGACAAGGATGAGGGCGAGTATCCAGGTGGTGGGGCGTGACCCACATCGCCCTCTCAGAGGGTTTTGTTTGTCTGCATCCAGTGGCAGTTGCCACTGCTAATTGGCCGCACATGACAAAGTATCGCCAATTGAGCTGGTCTTGCCATTGCTGGTATTGCAACCGTGAAATGTCAACAACGACAAAGGTGGAAAGGAAGGTGGTTTGGAATCAAGTCAGAGGCAACCTTTTCGATTTAAGATTTAGCTGCAAATTGGGTAAATTGGGTTCCTCAACAATTTTAATTCAATAAAATAAATATTGTGTTATGATTTACCCAATATATGCCTGGAAATCGGTCATTGATTAAAAAGTAATTTATTTATGGAGAAACTATTCCAATATAAAGCGCAGCAAAAGGCAACAAACTTAAATTTTTTCTAGAATTTTTGTTCCTCTAAATATTTTTCACATTTCCCCTAAAAGTTGTGGAAGCCTGGAAAAACTTTTGGCATGTGAGCATCTCAAATGAGCGCGACTTTCACAGGACACCTGACTCCTTTTTACACCCCTTAGCCACCTTCCCATAAAGTTAGGTGAAATATATTCACAAGCATGTGAAGGGAAAAACTTGGCATCTCCAAGTTTGAGGCCAAGAAGATAATGTGCTTGTAACCCCCGTGTTTCTTGGCCCACTCCAATACCCATGCATACTTTCCCGCCCAGCAATTTGTGACGTTTAAGAACGCAACGAGGCAGCGACTTCTTGACAGGACATTAACTTTCTCGCATCCTCGGAGTCACTCCATCCGACTGTCTCCGACTGTTTGCGTGTGACGACTCTGATGATGATTCATGATGATGATCCTTGCAGTTTTTCCTCCCCATCAGCCCATTTGCGTTGTCATTTTTCATGGTCTCTGTGGTGGGTTGTAAGGGGCGGTCTGTGGACGGTGGGCTGTAGGCGGTGGGCGTGGCTGGTGCTATGGTGCTAGTTTCCTCTTTCGACAGCCTATTAGTTTTTATTATTTGTTGCAATTAGTTTTTCGGCCTCCTTCCATTCTTCCATTCTCTTATGACACTTTTCTGAACATTTTTCAACGAAATGAACGTCATCTGTTGCCTCCAGCGATACTAAACATATTACACTTAAAAAATTAAGGTTTTTTTTATAAACTCTTCTTTTTGTCATAATATTTGTTTTATAACAATTTTTTTTGTAAATATCTTACAGTAAATGAGGATTAATAGAAGAAGATTAAATCAGAAAAATATTTTAATTACCTCATTTTAAATAATAAAAAATTACAATGTTAGCTTGCATCATTTTTAGCTTAACCGACACAAAAAACTTTAAAAAAAAATTAAATAAATTAATAAACGTAATGCATGCAAATCAAAAATAAATATACACTTTTTTTCTTGATCCTTGACAAATTAATACATTTTGCTCTCTGAACTTGCTGTGTGTCCTGTTTTTCTTGACGGCATTGACAAAAGCCAAACGATTGCTAGCTGTATCTATGATAAATTATGGCCAAAAGTCAAAGCCATCAATCAGAGGGCCATGTTTCCTTTGCCGCCCATGGGCCTGGACCATTTGTTTCGGCCAAAAACCGCCGGCATATGCGGCGCTGCCGGTGACGTCTGGCGTTTCAGGACATTCGACGGCCGAAAAGGATTAAATATAAATCGCAGATGCGTAGACGACTGCACAGGTGTCGGTGGCCGGGCGACAAGCATTTCGATTTAATTTTGTATTAAAATTCAGCCATTAAATATGCAAAGGGTAAACTGCGGATGGCCACGTCCTCGGCCAAAGCCCATTAAAATTCCTTAAAGACTTTGCTGCAGGCGGCCGGGGGAGGGCCGGGACCGGACCCGGAGCTGGGGCCAGGTGACTCCTTTTCATTCTCGAGTGCTTATTAAAATTGCAAAGATCCTGGATTTGCGGACATTATGATGCGGTACCGGCGAATTTATGCCGGGTCTGTCGACCTCAGATGCGTCCTGACTCCTCGCCTGTTTAATTATGCATTTTTATCTGAAAGTCTCTCGCAGGGTAGGGCAGGGGCAGGAGCAGAGAGTAGCGATAGGAGGGAAAATGCCAGGACGTTCGGGCATCCTTTTTGGCCACTTGAGGTATGAAAACTGAAAATCTACGGCATAAGCCCGACCATAACTGACTTGAGCGCAAATAAGCCTTTGACAGATATCAGACAGCCAACGCTACGTATACGCAATTTGTGATTGAGGGCCTCTCGAGTAAATGTATATCTGTATCGATTTTCCGTGACATCGATAAAGGAAAGCAACGTCCGCTTGGACCCTGACAATTGACAACTAAAGTCGCAATTAGGAGCGGTGGGAAGCCTTTACCCACCAAGTCCCCGCCAGGGATGCCCAACAATAAGATAACTTTTTCTGAGGAAACGCGTACACGCCTTCGATAGGCAGTGGGGGGTTTTAGTTACGCAAGACAGAGGCCTTGGGGAAATCAACGGAAAAAGGTGAACTGTTTCAAAAGTAAGAGTGTGTTTGTCGGGACACAGTTTATAGTACCCAGGCACATCGTTTGGAAGGCATTTAAGTCTTCCCATGTTAAAATTTACATGTACCATATAGATGGCATGCCAAATAGTTGTGTTTCTCTCTGGTTTCAATACCCCACTGTTCTCAATAACTATTCCCAAATTACAACTCGCATTACGCACGAACCAGGCCCCGATAAACGGCCTATAAATCACCGACTTGGCCAGCGATCGCGTCAATATTCGTCTCTTTGCAATCGATTTTATTTCGCGGCTCTCGACGGGCATTAATCACGACTCCTGATGGCTCGACCGGGCAAAGTGGGATGCTGTTACAGCAGCAAAGTGTCCCAGCATTAAAAACCAGCGATGGCGTAATTTATGGCCGTTCCAGGATTCTACGGGCTCAGTGCCCGGACTCCGCAGTCAGATGCGACATCGCTTAATTTTGAATTGGGTTTAGTTTCGATCTTTAATCGAGGTAAAAATAAGTACATAAGTAAATTTGTAATTTAAAACCTTTTCAATTGCATATGCAATGCACTCTACGAAAAATGTTATTGTTCCCAAAAATTTAATATTTATGTTTCAAATGTACGATAAATATGACCCAAAAAATATATATCTTTGTCCCAAGGATCATTTTGGATAACAATATTGATCGATCTTGACAAACATCTCTTGATGCAAACCTTTGCGAAGTGAGAAAACAGTACATTAAACCAATATTCTTTATTCTATGTAAAGTAAATTCAACTTAATTAAGGTTTTAGACAATATTTTCCGTGGCCTTTTGTTAAACTTAAACTTTTGTGTCCATGTGACAGGGTCCTCCCCTATGTGCATCCTTCCATGTACTTGTCGTGTTGATAATGGCACGGCCGGACACTTTATATATAATACTTTAACCCTGTACTCACGCACTGAAAAAAACATAATAAAAAATGGGAAATGGGAAATGGGGAGCGGAGCATAAAAAGTTGCAGTTAAACTTTTCAGCATTTGTCAGAGTCGGAGGATTTGTTTGCCTTTGGGGCTGGATGCCAGGATGGCAGCATGGCAGGATGGCTGGCCAAAGGCAACATCCTGCCGGCTATGGGATTTCAGCTGCCCCCCTCAATCGCTTCCTCCGTCTGTTTGTTTGTTTATTTTGCTCGTACGTCCCACTATTTGTTTTCTTTCCAATTTTGTAATTTCAAACTTTTTCTATTGATTCCTTGGCACGCATGAACACCTTCAGCAGAAAACGTCGACAGCCAGCGACAGGGTTTGGTAAAGTTTCCGACTTCCTCCGGGGGAAGGATAAGGCTGGGGATTCAATTTAAGTTGCGGCTCCCCCTGGAATGACCATGCGTGGCTGAAATGCACACAGGACGAGAAGAAAAACCTAAGTCCATGAAAAAATATAATAAAAAGGAGGAGAAGGGAAAAGTTTCCAATGCACTTAACACTCTGTTTCGAAAGCGTCGGAAGGAATGGAAGAAACACTGTCAGTGGCATTGGCAACACATTTATTAATGTGTCAATCGGATTGAAGACTTTGCCAAGCCAAACCCGAATGATAAACTTTCCTCCCATGAAAATGTGTGCAAATGCCTTTTTTTATCCGTGACATATGTACGAATATACCAATATTATTTTCTAAAGTGCGAAGAACGTTTTTATTTCCAGGTTCAGGGTTCGTGTTTGGCAAATGGCTTGCAACTGCAATTATATTGCAATGCAATAAAAATAGTGTTTAAGATTGCCATCAAGATTGCCTGCATGATTTTGGTAATAAAGTCAAATCAAAAATTAGTTCCACGTGCGCCTTTACCTAATATAACAAAACCTTATCATAAAAACATGCAATTAATGTAAATACAAGCGGATCTTGATGGAATAATTGGAATACAAAATATATTTGAATTGGTTCAAAGAGTAGCAAATGTAAATTAATTTCCCAAAAACGTTCAGAACCATTACAGCCTACCTTCCCCTTCCCAGCCAATTCCCAGTTGAAAAAGAAATTGTAATTATTCGAATTGGGTACCCGTCGCTGGCCTAATGACTATTAGCTAAATGAAAACATTGCGTGCCGGCGACATTTTATTTGAGTGCACCACCGAGCCACCCAACCACCCATCCAGAGCCACCAAACCACCAGAGCTTTATTTCCTATATTTCATGCCTGCCTGCACTTAACTGCGATTGTTCATCGTCAGGACTAAACAAAACTGAACTGAAACCGCCGACTGATTCTGACTCCGACTCTGACTCTGGAAAATGTAATTTGGCTTGGCCATAGCTTCGATTCCATTTTATGTTCTAATTACTTGCACAACACAAAAACGCCACTTCAATTTGAATTAGAGTGAGTGGGTCGGTGAGTGGGCGAACGGGGGAGTGACCACCCGCCGCCCTTCGATTCCGGTTAAGCCCTTGTTCCGGTCACAGTTGGCGCCACCACTTTTAATTACAGCAACACAAAATTGCAGATGCAGTGCGGCCATTTCTATTCCCAAATCCTCAATCCCCCAAGCCCAAGCCCTGTCCTCATCCCCATCCCAGATCCCCATCCCAGATCCCCAATCCTAATGCCAATAGAAACGGCCATGGCAATGGCAATCCAAAAAGCATATTAATTGCGAACTGCGTAGGCGTCGCCTGTAATGGTCTATAATCGATTTAAGCACGGGCATTATGTGGCCGAGGGTCTAAATTGCAATTTCGTGTATGACAAATGGGTTTTGGCTTTTTGGAAGCTACACCAAAAAAAACTTCGACCCCCAATATTTCGGAGCTCTTAATGTATTGACATCCCAAATTTCAATCGGCTTTTTTCAATTAAAATGGTTAAAAAATTAGCAAAAAAAGATGAAACATTAATTAAATGGTTCGGATATATAATATTCCCGAATTTTTTTTTTATTTTTAGGTTTGGTGGTTAGTTGTCCTACGAAGGATTATCCATTTGGAATCAATTATAAAGCTTCCCAAAGTTTAATAAAACTATTGTTTTAAATTTAGCTAAAACTACTCTTGAAAAGAAAACTATACAAACAAATACAAATATTACAAATATATACAAATATACAAATATTTTATTTACATGTAAAACACATAACCAATTTTAAAATCCCTTTGAGTTCAAAATGACTACTGTTTTTTTTAAAGGAAAAAATAAAATATACTCCGAACCGAACTTTGAAAAAGAACTTAAGAATCGAAAATTTTAAAAATAGAAACCATATACAATAATTTACTTTAAATTATATATAGTTTTTAGTTTTAACTTGAATAAAAATCTTCGGATAGGCATATGTTTTTTAAGTGTATTTTACAAATTTTAATCCGTGGGCAATTCTAAGCTAAATAAATGCCATTTTCCGAAATTCATTTAAAGACTATTTTGGTAAAATATATTTCTACTCCCACTGGGGAGGTCCAATCGATACCCCCATTGAATCCCTATCTGGGCTGTGCATCTTTGGTTATCCCTCAAGTCAGGCCGAAGCTCACTTCCAATTAGAAGCTGTTGCATGTGGCAATTGACTATCAAAATCCGTCCATAAGAGACATTCCCCCCCAATTTATGTGCACACATCTGGCGAGTCAGAGGTGCTATACATATTAGAGTGAACTTAGTTTGAAAATCATTTTCTCTTTTTCAAATTGAAAGATTTTGGGATTAAATGGGTACAAGCCATGTGTACGAGGATGCTTCCTTTTTAGGGATATTTCCTGGTTGCTAAGAAGGAAGGTCCATCCTCCTGCTCACAAACACACATAAATATGTACGTATGTATATGGATAGTAACCATCCAGGACTCGTTATTGTTGCCGCTGGCTTCGCCGTCAATTGCAGCTGCTGGTGGCTGCACCACAAAATTCAACGCAATTTGTAAAATGAAATCGATTCAATTGATTGTTGACTTCGCCACACACACATACAACCCATGTGTGTGTGCGACACACACACACACCAACCATCATCCAGCCATGACTGAGGGAAGGGGCCTTTGGCAGGGGCTGGTGTCGAGCAGCGAGCAACGATGGTGACAGGTGTCTGAGGGTGGACGTGTTCATATCCATGCCATCCTGCAGTCCCCCTGTGTTTGTATATGTGTGAGCGGGGGTGTGTTGACTGTGTGTGTTTGGGTGTGTTCACTGCACTTTGCTTGATTAAATTTCAATATTTACTAAAATGTCGCCGAACTCTTTCTGACAGCTCTGTAAATTCCATAACCGGAATCGACATAAAATATGGTCAACTGTGTGTAAATATAAGCTTGACAAGCGCATAAGTTGATTGAAATGGCTATTATTTTATATTTTTTTCCCGGGACCCTCGATCCTGTCCATTTATTGTAGTTTTTCACATGCTTAGCCCTGCAAAAAGGATCTAAAAATCAAGACTTTATGGTCCAAGGACATCAGATATCCGGGGAAATTACTCGCCCGGCTGAGGGATGGGATTAATGTTTTCCAAGCTGCCATCGGAGTGATTTATTTGCATTATTTATCGGCTGATTGATAAGTTAAAAAACCCTTAATAACATCCTTATTAGTCCACAATTGTTAAGCGTAATCAAGGCATTAAATAAAATGCTTAATGGTTAAGCTGATGATTGTTTTGCTTTTGACATCAAAAATCAGTCACATTCGTTGTTCAAATTGATAAAAAATATACACATGAAAAGAAGGCAACAAAGAGCAGCAGAAATTATTTTATCCGGCATTGTTTACGGATTTACTTTAATGGATTCGCTAATTGAAAAATTCGCTGCACTCAGCACCCAGGACGACGCAGAGTAAGTTCTACCTGACTAATAAAAATGTTAATTTATGTGCTTCATGTAGAGATGAAGGACACAAGCCCGAGGAAAAGGTTAACTTGAATATCTCGGAACTCGCAAACATGGTGGAAGGCCTAAACTTGAGAGACTCCGAGAACAAGTGCAAAAACGAGAGCCCGACCGAGGACTTAGGGCTGGAGAAAAGTAACCAAAATAAGGATAAAGTGACCAGCTTCTGTGGCGGCATGCCCCTCGACTTCAACTGGGACGAGGCCTCGCAAAAGGGTGACCCGGAGGTGCCCGATTTTGAGATCGATTTCGAAAACGCTTTCGAAAACGTGAGCAAACTGACCGAAGTCGAGAAGCACCTGGAGCTGCTCTACAGACCATTCACCTGCGTAATGGACGTGAGTTGCCGATTCAACATGTACGAGCTGTGCATCCTCGTACCAGACTCCCGCTACGACCCCGGGTGCCACCCCTCCGTGGCCATTAAAGTGCGCAACCCCAGTGCCAATGTGAAGATATTCGCGTGCGGAAAGATGGTGTCCACCGCCCTGTCCGCAGCCTCTGCCCGAAACGCCCTATTCAAAGTGGTCCGCGTGGTTCAGGAGCTGGACTACAAGGCGGACATCAAGAACTTCAGCAAGAACATCGTGAACGCTTCCTTCATGATGCCCTTCAAGATCGATCTTCACCTAATGATCCTGCTCCACTCGGACAAGGTGACATACAACAATGCCAAGCGCCCGTTCATCACTTACACCCTCGAGGAAGACGGCGTCCGGTTTGCCATTTTCCCCACCGGGTACGTCCTGGCCCTCCACTCCTCCGGACGAAGCGAGACCAGCGCCGCCATAGCTGCGATCCTGCCGATCCTGGCAAAGTTCAAAAACGGGTATCCGACACCGGCGGAGCGCCAAGGTCACATGGCTGGCGACATCTCGTACAAGTTGCTCTGGGAGCGGAAGCTGGAGGAGGACAAGGAGGGGCTGCTGCTCTACTCCTGAATCCACTCCTGACATTTTCTTTAGTTTTTGTTGAATATTCGTAGTTTATAAATTTGTTTATGTTTAAATTTTTGTTGGATGGTGGGGTTGGTTTTTCACATTTGCAGGAGTGTTGGGGAATATTACGCTTTTAAGTTCTGGAAGCCCCTGGAATATGATCGCAGTTTTCACTTAGTTTTCCATGAAAACATTTGTCATAAACCAAAGTTCTGCACGTGCCCTGTTTACACTCCCCAACAAAGTTGGGCAACTTGTTTAAATACGTGATTTATTCGCCCGCCAGCTGCTGAGCGACCACCAAACAACCAGTGACACTCCACCCCTACCAACCGCCTAACCACTGCCAGTTCCGGAGGGGAGGTAGAGGGGAGGGGGAGTAGGATGTTGTGGGGCCTAGGCCACGGGTTGGGGTCCCTGCCCCAAAAAGGCACTGCAAGGAACCAAAAGAACCAAAATGGCCAAAGAAGTTGCAACTGCAACAGGCGCATACATAAATAACGAAACATTTTTGCACACTTGCCGCAACTTTGCCTCGGAAAATGTCACATTATGCGGAACAAGTTGCCGCCTTAAATACGTTTCCGACGTGCCACAGCACCTACCCAAGTGGCAACGGCTTTGCAACCAACTTTTTGGGGGAAAAGAGTGTTATGGGAAACCGTATATTTTGCATTTACAAAATTAGTTAAGGTGTAGGACAGGTTTAGAAGTGATGGAAGGATGGATCGAAGGAACCTTCTTATTTTATTAAGACGTCTCTCTCAAAGAATATATTTAGATGTCTCATAGATGACTCATTATCAGAGGTGAGAAAAAGTTGCAGGACGTTTTTTTAAGAGTTCTAGTGGTCACTTAGTTTTTTGCAAAGCACACTATTGCCAGAATAGAAACTTTGTCCATTAAGTGTCCCAATGTCTTGCATTATGAATTGGTTAGGGTCTGCAAAATTTTAAGGCCAATTAAAAAAAAAATAAGATGGAAAAGTTATAACATATAAGAAACTCGCATGGGCCGGGAGGGGAAAAGAAATGCCAATGGAAGACCAAATAATACGCAATTTATCTATTTTAGGTGAGGTAGGCAAACTTTGTGGCCCTTAAGCGCTTTTTGGCCGCAAAAATGCTCGAGAATAACCAGAGTGGATTAGGATGGGAAACTACCGATACGATGTCGGACCGAATCCGATGCGGTGGCAATCGAGGAAGGGAATTCTGGGGAATCCGATTAAAAAGTTGAACCATCAAAGTTTAAGAAGGCAGAGGAACAGTTCCCGGGACAGGACTAGGGGGCACTGGGCTTTATGAATTATGCATTTTAGCCGAAGGACTTTCGCTTCAAAGCTAAAAATTATCCACTCCCTCGGCTAACAAAAAGGGTTGCGGTTGCCTTTGAAGATTAGGAAACTTTGCTCGGTGCTCCATTCCGCATTTACAATTTAAAAGTGAACTGAGTGATAAACTGCATAAGAGAAGATACCGAATTGAATTTGGGAAATGGTCTCGAGTCCCGAAAATATTGCCAGTCATCCCGCTTGCCGCCCCTTATAAGAATTTAATAACAGTGCGAAACGAGGTCCCCAGAACTCTTTTTCCGGCTGCGGTTGACCGCAAAGATTTTACACTCGAAAAGGTGTCGCAAATGGACTTTTGCAATTTTAATAACTACTCAAAGTGGCAAGCTGGTTTGTTAACTGGTGGCAGGCCACTCGCACTGCAGGAGCTGCAGGATGCCAAAGGACTTTTTGCATATTTAACAAACTGGAATTTAAATGAAAATTAATCCGAGTCAAGATGCTGCGACAAATGTGTTTGCTTTGCAAAAAGAAACTACCGAAAATTGCATATAAAATTGTTTCTCTCTCTTACATAAATGATTTTAATTTAATTTTAAGGATATTGCATATTTGTGTGGCCAATTCGATTTTCTTATAATTTCGACACATGTACTGTTATGAAAAAACATTTAAAGACAAGGAGGAACCCGCAGAACTTTATAAAATTTCTTCTCCCATGAACGAGAATATCCTTCGTCATTCGGCTCGTCCTTTGTCAATAAAATGCTTATTTCTTGGTATAAGGGGATGGAAATACATAAATCTAAAATTCCAGGCGCCAATAAATTTTCATTTTGATAAACCCCCGTAAGCCTTTTCATGGCCGAAAACAAACTTCTGTGATTTATGAAGTTCTCAGCTACTGCTCGACTTCTTCGGCAATAAAACACAGAGAACCATCACTGCCATCTATGAACGCGATACAAAAACAGAATTTTGGCTTCATCCGCCTCAGCCCCAGCCCCAACCCCAGTTCTATCTATATTTCCTTTTATTTCGAACTCATAAGTATTTATAATTTAAAGACTCTATTCGCACCAACAAAAAATAAATGGGAATCACCACTAATCTTTACGAGGCCAACGAGTGTTTTTTCGGGTAATAAACAGCAAAAGTTTTTATAGCAAAAACCCAAAGTGTCCAATAACAAAAATAATAATTCGTTTTGTTTCTGCCGTATCTGGTAAACGTCATAAAACCGTTCATCTGTTAATATAATTTTCATAAAAATTATCGATTTAAATTACAATATGATTAGATTCGTTTGCAGTTCGGTCACAGCTTGCTCTGATGTAAATCCATAAACAAAATGAGACATGCTCGCCCTCTAATGTTGCTGATTTTCGCATTCGGAACAAGATGTCCTGGCAGAGCGATGGGAGGACATGTCATCATAGCTGACATCGGCGTCAGCTGGCGATCAAAGTCAAATTAAATTGAAACAACTTTCCGACGCAATATGTGAATCAGCCCAGAAAAAGAATATCATGGATAATACAGGCCGTTGAACAATGTAAAAAGGTGTCAAAAAACACCCAAAAATGCACAAATAATTTTGTTAATGGAAACAATCCAAAGATAATCCCATAATGATGCCGGAATATATTCACAAGCCCATTTATCTAATTTGCATTTACATTCATCGATTGACTTTGGGCTTTGTTCATTTATTTATGTGTTAATTACCACAATTAGTGCAGTGCCCACACGGCGTATGCGCATTGACAGGTCCTGTAATTGCAGTTTGGATGGGTTTTGTTGAATTTAGTGGAAAGAATGTCGGCAACACAGCCCGACCTGAGAACCAAGCTGTACAGGTTCTTCATTATTGGCAATGCGAGGTTTGTCTACGGCCTGTGCTGTCTCCTCGACTTGGGCTCATTCCGATACGTTCCCTCAAATGGAAGGCTCAAGAGGTTCCACACCCCCTGGCAATGGATAGTGGTTGCAGTTTTCCTTAAGCTCCTGCTGCTCGCTTTGGAAGTTCCCTTCATTTTGACTTGTGGGAGCATGATGTACTTTTTTATCTTCGAGGACTCCAGTGCCTTCAATGACAACACCACCTACCAATGGATGCAGGCAATGGCCACGGAGGCAATGGCCCTGATTTCTACTGCCAGGCTGATATTTCTCAGCCACAATTCGGTGAACTGTAAATTTTTTACATCAACAATTAATAGAGTCCTTGAAATGCACCGCCAGGTCTGGAGGTTCTTCGGAGACGAACAGCTCTACTTAGACGATTCCCTGCTGGTATTTTTCCTGTTGAAGGTGTTCCTAACATTTCATTTCATTGCGGCCCAATACATGACCCCCCGGAAGCACTTTATCCTAGTTCGATACCACACTCTGAATGTGATTCTCTTCGAGATACTCTACAGCGCCTACTTCCTATACCAACTGCTTCTGCTGGGCTGGCTGCGCACTTTGCTGGCCTTTCTGGACACCTGCATTGATTTGATGCACGCTCGAAGGACATTGAGCCTGGACTGTCGCAGGAGGATCATTCACGCCTTCAACATCTATGCCACGATGGCTCACATACACCTCCAGGTGTCCAGCGCCTGGCTCAAGGTTTCCTCGATGCTATTCATCGGAGTCTACTACACTGCCCACGAGTCCACCTACACGGTCTACTGCATGTTTTCCTGGTCGGAAATGTCTGTCATGAGGAGGACTGAGTTATTGCTGCTCAAAAAACTGGGGTCTTTGCTGCGTCCCCTGGTCGGAATTTTCCTAGTCGGACTGGCCAGCGATCGGATGAAATTCCTGGAAGCCCAGTTCTGCGAAAAAATCTTCCTCGTGGAACTGCTACATGCTAGAGAAGATACATTTTCCAGACTGATCAATTGCAAGGTAATTTTCCATTGCAGATAGATACATATATTTTTAACTCCATTTAATAATATTTGTTGTGCCTCTAGAACGAGTCCTTTCAGCTCCAGAGGCTCTCAATTCCCCTGCGAAATTTTATGTGGAATCGGGGATCGCTCTGCGATCGGGACCTGGTCTTCGACATGTTCGTTTACCTTTTCATCAACGCCACCACATATTTACAGTTTTTAATCAGCGATAATGACAGCTATTGTTCGGAAGTACTATAGGAATAATTCAAAAAATACTGAAACGATAATTTGAAATACATTAATGAGTTTATGTAATATTCATTGGATTTATTTTGTGTTCCGGAGTTTTTATAAATTTTATGCCTTCCCCTCATTGTACCTGGCAAAGCTGTCTCCATGAGTTTTTTCCCGCTTTCCATGAGCATTACAGGAAGAAGATAATATTTTTTAACATATTAATAAGGAAATAATCCTATGGGCTTTATAAACAGTTCGCGATATCCGGTACTGATCGGTATAGAATGCAAGACAGGACCCGATATTATTTTTTGTTTTAAGTGGATCTAAGAATTTCAGGGTGCTTTATAAACTCTGGGTGCAAGAACTTTTTACCTTAAATAAGCTTACGAAAACGTGTTGATCGAGAATATATAGTAAGTATACATCTGTAAAGTTATCAATGACATTTAGCCGATTCATCTCTTTCTCCAGGGATCACAACTTCAAAAGTTTACTTGCTAATTTACAGGACTACAAATCTAAGCTGAAAGAGTTTCTCATCCTCTTTCTTTAAAACTAAAATTTAATTTAAAGTGAAACAATAATTGCAAAATGTAAATAACGAAAATCTCTAGGATGTTTTTTTTAATACGACACAAGTTGACATTTTGCTCCTGAAAATAAATCGATTCTTCAGACACATTTAAGAAAAATAATATTTTGAAAAATTATATTCCCAAGTTTTGAACGAAAACTTGTCCGGGGATTCGATAGTAAGACATTTGTTTTTTTTTTGTATTTTCCCAAATCAGGACACGCTGCTTTGGCCATCCATTATGAGCTGTCATTAAAGCAGTCATTAAAAATAATCCTAGTCATGCTTAAGGAATATGGCCATTAAATAGACGAAAGCGAAAGGAAATGGCCCCAGTGTCCGTTTAAGTTGAAGCCATTATGAGGTCCTTGGAATGCCTAACCCTTCGCTTCCTGGCTGGGGCTTTCTGGACAATGGGCCTGGTCCCTGTGCCGCCGTTGTCGCAGCACTTGAGATTTCTGCTCTCCATAAGCCTTCGCTGCTGCTGGGTCGCCTATATCGGATATCTACTGTCGGTTTCCTTTCGGTTCGGATCGTCGGCCTTCGAGAATGTGGGAAACGTGGTGGGTAGCGTGCTGTTTACAGCCAACTCCGTACTAGGACTGCTGTTGCTCCTGGAAAGTGTCGCGCAGCAAAAGACCCACGGCCAGTTGGACGAACTACGTTTCCAGTCGGAGCTTCAGCTCCAGCGTCTGGGAATGTTCGGCAGATGCCGACAGGGAGGACACCTCCTTGCCTTGATAGGTGGCCAGTTTGCCTGCGACCTTGTGAGAATTCTGATAAATTCAAGAATCAAGGTATCCCCAGTATACACCATCTCCATGCCGCTTATGTGGCTCCTGCGGTTTCGCTTCGTCCAGCTGGTGCAGCACGTCATGGACCTAAACCAACGATCCCTTCAGCTGAGGCGATCCCTGTTATCCTTGGCATCGGGCAACGACCTGTGGCAGCCTTTCGGAGTACACGCCTGCCGCCATCTCCAGATCTTGCGGATCACTTACGAGCGGATCTTCGAGTGCTACGAGGCACTAAGTGCCTGTTACGGCTGGGGTATGCTGGGCCTCCTCCTGCTGACCGGTTTCGAGTTCGTGACCAACGCCTATTGGATGCTGACGGACCTGTACGATGGCCATGTCGACCTCACCCTAGTCTTTAACGGAGCCACCGCCATCGACTTTGGCACGCCGATTGTCACCCTATTTTGGCATGGCGATGCGGGGGCGGAAAACGTAAGTATACATAACTATATAGAAAGTATTATATATATAGTAGCTATGGTATATATAAGTACCAACCCGACACGAAATCTTGCAGAAACCGTTCCGAAATTCCGACGCAAATCTTAACCTCCCTTTTTTCATAGCAGTCTATAATATTTAATTTATCTTCACCATCAAACCGTAGAGCGTTGCTGTCTGTGTACTACTACTAGACGGGCTAGAAACTTTGGTCCTCCATTCCTAATCCATTGTAGATCAACATATGAGTTCGTAATCCCAGCATGAACCTTTTAGGTTATTACGTTCGGAATACCAAGCCTCTATCTACTTCACTTGCCCCTCATTATCTATAAAATCGACTTTCTTGCCTACCTTTCAGAACAACAAACTTTTTAAAAATCATTTTTAATAAATAAAAAGACTTTAATAAATATTTACTCTTATTATGGCTCTTGTAGATTGTCTCTCTTTTTCAAAGCGATAGACAAAAGCGCTGTTTCATAGCTGATAAGGATTAATTTATTTCGAATTTTTTTGTAATATGATTGGCAAAAATCTTTTTTTTCATTTTCTGTTTTTTTTTTTTAATGGCACAGCCTCTTGGGCCTTATCATCATACTAGCGCGTTTCAGGGAGTAGGTGTGCCCCTTGAATTGATACCAGTTGATGCCTTTTCCATGCGTGCTGTCTCCGTACTTTCCGGCCAGGTTGCTGAAATAGGAATCGTCGTTTTACAGGTGATGGAAACCAGAAACCGTGGGGAATAGTTACCTATGGTGACAGGCGTTGTACCACCAGGCACTACTGTACGTGACGGCGCAATTGGCGGTGCCATGCTTGTCGTTGTCCCGATCCTTTGTGGTGAATTTCTGTCCCAGGTGGGTGGCCAAGGCGTCGCCCGCGTTACCAGAGCTGTTGCCCAGCGACTCCAGGGAGAACCCGCCGTCCTCCGATCCCACTCTGAAGTTGTCGTACAGTTGGTAGCGGCGCTCCCCCTCGTTATCCTCAAGCAAGACGAGTAACTCCTGGTGCTCCGTCGAGGTCATGGCGTGCAGTTTGTCCAACCCAAGGAAAAACTCTCCCTCCAACTTGCCAAACCCGTTCTTGTAGTCGTTCCAGTCCCGGTAGAACTCCTCGGTTCCGTCGAAACGCCTCAAGAATATTGTCCATCCACCCCCGTGACTCAGTTGGTCGCAGGCCACTACAAAGGGGTGTTTACTGTACTCCGGCACCACGATCACATTGATTTCGCTGCTTTGGGTCAAAACCGAGGGTTCAGCACAGCTCTTGCCATACAGCTTGGCCTCCACTCCGCTCTTGGAGAGACAGGTGTCCAGCTTTCGGGTCAAGTCGTCCAGCATCTCGCCATGGCGCTCTTGTTCCACCCTGGAATTTATTTTTTAATAATTTAATGACACTTTATTACTGAATTTTTACCGCACGGCAATCATTTGGGATCTAATCGATGCTGCGTTTCCGCAAATTGATGACATTTCACACGTCTTTTGGGCCTCAATGATGGCCAGAGTGCTCAGCAAAAAACTTAAACACAAATTCAAGCGCATCTTGGTGGATTCTACATAGACTGATTGATCTCAGTTGACTGATCTGGGCGAAGCTTATTTATACTAGTTGCTGAGCTTGAGCTTGGGCTTTTCTTATCTTTGTTTTATTCGGCAGCGAATTTCTACTATATTCAGATTAATGTGCTTCCCCTCCTGATAATATTTACAAAGACAAGATTGAACTTTGTGGAACAAAATGAAAATAAATTAAATGAGTCAGAATAGGTGTTTAAATACGAAAAAGTCGTAAAGAATACCCTTTACTGCTTTAGTCGGAAAACGCGACTCGACTCAAAAAAATATTGATTTTAAATTAAAATTTTACAGTTTCTCTTGAAATAAACAACCGTCATATTTCAATATCATATTTTATTGTATAGTATTGAAAAATTGTTTAATTAATTTTCCCCATTTAAGTCCTGCGAGAAGACCAATCGTCACTTATTCTTGGAAATTACTTTGGCTGTCAAAGAAAATGGATTCAATTCAGAAAGACATATTTTGACAATGATGGATTTGAGTATCCAGACTTAACTAAAGACCCTTAACCACTTTTAGATTAGTAACCATGTTTTCGCTGACCAGAACTCAAGCCGCCTCGTGTGCGGTGCTCAAGGGTCTACGCCTGGTTCTGATGGCGTTTTCCCTGAGGCCAGTGCGTCAGTCTCGGCTTGTCCTGTGGATACGGTTCTGCTTTTGGATAGGCTGGTACCTCTTTTTGTGGTGTCTAGGATTGCAAAAGATCGGTGCCCAAGACGGAAATCTGGACTTCCAGCTACGTTACACGTTGACCTTTTTGCTTACTACATCGCATTTCTTCATGGTAGTCAATAGTTTCATTCAAGAAATAAAAGTGCGGAAATTAAATCGCAATGACGTGGAGATTTTTGAGCCTTCGAATCCGCGGGTGGCCCTAACGGTACTGGCTATTATCCTGCCTATTGGCGGCAACTCAATTCTGGTGATTTCAAATGAAGCACACAAATCGCAACTAGTCTGGTCGTTCCACCTGAAGTTGCAACCCTGCTACCTAGCCTTTCAGCTGCAAATCGTCTCGTTTATTTCGGAGGTAATGGGGACCAATATAAAGGTCCGCCTGGCTAAAGAGCAGCTTCAAATCCTGGCCCGAGAGCTGTCCTGCCGCTGGCCTCAAGCCAAGCAACGAGACGATTCCTCGGACCAGCACACCCGCAGAGTCCTGGATCTGAAGCGCCGCTACAGTGAACTCTACTATTTGTACGAACATATCAACAATAATTTCGGGGGCAGCCTCCTTATTATTTTTATAAATTTTTTTGCTATGTATGTCTGCAATGCATACTGGCTTTTCGTAAATTTGCGGACTCACCCCTTAAGAGTATATGCAGTCTTTTTGCATTTGGTGTACATTTTAAACGTGGGTCTGCAAATAACTTTCGCCTGCTGGCACTGCCAACAGGGCTACAACTTTGTGAGATACATCCTGGTAGTCCTTTGACTAAATAATTATAATACATCCCGTATTTTAGGGTCGACAAATTGGTTGCCTGATATCTAAGCTGGTGAAACCCGCCGGCAGCAAGAGGTATAACGACTTGGTGAGCGAGTTCTCACTGCAGACCCTTCATCAGCAGTTCGTGGTCACGGCCAAGGACTTCTTCAGCCTCAACCTGCATCTTCTCAGCAGCGTGAGTTTTTAGGATATCAAAAAGGATGAATCTCCTAGTCTTTGGTGTTCTTTCAGATGTTCGCGGCTGTGGTGACTTACCTGGTGATTCTTATACAATTCATGTTTGCTGAGAGGAGTGCCAAGAGAGTTTAAGGATTTGGATCTGGATGAAAGAGACGACTTCTATTTCGACCTTCCATGAGCTTTTAGCTCCATGACTTTTTAATGATTTGAGAATATCTTTGTAATAATACCAAATCCCAAAATGTGTCTGGAAAAGTTTTCAGTCCCGGAATGAAATCGTTTAAATGTTCAATGATTTAATTATGAAACGCACA
This sequence comes from Drosophila vallismaia, assembly GCA_035047325.1. NCBI lineage: Eukaryota > Metazoa > Arthropoda > Insecta > Diptera > Drosophilidae > Drosophila > Drosophila vallismaia. Next base: position 32,825 of record JAWNPU010000092.1, read on the forward strand.
TTGTACTAGAAGTTGACAAACTTAGAGTCGTATTTTTGCCACATCCCCAGCCGGAGAATAACCCTAATTATTTATGCCGCCCACGACTTGGGGAGGGCTGGCTGGGTTTAGGGTTCGGCGAACGGAGCGGAAAGTTAGATTGCTCAAAAGTTTTATCTCTCGTTTTTCTTAAGCATTTTACAAGACGAAACTACTTCACGCATATTAAACTGACATTTCACAAGCACAAAACTTTTTCTAATATGCAAATTCATGCCAAATACCAGGCAAAAGGATAAAACAGCCGCACATCCTTGAATTAACACGTGCGAGTTCGCATTAATTTGTGTAAACTGGTGTTGGAAATGCTCGAGGTTATACATACATAGAAATATATATACGTATATGAGTACGTAAGGATATAGGCAGGATGTTGGAGAAGCTGCTTGAGGAGTAGTTTTTGTCGTTAGCTATGCAAATGCCGCCGAGCCATGTAAATAATATTTACCGCACTGCCAGATGCTGAAGATGTAACTGTGCCACCACTTCTGCTCCAAATTAGCATATAACAAGTGCAACAGTCGCTTATAAATATTTATAAACCCCCTAGATTAGGCGGGTTATACTGAGTACTCTTTCCAGCCGGCTTCAATTGGTCGATTGTGGTCTGAGGAGTTAAGCAGGCCACTAAACTTAATGGGGACTACGAAAACCTAGAGCACTAGCTTGGGATATTATGATTACAAATTATGAATGAGGGGAGTATCGGGTATAATACTGCCGAGATACTGGTCATAGCTGTCCCTTACTTTTTAACATTAAAGGGTGTAAAGGCGAATACTAATTTTAGTTCAGGCAGCAAGAAACCTTTAACTTTAGAGCTTCCTTGGCCATAATCATATATTTGTTTTAGGGAATAATTTTTTAAACTTTTTTTAAACTATTTTTTTTTAACTTTTAACTTAAAAATAGGAACAGATGAAAAATTAGTTGTCGATGGGACTTATCTTATAAGGTTGGAGGGCACTGGACACTTTTGCTAAATTGTTTAATTAAACTACACATCACTAAGTTCTAAAAATATTTTTAACAACACTATATAATCAAAGAATTTTTTGTCAAGTTAGAACTCCCTTAAATGTCATAAATTAATAAGCCAACAAATCAGGTACAATCATAAAGATAGTAGGATCTTTTGGTCTTATACGCACAATGGATCCGCCGATCCCTTGGGAATCCATGCAGCCTCGCAAAGTGCCTTCGCATGTTCCCTTGGACGACATAGAACTCAAGCTGTTAAATGGCTTCAAAAAGAATCACCTTGCTTTTGCTCTAGAAGCCTCGAAGGACATGGAAATGATAAGTACGAGGAGCATTTGCAAGAAGTGTCTGCTTTTCAAGACCATTTGCCAATCAATTGGGCAGCATGTCAGTGAGCTCGATGAAAGGATCCGAATGCCTCAATATTCCGATGCCCCGTAAGGTTGCTTTGTAAACGAAAAAGCAATGTAAATAGGACTTGATTTTTGCTTAATAATATTGGTACTCAAGACTGAAAGTTAAATATAAACATATTGTCAGAATTCTGTTTTAAGTCTTTGAGGATTAAGGTGGCCAACGAGGCTCCGTTGGATGAATTTAAGAAAACCCCCACGAAGAGCGATCTATTCGAAATTTGGGGCACACGTGTATTTTGGGTAATTACAGGAAAAATAGTCAAATTTCAAAAAAAAAGTTTATTGAAAATAAGGGAAACAAATTTAATATTTTCAATCTCGCTCAAACCTCAAGGTTAAAAAGTTATTACTTTTTTTATTATTCTTTTTTGACTCGAAATCCAAATTTTTGGGTGGTGGCTACATTTACTTTGAGAAATTAAATTAATTTGTTTTGTTAGCCATTATAAATTAATCGGTAACCAGTTGAAACTGGATTAGATTTTACAACTACTTCCAATTTAAACTCGAGTGCCTTTGCAATCTCCATTGAAGTTTTTGTGAGGTTGCGGTGCGAGAGGGCTAATTGCTTTTTACTGAATTATTAGCCAATCCAACTTTTTGGGCTAATAGAAACTTGCATGCATGAATATTTTATCCACTTTATAAACTGTTCAACTTTTTTGATGAATTTTCAATTTGAAGGAGGCTTTGTCTTCTCGCAGAGCCACCGGCAGCGAATCATTTTCGGGCAATTGTCGGGGGAGTTTTTAAATATTCATAAAATTTGAACAGACACAGAAAGAACTTTTGAAATGAAATTAGTCAAATGAACAAAAGTTCATTTACACTCCATGTCCACACTCAACACTTTGCCACTAGTGTGGGCGAATCTGAGACCCGAAAGTTGGAATAAATTTCTAATTAATGCAGGAATATCCTATGTGTGTGGGCGGGACATAATTCAGGTCCTTGTTTTATAGTTGGCAATCCATTGCGATTTGTAGATTCGATAGAAAATATGGTTATAGCCCCACACCCCACACCCCTGTGTTTACTCTACCCCATGGGTATGGACCAGAGCCCAATCCGCATCGTCCTTTCTGCACTGGACGCATTTTGCAAAAGCCAAATTGAAGTTTTATGCTAATTTCTGTTACCCAACTGTCTGTCTCGCCGTCTCTTTCCTTCCTCATATTTCTATCTCTTTCGTCTGCCTGAGCCTAGAACCTTATCTGGTTGTCGAGTCCTGTCAACACAAGGCATTACAAGGCAATTACGAATTTGTTTATGGCTCGGAATCTCCTCGACGACTTACCACTTGCCTCTTGCCGCCTGCCACAATACTCGCAGATCCATCTTTCACAGCAGGAGCAGACAAGAGAGATGGATACTCGTGACCTTACGGGCACAGAGAAAAAAGCTCAAATTAGATTCAATTTGAGGGGAAATCGAGATTTGTAGAATAAATCGCCTACGGTTCTGTTTCCTGTTTCCTGTTTGCCTACAATTAGCAGAGTTTTATGAATGAAGACAACATGGTCCGAGTTTTGGAACAATGATTTCCGAAACCTTGGCTGTCTGTTATATACTCGTACTGCTAATCATCGGTGTTCAATTTCCACATATCCTATGTAGCTTTAGAATAGTAATTAAGCCTCCAAAACACTGAGCTGGAACACGCCCAATTCGAATGCGTTAAGTTAATTCTAATGTAAGCAGTATATGTAATAATCGTAATTAACTAAAGCATGTCATGCCAAATTGCAATCGAGTATAAATGCTGGCGAGTCGTTCGATTAGTACGAGGTCGGATTTAGCTAAAAAATGTCATTATTGTGGAAACTTACATTTTTGTCGATGGCTATTGTGGTGTAGTTTATGGTTTTCTGGTGTTACATTCAATAAAAATATACTCTGTTTTCTAGGTAATTGGAATATCTGCGGTGGAAGTACGCCTTGAGAGCGTAGAGAGCTTAGCTGGCGAGGAAGAAACATTCGTTTTCTTCGACTTGAAACTGCTCGGAAGGGAACGCAGGTTCAATGGAACAATAAAAGTGCTTATTGATTTGGACGATAGTGTAAATGCCAACGGGGAGCTCTGGGCCTTCAAAAACGGAGAGTGGGTGAAGTCAAACTTAAAGCAGCAGGGCAAGAGTTGCAGCATCTTGAACACATTTATGACGAAATACTTTCAAGAGGCCTTGGAAAAAACCGATTTTCCCGATCCACTGTGTCCACTGCCGAAAGGTGAATACCCCATAAAGAACATCAAGTTGGATGGCAGCTCCTGGCCGCGGTATTTCGCCCGCGGATTGACGAAAGTCCAGTTTACTCTGCACAAGGCCGGCAAAATGGTTGGAGGCATTGTTTTCGTGATGAACTTGACGGAAAAAATCATATAATTTGAATAATTAATTATTAATTTGATTTGAAAATAATTTGATTCTACACGTGTAGTTTCATTTCAAATTTATTATTGCTTCCCAATCAATAAAAAAGGAACTATCCATATCTCGTCAAGTTTTTCATTTTATTCAAATAAATATATATTTTTATTTCCGCTTACCTCGCGAGCACCCGACTAAGGGGCGATGCCGTTTATTGTACGGCTCGCAGAGTATACATCCGAAAGAATAAATTTGAGTATACTTCTGACATGTAAGCGAGAATTGACGATTAAATAGAAGATAAAGGGCAAATCCAAAACGAAGTGCGAATGAAATAGAAGCTTTTGTAGTCCAAAGATTGATGCTGGGAATACGAGCAGATGTGTATATTTTCTTTCAGTAACACCTCCGGCTAATTTTTTTTTTATTTTGTTCCACAAAGTTTAATAGTATTATTAATTATCTGAAGGGTATTTGATATTTGTTTCATTCCATGCCGAATGACATAAATATCAGCAAGCACAGCAGCTAGTATAAATAAGCTTATCCCAAATGAGTCAACTGAGATCAATCCGTCTATATAGAAGCCACCAAGATGCGCTTGAATTTCTGTTTAAGTTTTTTGCTGAGCACTCTGGCCATCATTGAGGCCCAAAAGACGTGTGAAATGTCATCAATTTGCGGAAACGCCGCATCGATTAGATCCCAAATGATTGGTCTGCGACCAACTGAGTCCCGGGACTGGAACGACTACAAGAACGGGTTTGGCAAGTTCGTTCTTTTTTCAGCTTCTATTTTATAATAAAACCAGACTCTAAGACAAAGACATTTTTCAAAATACTTTATTGAGATACAGGCCTGTTCCTGGCCTGTAACTAAATGCGAAATACCATATAACATATTTTGTCCCAATTTTTTATCCCCAAACAACTTTTTCTGAACTTTATGGATATATTACAATATTCTGTGACTAATACTAGCACTTAGCTAAGTAGCGACAAGAAACATAAATTTTATATATTTTATTTCTATTTTATACATTATTCATATTCACAAATAAAAATAGTTATTTCCAATAAAGACTACAATATTTTCATTAGTTAAAATTTATTAATAAAATCTACTCGATTTATTGTACTTTAAAAATGAAATCTTTACAAATTTTGTAATAAAAGAAATAAATTCTACAAAAGCGATAAGCCAGAACTATGGGTATATTTTTCAAACAAACAATAAGCTCGTTCCATGGGCGTTTGCTCCCCTGAGTAATCGCTTTACATAGCTCAATGTCCTCTACTGGCTCTGCCAACTTTTACAATTTAATCAAGAACCACTCGCATTTGTGGGAATCGCCTGTACGTACCTATAAATGTACACATGACCCGTAAGTCAAGCCTAATAAAATTCCACTCTGGCACATTCGAACGACAAAAGTAATCTTCCAACTCTCTCTGCTCCAGGAGGCAAAAAAATAAATAAATGGAGGAGTGAGTGAGTAGGTAGGGTGGTTGGATGAGTGGGGTGAAAAAGTGCGTCACTTAAAACTTTTGCACCCACTTGACCAGAAACTTTTATTTTCTGTTAGCAAATTTCCCACGGGTAAACCAGAGAAGTAACAAAATGTATATGTAGGGAAGGCCGGGCGTCTTGGCGAGCTTGGCAAGCTGGCGAACTTTTTCGGTGTCCACAAATTGAAAATATTTCACAGTCATATTTAATTTTTGGCATCGCAGCCGAGGAGGGTTCGGTGGACCAACAGGAAATCTCAGAGGTAATCAGAGACGGTTAGAGTGTCTGTTGTATGCACTTAATTACTATGGATACTCGGGAAGACGGACACCGATCCTGCTTAAATTCCAACCTTGTTGACTCGTCGCCATCAACACAGAGTAATAAAAATGGGAGAGTCGCTGACAAAAGGAAATAATGAGAGCCGGAAAACAGGACATACGGACATACGGACATACGGAAGGAGGAAAAAAAGAAGGGAGAAACTAAATAAATAATTCAGTGTAAAATGTCAGGAGCAGAGGGAGCGTTGGCCAGGACAGTGCAAGAATAAGATGTCTCCGCTGCCTCTCAGATGCAGTCAAGGAAGCAATTGTATTGTCTGACTGCTGTTTTCCACTTTAGTTTGCCACGCCCCATCCACGCGACACTCCCTCCCATATTGGCAGCACCCGACCCGCCGCCCACTGGTAACTTGTTGACGTTGATAGTCGTACGTGCCGAAGGTGAATGGCATCTGTGGACGCGAAATTGAATTCGTGCCTGGCAGGACCCGCACAACTGGATTGAGTCGCACAGGGATCCGACACCGGGCGACAGACAGAGGACCAGAGCGGTGCGGACCAAAGATGCTGGGATGGTAGGGGAAGAGGATGTGTCAGGTGGCTTTACCTGCTGACTTCAATATTTTGTCGCATTACGTTGACAATTTAGATGTTTGTCTCGCGCATTCTCGCTGGATTCAATTTGGAGCAAATGCAGCCCGTCAGCCAGCCTGGGAAATCTGAAAAGTTACCAGTAAGCCGGCAAGGAAATAACATATCCGGAAAAGGAACTCCGGCTTGGGAATCGGAATATGGGAATATGGCAATACCGTGCATGCTTACATAAAAATCAGTCGCTTCTACTTTGGCCGAGTCATTCATTTGGGTTGTAATGTCCCTTCTGGCCAGCAAAGTCCCCTCCATAAAGATTGCGTTTTATGGATTCGAGAGGGTACTTGGCAATGTATCAGTTTGCACATCAGTTATTTTTGGAAAAGTCATAAAATAAAAAAAAATAAATGCCTTTTATATCAAATGACAATCTTTTTCGAATATTGGATTTTTTTGGAATGTTGGATTTTTTGGTAAATAAATAATTACTTTGTTTAATTAGCCAAATCGTATTGAAATAATTTTTCATTTTTGTATTTGAGTTTTAAAAAATTGGTTCTTTTTTCTTACAATATTGATGTAGAAGAATTTTAGCCTTTTACTTGTTTTGTCAAATAAATATAATTATTCATAAACACATATAATAGGTATTCATTATTTGTTCTTATTGTTTGGAATTACTTTAGACACATAAAGTGGAAAATTGTAAATAATACTATATTCCCCCTATTAGAAAATGTTGAAAACTATAATATTTTAAAATATGTATTATACATATTTGAAAACTTAGCAAGAACTTTCAGTTTCATTAAAAAAGCATAAGTGAAGAAACGAATATGATTTCTTATGGAAGCTCTTAAGTCCCAGAAGTATCCAGTTAGTTGTTCCGCGGATTATTCGCTATATTTTAAGAGTATACATTTTCAAATTATATTTAAGAAAGAACATTTTGTAAGACAATTAAATGTTTTCAAAACAACGAAAAATTTATTTCAAATAAGTTTTGTTTTAATACAAACTGTGATTGGCAGGGACACTTTTTTAGACTTACATAAATTCATATTTTGGATGTAATATTCCGTGTAATATTTCATTATGAGAGATGGATAGGCAGCCTATAAGATATCCTGGCACCTAATCTGGGTCATGCCCAGAAAGGGCACTCGCTTGGTTTAATAAGTTCCCTTCATGACACCCGCTTAAAATATAAAAACTGCAACAATTTTTGTTTGTTTCTGCTCTAAAAATGTCACATTGAGGGGGGTTTTGGTCCCGTCAGTTCCCCACGCGGCGCCCATCCTTACACCCTCTATGCCACGCCCTAGAACGTAATGTGACTGTCGCTCTGCCTCCACCCCCTCACCACCCCCCCTGGAGTTGGCATTTCATTGTTGTGCTTTTCTTTTCCCATTTTATTTATATAATGTGTCTCGAATGTGTGTCTGGTGCGGTGCGGTGGGGTGCGTTTGAGTTTTTCTATCAAAGCGCAGGAAACACGTGCGGGTAAAACATTTTTCAAGCTTTTAGCGCTGCATACAAATCAACCCCGAAAAAGAGAACGAAAAAAAACAAGAATAAAATTCCATTCACAATAATTTGTTGAACTTCATAAGAGCCCAGTGCTTTGGGTTAGTCGGCTTGATGGGAGTTTGGCTGATGGGGTGGGTGGCTGATGGGGTGGCTAGCCGGATGGGTGGTGGGAGGCAGGGATTTTGGTTCAGCCAGCTGTTGCATTATGTAAAGCGGCAAGCGTAATGGATCCCAGAATGTGGGAAAACTGCAGACGCCAGTAACAGGCCAACAGCAGTCCGAAAATGTTGAACAACTCCGCAAGCAATTGTTGTTGTGGTAGCTGTTCAACTTTTCTTTCACTTTTTCCCATTTTTATTTTGTACGCCGCTAATTGGGTTTTATATAATTTAAAGCACTTACTTATCAAACTTCATTTCCGTCTTCTTAGCGCAGTGAGTTGCACATGCGAATGTGCCCATTAAAATGCCACAAATGCAAATTAATTTAATTGAATCCAATTTGGAATTCGCATTATCTTTCCCATTGTTCCCTCGATTCAGCAGCTGCGGGAAAGCGGGAAGAGCGTCGCACTCAGATCTGGAAGAGAGGAAAGTTAAGCGGAAAGCGCCGGCTAGTGCGGTATGGCAAGGGCGGGTGGGAGTATTAACCACACACAGTGGAAACTATTTTGTAATCCGGATTTATAAATTTATGCAAATGTGCGGTCTTAAAACGCATAAACCCTCCGTCGAGTCTGTTAAGCTTATTACCATGTTAAAATTGTCCTACCGGTATTCGGACGAATCCAATCTTTAACTGGTAATAAGTTTTTGGTAAAAATAATTAATCTTTGTCTGGGGTGTGAACCCCAATTTTAAAAAATAACTAAATTGCATGCTTTTTAAAAACGATTAATTAATATAACTAAAAAAGAGGTAACATTCTAGTAAAAACTCACAAAAATATTATGGTATCAATCATGGTGTCGATAAAGAAACTAAAAAGTTACGGAAAAATGTGATGGAGTCCAATTGAATTTAATTAAATGCATATTTGAGGAGACTCGAAATCGACGTGATCTTTCATAATCGAGCATAAGACATACGGATGTTTTTTCGCGAAAGCATGTTACTTTTTACCAAAATAGAGATTTTGATTAAAAATTGCTATATCTGACATTTAAGACAAATATTACGACTAAAACCAATATAGATTCGTTTCAATTTAAAGTTCAACTCAATAATGTTTAAACGCCTTCTAACAAACTCTTGTAAGGAAGAGCTTTTACTGTAAAGTTTTTTTATTTTTTAACATTCATTTTCGATACGAAATGGTCCGATACTATAGATTGTGCAAGCAAAAATCCAATATAAAAAGGGACCACGCTTACTTCTACGTGACGGTGCATTGAAATGGTTTGTTTTTGTTTCTGATCATAATTTAGCAAAGAAGACAGCAACTTATAGAAATTGGGTAACCTTTGGTGGTACCGAAAACCCGATCGGTGGTGGACATGGGAACCGCCAGTAGAAAAAACTGAATCTTGTTTAGCGCCAAAGAAGACACTTCGAAGGTCCTGTTTGAAAATGGTCGCTTATCTTCTTTATTTGGATGGGCTTGATTGAAATTAATTTCAGTAAAAAATCATAATCCAAATAAGTCGAGGGATCACATTATTTGTAAAGTATCCAGACAAAGCATTTGTTGGCAGAATCCGCATCTTCGATCGTCCCAACGCACCTGCATTGTCAGAATTGACGCTAAATTCTAAAATCATGTCTAAATGCAATTTAAGTTAAACAATTTTGAAGATTTTGATCTGATTTTGTTCGACTTCATTATGTTGTATATTGGCACCTAAATAATATATGACTACAGGTCGGAGATGTCTTTTTCAATATTTTTCACACTTGGGAAAGGCTCCAAAATTCAAATCCTTTTTTAACCATTTCTTTTCCAACAATTTTCGTGGCTCTTTTTATTTTATTTCTACAACAATTTTAAAAAGATTCAAAACTAATTTGTTTAGAAAATTCTATATATTTTTCAGCAGTGTTTTGTAAAATTGAATTGTAAATCCTTTATTTTAGACGGCTTCATAATCGTAATCATCTAACAGAGGAGAATGGTGACTGTTGAAGGGTCAGAACTGTTAAACTTAGTTTTATAGGAAGAGGGGTTACCTTTGAAGCAAAATGATTACAGCGGATAAGAAATGTTAGGGTACTCAGGAAATAAGAAAGTAATTGGGACAAAATTTACAAGATTAGTTGGACAATTTGCCCAAGCTTAAGACTCTTGTTAATTTGAGGTTTAATTAAAAAAATTTTCAATTTTCAAAATAATTTTCACAGGTTTATTTTATAAAAACAACGCCAAACTGTTGCATCCTTTAACAGGCTTCGCGGCTTACATTCGAAACTCACCATGAGCAGAGCTAACAGCGGACTTAACAGCGCAACAGAGCGCGCCTGCGCATTGGGGCTTTGGGTCACGAGTGACGAAGATAGTTGCCGAAGGCCAGCTCCCGCTCGAGCGAGTGCGGGCCCCATTGGCGGGGGTGCTGCGGCCGCTCGGGCACTCGCTGCTGGCCCATCGAATGCCACTGTGGCACTCTGCTTCCGAACCGCGTGGTGGTACGTCGCCGTCCGTCGTCGTTCGGTTTTCGCCGGCTGGCTCAGAGTTACGAGTTTTTTGCGAACTTAGCGGGTGGCCAGCGCCGTCCTACCCCTCGCCATAACCCTCAGGCAGAGTCCGTACTCCGGACTACGGACTACGGACTTCGGAATGACCGATGCAAATATGTGCGTACATGCTGCAACATAAATTAAATCGAATTAAATCCGCACAAGATTTCAAACTAAAGTCAAAATATTACAATAATTGCCCCAGTTTGGTGTGCGTGGCGTGTGCGTGTCCGTATCCGTGTACTAGTTCGTGTGCGAGTGGGTGTTCGTGTGTGTTTGTTTAAGTGTGAATCCAATTTCCTTCTTTTCCCGGTTATCCCCGGTTTTCCCCGGGTTTCCCCTTGGTTTTTCCGGCTTTTGTCGTTCGTTCTGCTTTGGCCGCTTTGGCAGGTTTGGCTGGTTTGGCCGACCCAAATTTTAATTGCACTGCTTCCCAAGTTCAGGGCTGAAGCGCTTTAAGGACGAAAATAAATCAGTGAAAGGTAAGGACACAGATAATTCAATATGAATCAGGGAAAATTTCCAAATTTAATGGGATAATCCTTGGGATAACAGAATTCCCGGAGAACTTTCAAGACGAATTCAGGTTCTTGCCCGACAAGTGAAAAGATAATTAAATTTTACCAGTTTAGTTCACATATCAGAATTTATTGCCGGCTGACCGGGAAAAGGACCAGTGTTTTATAAAGCACAGGGGAGACATTTAAAGTTAAAGCCTGGCGACTTTCACTCCGCATGTCCTGTGAGCTTTAAAGCCGAGCAGAGTTTTAAATTTATTACAAAAATATCCTTGCATTGCACTTGTATGAAAGTGTGTTGAGTTGTACTTTGGTATCTCATTGCATATGCGCATCATAAACAACGTGCCGCACCGGAACAGACAGCATATTAAAAATGTGACTATAACCTTGGCATGGAAGCGGTTATAGGCGTACCACCCCACACGGTCTACACCCACGTTCCAATCTCCTCCTTCCTCTCCTCCAAAACCACATCAAGGCCACAGCAGCCACCGGATATGCGAGAACAACCAGCTCCGGTGTCCAATAGGAGTGTCACAAAACTATTGAAATCTTCACAACAAAGGCGGAATAAATAGAATTATGTTAGAACATAATATAGTATTCCGAATACTGCGTTACACCTATAAGAGTCTCGTTGTTGAAAAATAGAAATTCATAACGCTTTGAGTTTGTCAAAGTATTAGACTTTATTAAAAAAGTTATGTCCCCATTTATGGTGTTGTGTTCGGCAATTGTATAGGGAAAATATTACATTGTTTAATTTTATATTTAAAAAATATTCTTTATTGTTTAAAATAATCTAGTTATTAAAGTTAAAATGCATTTGCTCTTAAAAACAAGTTAGTTATATCTAAAAATAGCAAAAAACTGCACAACTCACTGTAACTGCAACAGCAACAGACATTGAACAACCGTCTTGATGGCTTGTTGGGGCCTGTTCTCGGTGTTTGTTATTTGTTGTTTTTACTGTACACATGACAATAAAGCCGGCGGCGGTCGGTGCATCCTCGGAAGAGGCACAACGCGTGGGGGATACTCCTCCTCCTGACCAACCCAGGCCTGGCCCACACAACCGAACCAGCCAGGCCCATCCCAATCCGCCGGCTTAATCCTCGAGCTCTTCGACTCGTCCAGCCCGGTGCTTGTGCAATAGTTTCAAGTGGCCAGGCAACTTTTTCCATTATGAATGGTGCGGTTGCGCTTTTTTCCATCCATTATTTACGAGTTTTGAGTGCAAACTTGTTTCGCCAGCAAACAAGTGGCGGCCAGAGGATTAGAACACTCGCTCGACCGCTTTGGCCCTGAGTGGCGGGGCGAAAGGATGCAGAGTCCTGGTACTAAGTGCTAAAGTTTCATCCATAAGCCAAAAGACAAAGCCACGCCTCATTCGGAAATATCCAAACAGAAACGGAAATTGTTTGAATGCAAACAAACTCATCAATGCATTGATGGACTCTCATTTTTTAAATTAAAAAATTACACTTTATAAGATACACTTGACACATCATCGATACAATTCTATTTATTTGTTTCAGCGGCTATATTGGGTTAATTATTACAATTTTCAACTAAACTTAGCTAACTTTCTGAGGAGCATGATCAATTTTAATACTCAGTTTTTAGACTTTCCTTTCTGTTTGTCCATTCGAGGAATTTTGATAAAAAGTTTCGACCATTTCTGACTATGGCTCGATGCATTTATGCGTGTGCATAATTTTCGAAATCACTTGAGTATTTTGCGAAACAAAGTCAAAAGTTTCGCCAACTTGTTTCACGCATTTTCCGGCTGCACCGCCCACAAGCCACCCAACCACCCACTATCAGACGTTAGGCCGTCGCAATCTGCCGCCATATACAAGTTCTCTCGTGCGAAGAGAGAATGTTCTGCATTCCCTGACATTGATAAATGATTTTCCCCCCGAAAAGTTTAGCTTGAGAAAACCCAAAACAAGCAGGTCAGGACGAGGATGAGGATGAGGACGAGGATGGTGGGTGGGTGTTTGGTGTGTTGGAAAATGCATTCATGGCAAGAAAATTGTTGTTGCTCACTAAACCGTGAACCAAAAACTCTGCTGCAAGAAACTCGCCTGTTGGAATTATCGCAGCTCTGCATCCCAGAGAGTCAGTGACAAGCGCCGAGCAAAAGAAATCATAAATATGGCAAAGAAGTGGATATACTCGTGCACAGTAGGATTTATATATACTATATACGGAATGTGTACGGATGTAGCCATGCTCTGGCTGGCTGGGCTCTGGTACTTGTGTCCAATTTAATTATCCTCTCCCGCCGAAAGAAGTGGCCAGGCCAAGAAATTTCATTCACTTAAAACTCTGGAACGAACTTTTCCCAGGCGAATGCAAATGGAAAACCACAACGCATGCTCAAGCCGAGTTTTCAGTTTTGAGTTTTCAGTTTTCCGCAGCACCCAAGCAACGAAGCTCCTCCGACTCCTCGGCCTCAGTTTAACATGTAATTAGAGTGCGAGGAATGCGCGTGGTTGCCAAAAATGTTGTGGCCGTGGGTGCTTTGATGTATGTAGGGTGTAGGAGTAAGTAAGCCCAGGAATATAGACGTTCAAATATACCTATATTCAAGTAACATTTCGAGGGTCTCTTGCAGTGTCTCAGCCATCTGGCTGCCCGCAAAAGTTCAAGTTTGCCGCTTGTCTGGCACTCGAGTCCCGGCCCTGCGAGCCTCCATGCTGGCCAACCGACTGTGTGTAAATTGGACGAATGTGGCATTATGTCGATGTGTTGACATCCAAAGTGCACCAGCATCTACCGAAAAAGCAGGAAACTGCTCAAACTTTTTCTCAAACCAAGTTGGACAAGAGCAGCCGTTGGATGGTGTGGTCGAAAAAGAAACAAACTTGTAAAGTTACAGACTTTTGTTGGTTTTAAATTCTGATGCATACTTGCACTCAAATTGGATGACATTCTAAGAGCTCCAAGTAGGGAATTTAATAAGCTTTATTTCTAGCATATCGATCGCATAAAATAACTATGATTTGATCTACCATATTAGATATTGTTAAAAAGCTAGTTTAAAAACTACCTTTTAATGTGTAGAGGCACAGAATTGGTCAGATAGAAAAGATTCAAACTTTACTTACTTTTTTCTATCTTATTTCCATTTAGAATCTGCTTCTCTCATTTAAAAAAAAACATCAAATGAGGTAAAAGCGTAATATTACTCATACGCCACGTATGCCCAAAAAAATATGTGTGATTAATGTGAGATTCAACTTTAAATACAGAATCAAAACTCAGATTAATGGTTAAAGACACAAATAAAGACAAAAAATACTTGTATGTACACTGGAGCTTTGCGAGCTAATAACTAGTGGGCTAGTTTTAGGACATCAAATATTCATTTGAACTTCATTTAAAATGACGAATGCTTTGCATTATGCGCTCAAAGCTGTTTCATTTTAAAATAACTCCTTCGTCAAACGTCAAATTCATTATTAATGGGCCGCACATTGGCCATGATGCATACATAAAGGCTGGTTAGTTTATGTCCATATTGTATCGGGTAGACTGTGCGGAATAAATTGCTTTTGAAATTTTTGCTCTTTGTCCATAAAGAAAAGGGGGAAAGTTGCAACGCATTCTGGTCGCTCGTTCGCATTATTAACGCACATAAAACTCGCATATAAAGTGATTTAAATTTATTAAATATAAAACGCCACCGCACCACACCGCACCACACCGCACCACACCGCAGCGCGCAGCAGCGAAGATGTGAGCGCATAACAATTGCAATAAAATTTAACGTGCATCGATAAAAAGAATATCAAACCGAATAAAAACAACAACAAAGCGCCACCGATCCGCTCCGCAGAAGAAGAGGACTTCATTACTTGTTTGAATGAATGGAAAATGCAAAAAGGCAAAAAAAAAAAACCATGGGAGGGAGTGAGGGAGCAAGTGGGGAAAACAAAAAGCGAATATGATGGAAAAACCACTCACAATGGGCTCGACGGATACAAGAACCCATCTGAATGGACGTGCCGGGGCTTTATAAATTGTTGAAAAAATGAATGAGTCGAGCCATCGAGTCGACAAAGGCGAGCGTTAAATGTTTTATATTTAAGAGCTCGCCAAACATCCAATATATGAGTGACTGACTATAACAATTTTTCTACTCATGGCGTTCGCAGGAAGCACTCACTCCGCACCGTTCGCCTTCTCATGAATAATTATTATTTTCAATTTAAAGAACATTTTCCTGCAGCCCTTAATTGCTTTTTCTTTCGAATCGATGCAGAAATTGACTTATTGGCCGACGCCACGCCCCTTCCGCCTGCCAATTGGATTTCAATTGTGAATTCGAATAAAATTCGAGCTTTGCCAGGCTTGTATAGTAAGAATTTCGGATCCTTAAAGGCTCCGCAGCAACAAAAAAAGAAACGGAAACCTAATTTATTTTTAGATAAATTGGATACTCTCGGATACTGGGAAAACTGGTAACAACTGGTAAAAACTGGGAAAGCAAATCAAAACGTATTCTGGCCAATCATTTTGCCTTGCTTATTCAATGCATAATTTATGTGACAGGCGGTTATGTTATTATACCAAATCAGGGGCAAATATTATTGCACTGGAGATACGTATACTCGTACGTATTCCCGCGTTTCAATGAAAATAATTTTAATGCAGCACTGCATGCAAATGAAATGAAAACGTGGCTAATTCTCTTTTTCGCCCCTAAACGAAATCAATGGCTGTCAACACGATATGGCCATGGCCCCGCCCCATCGCCGCCTCTCAATAAAAATAATAAATAATAGAAAAATGCGCATGAAATTGGCATTGAGATGGGGAAATGTGCGTGACACTCGCTCAACGCGTGGGCTTTTCTGGTTCCCCAAGAGATTCCTCGGAAATGAATGGGACTTTGCTCTACCCTACGCATAAGTCTCTCCTAATGAATTTTTAGATTTCATTGGAATTGCTTCCAAGTAAAGATGTTAAAGGGTACTTCCCAGTCGGCTAGGTCGTTGCTTACCCCGCGAATATAGATTTTAAAACCGAGTACTTTTGAACACATTATTGACTGCGACATTTATATGCCACCCAGCCAGCCATATGGGCATTTTCACATAATCACAATAGACACTTGGCCCGAAACACATCCTTATATAGGTCCTGGCAGGAGCAGGAACAGAAGGTCCTGGCAGGCGCGGGAATTTCCGTGGCAAGGGTGCCATTGCACCCTGACAACATTGACGGAAGCAACTTAAAATCCAGGGGGCGAAACAAACGAGGGCGAAGCCTTTAACTAATTAGGCGGCACATTTTCAATTATGCACCGGAATTCCAAACAAAGCGTGGCATTATAAATTTCGCCTGCCCCGTCCGACAGGGGAAAACTATGGGTAAAGAGATGCGGATTTTATGAGTCGAAAATAATTGTTTGACAGAAAGCAAACAACGCTATGCGGGAGATGTTTAATAGCCTGCCGCAAAATAATTACCCAAAAATAATTTACTATGAATTAGATACAAAGGCAAACAAAATAACGAAGCTGACAACTTGCGCAATATAAATTAGAATTTGTTGTTTAATTGGAAATTTGATGCGAATTTTTCCCCAACCACCCAGCAACCTCGTAGCAATCATTTTCCCTCGTCGACACCGTAAAGCCAACGAGCAAATGGAGCTCTTCTCGACGTATTAAATTTCATCAATGTGCACCTATTATTCCAGCACAAGCATCATTATTTCTGAAAATAAAATATGGTGCCCGCAGCAGACTTGTTGTTTTGGATTGTTTTACTCGATAGATGAAATGGGGGAGGTGGTACGAGATGGTATGGGCTGGAAGGTGGGAAACATCATCCCTGGGTTTTTCATCAATTAGTGGCAATTCTGGTTGTGTTCCTGCCACAGAAACCATCTTTCAAAGCAAGAAAATGAATAATTCTATTCCTTAGTGCATGAAAAAAAATTTGATTCGATTATAGAACTGAACTCACTCTCCCTATCCCCTATCCGATCATTAAGCCACAAATCCAAAAAACTTCTACATATTAAAATCAAAATATTTAATAAATAAATATTTCATGTTTTCATTGCAGTGGGCACATCGATTTTAGCAAGGATCAACAGCAATTTAATTAAACCGCAAAGAATTCACTCGCACTAGCACTCGCATGCAAAAACGGACGACTGGCAAAAAAGCATAAACAAATGTTGCTGTCGATAAAATTCCTTACTTGCATAAAATATCATATTCATAAAATTTTAATATTGCCATTTGCGTTAATTAAACCATGAGCAATTCCACTCACCAGAGCCAGACAAAGCCACTCGCTTGAAAATGCACACTCGACTCCAATCCAGTCCGGCCAGTGCGGCCCAGGCCCAGGCCAGTCCGAAGAATTCTCGACGTCCGAGGTGAGCTCCGAAAATAAACATAATGTAAATATGAGACTTCAATAAGAGATATTTCGCATTTTTGAAATACAATATTTTTACAAAATTATGTGCGGCAAAGACAGACACCGAGACAGAGGCAGAAGTAGGGGCGGAAAATTTAATAACAGCAAAGAGCTTTTCTACACATTCAAAATATTTTGACAAGTTTTTCAATAATGCAATAAAGTTGCCAGCGGTCCCCCAAGGCGGTGGCAACATCGTCCAAGGACACTCTTGATGAAATGAAAATATTGCCCACAATTTGTTAGGTCCTGGCCTGTTCCTGGTCCTGGTACTGCGTCTTGGTCGTGGCCGAGAACGTGCCGGCCCTGGTCTTGACTTGGCCATTTGCGGCAACTTGTTTATCTTCCCGGCACTGCCCCTCGTGTTTTCCCTGACCAAGTCCAAGAAAGATTTTTCAATGGACCAAAGCGACCAAAACGACCAAAACGACGGACAGCCAAACAGCCAACGCATAAACAAATAATAAAAAATACACAAAAAACAACACCGGGCGGTAAAGTGAGCGCGGAAATCGCGACCCTGGCAACGACCTATGGGCCACTCATTTGTCAAAGGGCGGAGGCGTTAGAGGGAGGCGGTTAGGAGTGGGAGTGTGAGGGGTCCGAAAGGAAGCCAAGCCCTGGGGCACAAGGCATTCATCTTGGTCCTTGGCAACCAAGACATATGGCCGCCCTCCGAAGGCACCGGCAGGCAAATCTCGATGCCAGTGACCAAAACAAATTAAAGACCCACTTTAAGGCACAACCCACAAATCAAGTTGGGCAAACCAGAAGTGAAAGAAATGCCGGACCGAGTCCTGCCAATCCAACAAATTCGAACTGACAACGGACAACGTACAAAGGACAACAAACACCACCCGGCACACATCGAGACAGGACAATTTTTACAAGATTTACCTGACCGGCATAAGTAATGAGGTGAGGCCCAATTCGGGCCAATCGAATTCTAAACTGTCGTCGGAAAACGATTTAGACACAATGCTCAAATCGGACATCAGATGGCAAGGACCACAGGCCGACTCTGGTGGAGTTCTCGTTTAAGTTTTCGATGGGAAATCGCAGGGGTTTCGCTAAAACTGGGAGTCTTCTAAGCAAATCCAAGTCAGAAAGACTCATAGACTCTAGAGTCTTTAATATAAAATCATGAAAACCCCAAAGTGCATTAATTTAATTGAATTGTTAAGATATTATAGACCTTTCATTATATTCCTGTTTTATTAGGTTTTTCCCCAATTCCCTTTAATCCAGTACAACGGAATACCCTTAAAAGTTTTCGGAAAAACTCATTTCGAATGCAATAAAATATAGCAAAAGGTATGCTATAAATTTGTGACCAGCTTAAAGGTGAAAAGTTTCGAGGAACTTGGGCAATTTCCTGACCTGAGTCCTGAGTCCCGGCTGGCCTGCAATGAAATCGATTAAGTCGTCCATGTCGATGTACAGGACACGTCCCCGAACATGTCAATGTGGATGTCCTCAAACATTTTGCAGCAGCAACTCATTAAAAAGCATTAAACGCCAGGAACGGAAGTCATTGAGGCTATCAGGCGGAGACACGCTTCCGTTTCTCTACTTGAACTGCTCCATCTCCTTGCTGCTGCTCGCCGGTGTCTTCGCTTCCTCCGGTTCCTCCGATTCGCCGGCTTCCTCCGGCACAGATTTACGGGCCCAAAAGTGCGTAAAGAAAAAGGCACGGCTGGAGTGGGAGTGGGAGTGGCAATGGGAATGGGAATGGGAATGGGAAAGGAAAAGAGTCCGTCCGAGCAGAGATTGTCACCGGGCCAATTGTACAGAGCCGGAGAGAGGAACTTCAAATGATTTATCGCCCGATAGTTGAGTTCAAAAGCGAAACGCAAAGAGACAGGAGGCCAGAGGATTCGCCCGCACAAATATTTATTTATAAAATTGTTATCCCAACCGGCCGGGCTCCCCCCTTTTCCTGCTGCCTTAGCTTCTGTTTCAGCCTGTCCTCCCCATCCCTTCCGGGTCCTTCGAACCCTGGCCCTCCGATTGGAGTCCTGGCTGAGCCGCGTGCCTTGCTCATTGCCAGGCATTCGCTCATTTTCAAATCGGATTTTATCAACTGAATGCCATTCTTGTGCAAATATCTTATCTCGCTGCCGCACAGGATAATGGCAACTTTTCCTCCGTGCGCCGCCATGCGCCTCCGTACGCCTCCGAACTCCTTCATAGTCCTTGCGTTCATCTGCTCCTTTTCGCTTTAGCCGGAGCTCAGTCTCGGCTTTGGACCCCGCTTTTGTATGGCTTTGGAATTATTTCGAAAGCGGAAATTGATTTTCCTTTCTTATTGTGTACGCTTTTCGTGTTTCGAGTCTCTGTTAGTCTTTGCTTTCCCTTACATTGCTTTGCTTTGCTCTCCTGATTTCCCTCGGCTCTGCAACAAAGCCCGCTTTACATATACATAATTTGGTCGCGAGGGGTGGCAGATCCCGCCATAAATGAAAACTCACTTTCATCTCCCACTCCACCCCCGATATTATGCTCTTACAATGCCCCGAAAATCTAAGCGCAACCTTGGGATTAGACTTGGCTTAACCCCATTGACCGTGAAGGCTCTGAATCCGAATAATATCCGATTTTTATTTAAACCAAGTCACGGGAAATCTGATTTAACTATGCCTGTGTTCAATGTATTAGGTAATTGGTAAAAAAATAATATTGAAACTTCAACCAAATTACTTCATTGTATTTATAATTATTTTTAAAAAAGTGTTTTTGTTCTTCAATAAATCAATACCAAGCTCTAGAATTGTCCTAAAAGATAAATTAAGGGGCAATCATTTCTGACACGAATACGAGACTCGTAGACTTTAGTTGGCTTTGGGTAATAAATGTTTGTTAATAGTATTACCTGAAAAACCTTTTCAAGCTCTTAAAAGTCCCAACCAAACTAAATGAAATGTTGCCCATACGCAACGTTGCACTCCAAGGGCCAACCAAATTTTGGGCTGGCTGGGGCTGGGGACAGCATTTCTAGGCCAGGCTATCAGCGGCCCTGCCCCGACCTGACCTCGGCCATTCATTCTCGCCGATGGCGGACGCCTAGTCCGAGGTCCTGGAGCAGCCACTATCCAGTATCCTTTTTCGCGCGTCTTTGACATTATGAATGATCAGCATAAATTTCCCTGAGCGCCGCCCCCCAAGGCCCAGCTGCAGATGCTGCTCTGGGGCGTATAAAATATTGTATATAAAAAAAGTAAAAAGAAGATGAAAAAATCGTATACGTTGAGGAATAGAAAGATAACCAGCGAACAAAGTGAAGGACGGCTCAGAAATTCATTTCATTTCATTTCCTTTGTACGTGAGCAACATTTTTTATGCAATTCCATGTAATAATTCTCTTGGTTGTCGCCTTTTTCACGCATGAATATTCCAGCGTCGCGGAACTCGGAATAGAGGGGAACCTGAGTGGGAGTCCGGCTAATGAGAGTTTCTAAGGAAGTTCTTTAAGGATTTTGGTCGAGTCCAAGACTCGAGAGCCACATCTGATTTTGCGTATTCCCTGAGAAGCTAGGAAAGTGGAAACTGAAAAGTGAAAACTGTTTGCCCAACAAAACTTGGACAATGAAGACCAAATGAGGAGGAGCAAAGAATGGAAATGGAAACTAAATTCAGTTTACATAATAAAGCTAATAAAATATTTTTTTGCACATTCATTTGCTCCTTGGCCCAAAACTAGGCCACACTCGAGAGGTCCTCGAACGGGATTCGGGCATAAACAATATACTGAAACGACAATGGAGACGACAACGAACTTGAGGGGAAAATAACTTGAAACTAGAATATTTACATATGAAACGAAAGCCACCCACGCGACTCGAGCAGACACACTCGAACACAGGGAAAAAATGTGGTAAATTGTCGAGAGGGGAAGGATATGGATCAGGATGAGGTCGTTGGGAGAGTTGGGTTTGAGTTTGGAATCGAGTTGGGGCTCGGTTTGGGTTCGAGTTCGGGTTCGGGGCTAAACAGCACTAAATTAATTCTGCACAATTTGCATTAAAATATGCAAATAAAAAAGTGAAGGAGGCGAGGGGAAGCGAACGTTTAGGAACCCACCAACTATGGAATAGCTCCTTCCGTCAGACAATACACAAATATATCTCTTTGTATATATGGCATATATGTGGGTAAGTTTGCTTAAGAAAACAGTCTCAAAAGAAAGCGTTAAGCATATGTGTGCTCAAAGGGCTCCAGACAATGAAAGGCCCTGGAGTGGGGCGTTTTTCCTTTTAAATTTCGAATGCCCTGTTATGGCTTTAATGGGCCACGAGTCCCGAAGGGATGTGGGCCTGCTGCAGTTCGGCTATCGGCTTTTGGGGCTGAAAGTGTTTCGATTATGGAGTGCCGCCCCCTCACCGCCTCACTGTGCGGTACAGCAGGATGTGGCAAGGGCCGAGACAAAGTGGCAGCCACATGTCTGACTACATGTATATTACACCCGGAGAAGCTCACTGCAAATTTGATTGTTCTCGGAGAAGCGCGTGCCTCGACGGAACGCCAGGAAAACGGGCTCCAAGGACCTCCAGAAACTCCGCAACGATGAAACGACGAAACCAGAAACTGGATATCGGGAAGGAGTCGGCGTTGGCGTCGGCATCGGCGTCGGCATCCAATGAAGCATGAAACTTTAGCGCACTTGCAACTTGCAACAGTTTCCCGTTGTACCCCACACTCTAACCAGTTTTTTCTGTTTCTTGGCAATATGTTAGCTGCGACTTTGGTAATCTGCAGTGGGTGCTCAGTTTCCGAATATATCTAGGAGCGCGTACGAGTATCTATGCATTGTACGTATCTTTGGAGAGCGGATGGAAAACAGATACACACTGGGATGGAAATGGGTGAACAGTGAAGTGGCAACGAAAACACAGTCTGTATCGCGATGCTGCTTAGAAAATGTACAAAAAATAAAACGCTATAAGCCTCCGATAAGCCCTTCCTGTGAAACCGAACCACCAGACCTTTGCACCAAAATGCAATACAATAAAACGCATACTTCATTCCGGAACCGGACCGCATGGTTCATATAACAAATACCTCTAGTGCTTCCAGCTATCTACAATTTTAATTACAGTTCCGTTCACATATATGAAGGTACCCAGGACTGGATTCCCCGAGCTCAGGGAACGTGTGTGGCATCCACAGGAGACTCCATGATTAATTTGTGCACGAACATGTCAATATACACACAAGCTGGCTGGGAAAGGGCATTACCTTATTGCCGGGCCACTCTTACCAACTCGAATTGCAATAGTTCATCTGCCCGGATGGGGTGGTACCCGGGTGGGGTGGTCCATTCCACCAACCCACCGTCCCAGGGGGGCGGCGAGTCCTCCAAATAGTTGCTTTTGTGTGTAAGTTGCAAAGCCACAAGCCAAACGGGTATTATTGCCACCCCGCTGCACACCGATCCTGGCTTGAAGTGCCTGGTTTTTTCTATTCCGTGTTGTGTGTGTTGCTGGCTGTGTATTTTGCAATCGATTTTTAATAAAAACTGCAAACGAAATCAGTAAGCATATTGTTTGGCTATAAAATTAAAAACCAACAAGCTCCTCTCTCTCGCTGTGTGTGTATCAAATGGCGAGTTTAGCGAAAGTTCGTTCCAAAGATGCTATTTGGCACTAGAAAAAAATATTACATTTTATTAAAACTTCCTTTTTTACTTCAATTACAATATTTTTGGGATTTTACTTATAATTTCACTTTTAACTTCAATCATAAAAAACTTGAAAACAATTCTTTTCCTTAAAATTCTATTGAACTTTGTTTCAATTTTTTGCACTACATCGATTTGGGGGAAAAGTATTTGTATTACATTTCCCAGCAGTGGATTTCCCGATTTCCATTTGCGATTGCCCTTTATTCGCCATCCGATTCGCTGTTATTCTTCCGGAGCTAAACAATTTTCACAAATGAACGGATTTTTTCATTGTTTTCGCTTTTCGCTATCCGGTCTCCAACCCGCCCGTTGTCCGGCAAATAAAAACGCGATTTTAGTTAATTACCGCCGAGCTGCAGGGACGATGATGGAGCGACGACGCTGTGTCTGCATTCCTTCTTATTCATTTCGCAAAGCTTAACTGAGACTAAACAATAAAGGAACTCCGGGAATTCAAAAACTTATAAAGAGGAAAAAATTAGAACAAAAGTGAAAAGACACCCACAATGCCAAGCCGCCAATTGGCCGGCATCCTTGTGGGGCTTTATGGCATTTGCATGTCCTGAATGGGGGAATGTAAATGCAAACAAAACAGGGCAACAAAATGAACAAAAATCGACTGCACTTTCTGTCCCATTCTGCGGCTTCAAAAATCCTGCATTTGCATAATTTTCATTTTTATGATGCTCGCCAGGCCCACCGCTTTTTCTTAATTGTTTCTCGTTAAAAGCGCGCCGGCAGTTAATAAAAACAGAACATATTTAATGCGCGCAATTACTTTGCATACGTTACGGCCGTAAACGGACACGGACACGGCCACGGACACAGGAACGACCGCGTCCGGAGTATCCGGGGGGAGAACTGGACTGTCCGAGGAGAGGTATAGGGCTCGCGCCTAAAACACTCCACGCAGATTTGTGGAGTTCAAGTGTGCGTCGGTTCTTTTATGGCCAGGGAGCTCCTTGTCCGGTTCTTTACATAATAAAAGCGTAAACACGTTTTCACCATCGGCTAGCCGGACTGTGGCATCCCGACTCCGGACTCCGGACTGCCGACTGCGGACTCCGGCCCATTACAATGGCGCCAAGTCAAAGAACCAAAACCGTAGACGAAGCCGCCACTTACGCGTGCCCGGGGCGAATAAAATTGGCTTTTCGTTTGGGCAGTTTTATGAATTGCTTCAATGCTCATTTACCGGTCGGCCCAATGGGTGCATTGCCGTACTCCCGTACTACCCTACTGCCGGATTGCCGTAATATCCACTCACACACAGGGTCGTAATGTAAGTTTTCTTGTTTTTATTTTGCGGTAAGAGATCTATAAAGTGCACACGTTTTGGTACTTTTATAGTCGAGTGTCGGCCCGGTTATTATTCCGGACCCTTGAGACAGTCATTGGCTGAGGCCACAGAGCCTTTTAATAGGTCCCTATATATCTTGAAGTACAAGGAATAATTTAAAACAAAAACACAGGCAAAATAGATAGGATTAGTTCTTATAAACATTATTAAAAAGTCATTCATCTGCCTTATTAGACTTTATTATTGTCAAATTTCTAGTTACCACAAATAGTCACTATTTAATCTAATACTCGTATGATAAATGCACATTTAATTCACATTTTTGTTGGAATGTTGTTTGTGAATTTAAATTCATCGAATTTAATTATGAATTGATTTTATTTACATTCCAAGTAATGCAGTAACTACTTAGTAAAGTATTAATTCCCCATTGCGAAATTTTTAGCTCTTTGAACATAAACAAAGTTCATCCAACAGTGCGTATGAGTAATAAGCCATAAATGAATTTTGCAAACATAGTAAAGTTGAAAAAGTTGTTGGAAAGCCAAGCAAGTTCATTTATACATAAAAAAATAGAGTTCGATTCTTTAACCTTCACCCTTCACATTTTTGAATTTAGAAGTTCCATGCTGCATAAATACACTGAATAACTTTGTTAAACTAACTACCTGCAAACACTTTAATCACTTGTTAGTTTGATCGAAACTTCATAAATTCGAGGAGCTTCCTTTTCTGTTTCATTTACCCAGTCTACCCACCATCCAGACCTTTCCAGCCAGCAGGCTTCTAACATCTCAAAAACTTTGGCAAGCGTCACTCATTAACGCCCCAGTCACTCCACTCGCAAATCAATTATCTGATGTGCCAAAAAAGTTGAGGAAGTATCAAAAACTCGTTGATTTACTTGTTCAACAACACAGGGCCCCGGGGGCTCGACTTTGGCGTTACCAAGGCCCTCGCCTTAGCCCGCAAAAAAGTGCTCCAAGCTGACTGAGCAGAACAATGAACTGGGTTACGAATTCCGGGGCAGACTAGACCGACACGATTTCAATTTGCTTAGTTGATAAATGCCAAAAATTAATTCAGCCGGTATACGAAATGCCTTACTTTTTATCCGAGGATGTGAGTGTGCATAAATATGCATGTGAGCAACTAGAAAATATATATACCATATATATTGTATATTTTCACTTTTTTGCTGAGATTCCTTCTGTACATAGCCGTGTGTATGTGCGGCAGTGGGGCATTTATGTAAAGGAAAGTTGGCTTTCTTCTGGCTGTGTCAGGCACAAAGTTGCACTAGCCCCCACCCCAGGCAGCAGGAGAAACCTTTCTCCCACCTCGTTCCTCGTTCGTAAATGTACTAAATAGTTTCTCACGTGACTTTTACCCATAAAAAATGGCTTTATTGCTGCACACGTATTCATTAATGGCAGGACCGAACTCACATATGAACTGGAAGGCAGTTCGGGTCTACTTGAGGATAGCTCCTTACCTGCAACACCCACTACCCCGCACCCACCCACCACTTGTTGTTGCTGCTTTTGCTGGCTGCATACAAAAATGGTTGCAAGTCGTCTGCACAGGAAGTGCATATTAATTGTGAAAATTTGTACGGATATTTCTTCGAAAAATAGCTGCCCTCCTTTTTGTTGCTGCCAAATAAATTGTTGGCTTTCAGCTGGCCACCTCCATGGCTGGCCCCTGGAAATATTGCATTCGTTGAAATTCCTAGAAAGTCGCCTGAGAGGTGAGCTTCGAAAATGTGCCTCCTTGCCCCAAAAATGTTTCCCCGACTAGCGATAAGCTTTGCCCACAAAATTATGGTTGATAATTCTAGAAAGCTAAAATATAATACTTCATATTTAAAAAATGTTTATGATTAAAAGATCTTAATCTGGTAACAAATGTAAATAATTTAAAAATCACGCTTAATAATTTAAAATATTTCAGACTTCAATTCATTCTGATTAATTTTTATGTTCTAATTCCAACAAAGGCAAAAATATTATGAAATAACTCAAATAAATCCATGAATGAATAGATTTTTGTCAAGTTATTTACAAAACAAACTAAATTATGAAATGCACAAAGGAATTCGTACTTTCTGCTTAACAAGCTCGGATTATATTAAATCTGTTATTAATTTACATTAATTCGACGAAACATGCTCTTTTGGAGTACGGTATCCATGGATAAATAAATAAATATTCGTAATGCGGGTAAAGCTCTGAACAAAAGTTAAAAACACTGAAATTTTCATTTCAGAGAACACCACTGGAGACACGAGTCCGCCTTTCTCGTTGGATTCAGTATTCAATTATAGGAATTTTTCCAATAATGAAGGCCACATCCTTCCCTGTCATTCGCTTGTAATTACGTAATAAGGCAGTGAATGTTTTAAAGCTGCTTACAGTTAACATTCATAGTGGAAACAGCCGAGTGGGACACGCAGGGGTATGTGTCCTGGTCTTGTCCGTGTACAATAACATGTTATTGCACTTTTCTTTTCAAATGAATTCCGTAAGCTCGCAGGAGAGATGCAGGACAATGGCAAGGATATACGAGGAATTTGCGGTTGCTCCATCTCACGAAGCACATACACGCGCGAACAACACATCCTGGCAGTATGTCCTTCGCCTTGACAGGCGTGGGTGTGGCGCAGTAGTGTGCGACCAGAAATGCATTTTCAAACCACAAAAATAATTAAAAACTTCACGCCCTACCTCGGGCAGTCCTCGATTTTAATCCTGTCAGGCAGCAAGCCTGCCAGCCAGCCTTTCAGGCTCCCGCCAGGACATTGTCGTGTCGAGGTCAACCGATAAAAATCAAAGGAGCCGATGTCTCGGCCTTTAAATGCCACAGCGGTTAATGAAATTGTCTCGCCGCCTCTGACGAATGCCCCGAGTCCGCAGGACACACAGGACGCACAAGCTTTATGGCCCGTTGCAAAAACCCGACGACACAGACTCGCCTTTTGTCCCCGTGTCCTCGTGTCCTTTGCGGCATTTCCTTTTTTGTTTGGTTACACGTTTTTTGCCTGTCTGCCTCTGCCTTCTCCTGTTCGCAAAGTGCAAAAGCCAAAAAGGTTTACGCATCATCGCCCATGAGCCGGCAAAGGTGGAAAAAACGAAGGAAAGTTTCGTTCCGCCGCAGTGGCGATCTTAGGAGCCACAGAATGAAGCAAGGACCCGCTCCTGCCTTGCCAGTAACGCCATTAACCCAATTGCGAGGATAACTAAGAAGGGTGCATGGGAAGGGTTCAGTGGTAACTGCAAAGGATCAAATTATTTGAAACTTTTGTTCAAATAAGTCGAACTTTTATAAACAAAGCTCGGATCCTTTCCAAGTCTTTATCCTATATTTGGCTTTCCACCTGCGATACCATACACGGAAATATCTCCGCATTAAGGATATTTAACTCTAATATTTTTAAAGATTTCTATAGAATTCCTATGGCTTGTAGTTGAAACTATTTTCATAAATCGGTGAAGTATATATATTTAAATAGCCTTCCTAATGGCATATAAAAATGACAGTAATTTGCAATTAAACGCTGGAATATAGAAGAGCTAATGCGTAATTATTTCCAAATTGCCGCATAAAGCGCCTTTGCAGTTCCATTCTGGCCAACCGAAAAAAAGAAAAATGAATCTGGCCGTGCAACAAAATGGGTTAAGGCCCAAGGCCAGACCAAAACCGTCTTTAACGAAGGCTCCTCCTGACCACGGCTGGGAAAAGTTTTTCCTCCTAGGCCCGTAAAAAACATTTGCGCAATGTCAACAAATTTGCGCGCTTATTAGATTTTCGTGGTTGCACACAATTTCGCCAACTAAGACCGCCGCAGCGAGATAAAGTGCAGCCTGTGAAAATATGAATAAAATGACTAAAACGAGGAGTCCGAGGCGGAGACCGAGACGGAGCCGGAGACGGAGCCGAGACGGAGCCGGAGAAGGAGAACCCAAAAAATGGAAAAGAACTTTTCGCAAACGGAAGTGCACGCTGCGTTTTTCAGCTCGTCGGGGACCATGGGTCCCTTGTCCGAGGTCCGAGTTTTCCCTAGATTTCCGGGGCTGCGGTTGACCAGCGGCCACGCCCATTTGCCCATTCGGAGGCGGAGGGTCGGCGGTGATTGCCACGCCCATTTGCGCGACGGTCACGGTCGCCGGGTCTGCTAATGAGTTTTGTTGTCAGTTCTTGCTGGCCAAGCGAAAATCGGGCAACGGTCTGGGGATCATTTGGCAGCTCCTGCTCTGGATCCTCCTCCAGCTCCCGCCCTGGCTATGGCTCGGACCGCAGTCCCCACTCTTGGCTTCAGTCTATGCTCCGAGGACTCCACTCGAATGTATGTGTGCGGTAAGTTAATATTTGCTGCATAAATTCCAGTGCGTTGGAATTTACTGCGCTCCGTTTCGCTCTTTTCGGCTTTCCTCGTCCTTTGTGCTCGCCGCTGTAGTTGTAGTTGTTGCATCGAAATTATGAAAATGCAGTCTCCCAACACCACTCACCGCAGAGTCCTGCGGGATCAGAAAGCTGAGCTTGGTCCCCGCCACGGCCATGTCCCACTCACACACAGGAATATTAATTACTTTTTGCATTTTTAGCTTTGCCACTGGAATTCAAATGAGTAGACTTTAGTTAATTTGTTTTTGTGTGAGAATATTTTTTAATTTTAGCGCAAAATCCGTTGCCCAGTTAAGTCTCCTAAATCCTCAAAATCGGCAAAAACACTTTGTTTGCTTGGGAGCATTGTGGCCTCGAGGATTTAAACAACAGTTTCCACTCTTTTCAGACAAAAAACTAATAAATTTTAAGCGCCGCTAATAAAATGAATTAGAACGATAAAACATATTTGCAATGTTTACCCAAAAACCTCTAGGTCAAACAAAAGAATCGCTTTCCAGCATCCAATATTCAAATGCAAACATCGAAGTGACTCGTTTGACAAAACGAAAAACGCTCCAAATTATCCGGACGTTATGGTGGAAATGCCAAAAACAACCACAACTCCCAGACGAGGCAATTCTGCAGAGCTGCGTTTACAAAACAAACACAAAAAGCGAACTCACAAATATGACACTGAATTGTTTTTCATGTCACCTGGACAGGAGGTAGCTGGGATGGAGAATGATGGAGGTGCCCGTTCAAATGCCAGTTGACACATTTTCGCTGCCGATTCGATTTCTCCCTAGGTTTTGTCATTCTGGCTGTCATTTTTATTATGTTAGTGGGTGTCCTTCTCCCTTCCGACTATCGCCTATACCCACACCATACCCATACCATGGAATCCATCCATTCACCGTGACCAGTTGTGTACAATAGCAAACATTCGATTTCCAAGCGAACTACCATTGTAAATCTACATTGTAAATTTGTGACTGATTTTGGACTCCTCCCAAATTGGTTGACGTTGTGGGAATTGCCATAAAGCCAACGGCTTGTGAAAACCTTCTTAATTTTAAGTGAAACTTTTCGGCAAGCCTTAAAGCACTTAAAGCAGGCATTAAAACTTCTTTCAAGTACGTGCCTCCAGGCGGCGTTCCGACATTTATGAGCCATTTAAGCTCATATGCATACGCCTGTTCCTGTGCAAAGTTTTTTTGGGATGGCCTGGGGGAAATTAAAGTTTATTTACAGACTAAACACCGATGAAAATCGGAAGCTGGTCATTATAGAAGTTCATTCTGATTGTTCACCACTCGATTGAGAAGTCGTCTTCCCTCTGGAACTCCTTTTCCCAAAGCACCTTGAAATTAATGTCTCCTCGACACAGTCCGAGAGTGCCTTGGTCGGCTGGAGCTGCTTTGTAGAGATGCAGAATGGGCATTATGTGACCGATGGCCAGCTTGGCGTGTCCGGGCATGGAGGCGAACATCACATAGACGTAGCCCATGGGGAATATGGCAAGCCTGATCAGCGTATCCGGCATTCTGTAAGTCAAAAACGGCTTCTTGGTGGGATTGTAGGAGCTGTTGGCAAAGTGGGCTTGGTGGAGGCGACGCAGGTTCAGATGAAAGGGCACGCAGAATGTGGCGTTGACCACATTGAACTTCAAGTGGCGCAAGGACGGACTGTAGCCCATGGCCTGCAGGACCTGCACCATGCTGACCAGACCCTTGCGGGCACTCTCCCTGCCAAAGGCCTGGCAATAGATGTTCCCATTGGTGTAGATTTTCAGGCTGCACACGGGTTGGAAGCGGTTCACGAATAGGGCCAAGTGCCTATCCGGATCGTACTTGGCATTCACCAGGAGTATCTCCAGCTCCACGAGATTGTACTGGCATTTTGTGCTCACAAAGCATGTAAATGGTCTGCAAAAGGTATCTAAGTTAATTTTTTACATAAAAGGGAATTTTGTTTCGCATTTACTTGTCTTAAGTCGCGACTATGTGCTTACCGGTACAACAAATTCAAATACCTCTCGATATCCGCCAATTTGGATATATCTTGGTAGATATTCACCACATCCTCTTCTGTGGGTGTCCTGGAAGGGGCCAACATCAAGGACTTTTCCTTCCTACTTTCCGCATCCAATTGAATTTCTCTCACATCCTTATCAGCATTCAATTCACACATTTTGGACTTCTTACCTTTCGAGGTCCATATGGAAAGCGGTGAAATGAGTTTGAAGAAGCTCTTTCTGTTGGTGGAAGAGAATTAATTCAAGTTAAGTAACCTGCTTTAGGTCCATACATACTTTATTTCCATCATCTATCGATTTTATTTATAAATTAGACAAATTGCTACAAATTCAACAAACTTAAAAAGTTTCTAGCCAAGTGTGACCAAAGTGCTCTAACTTTCGGATGCCAATAACTATTTTCTGTACTGCTGTAAATTTATCAAAAAATATGAAAACTGTACCTATAATTTCCATACTTACTTAATAAAGAATTTGCTGTATTTTTAAAAGGTTTTGATAGGATATTTGTTGGACAATAAAATTAAAATAATACAAACTTCACTCCATAAATGAATCATTGTATATATAAATATAAATGAATCTTAAATTATTATTAATAAACTATTATCGATGAAATAAATAAAATGAAATAAATATCAAATCAAGATTTCCTTAAAACCTTTTTTTTTTTATATATATTTCATGAATAAAATCTAGTTGAAGGTCATGCCTAAATTAAGAAAGGATAGTAATATATAATCTATGTAAAATCCATTTAAAATGATTATACGTTTAATGTTCTTTCGTACATTCATAAACCCCTGTGTACTATTTTCAATCATATAAAATTTTAACCGAAATACGTATAATCATTTATGTTGTTTTCGGTCAACTTCAATTTTATCAGGCACACAAGTTAATTGAATTTTTGTATTACAAAAATCACTATTCATACCACAATCAGTGCTTGAATGGGGAAATACAAAAAACAAAGCGAAACCCCGTTGTTTTAATGCAGAACATTTTCATCAGCGAATTAAATTATTTGCGAATTAATTGACGCTTCAGTTCGCCGCAGAGCGAAGCCATTAACTTTACGATTAAATTAAAATAATGCATTTTTGGCAGCGCAATCTGAAATCCTCTAACAAACGCAAGCAAGCAAGCAAACAAACAATCAAAAATATCATTCAAATTCAAATCGCAGAAATTGCATAATTGAAACCCCATTGAAGTCCATTAATAACTTTATGCAGCACACACACTCGTGTTCCTCAGCCAGATCGATGGGGGAGTGGAAGTGCGAGCCAGGAAATGGATGGGCGGGTGGGTGAGTGGGTGGTGGGTGGTGGGTTTTGGGTGGTGGACTTGACGTTAGCTCATCAAACCCGAAAAACCACTTTGCTCAACTCTTTTCAAAGTGCATACATCATCAGCGCTAAGCCAAAACAAAAAACCAAATGCAAAGGGAGGAGCAGCGAGCGATGACGAGGTGGTTGGGTGTTTGGATGGCGAAGGTTGCAAGGCGGACTTTCGTGGGGCAGATGAGCGTTGAAAACTTTTGTGCAATGTTGATTTTTCCGCAAGAGTCGTTTTTTACCATAACCGGACAGACGGATCCGACGGATCCGACAGATCCGACGGAGCCGAAGAAGGAGACCGACGTCGATGGTCCACGGTTTACAGTCAACGGAAGCAATGCCGCAAGCACTTTATAAAACCCGCAGCTCAGCAAAAGCCTTGCAACAATAATAATAATATTGAGGTGCAAGAGAGACAGCACTGGCGGGTGGGTGGTAAGACTCGGCTCAGGCTGCGTTCCGGTACATGTCCTCAGGACATAGGTGTGAACTGAAAACCCCACAAAAACGAAAGCATGTTTAGATTTCGGCATCTCAAATGAATTCAATCCACCCAGAGGCTGGCTTAATTATCTTTTATGAGCGGTTATGTGCAATTTTCTGTCAGTGTTTCATTAGATAATTGCTTTTTAATTTCGTTAAGGTTCTGAGTTTCTTTTGTCCCACCACCTATAAACTAGAATTTGATTTAAATCGATAAGTCCATTTAAAGACTTCCTAAAGAAAATTCTCTCAGCAATTTCAGAAGAGGTAAACGTAAACGTAAACTTAAACGTGTATAAAACCACAACAGCTACCCTCTTTCAACTTGATTAAAAATCAAATTGTCAAATCGTGTAAATCAAAGTCTTGACTGCGCCACCACTTCGTACCCTTGTCCTCTAGTGACCCCTGACCCTAGCAGGGGGAAAGTAAAGGGGAATGGCTGTTTGTATTTCCTCTGGGCTGCCGATTGCGGGTCGGGGTCGTGGGTGGTTGGTTGGTGTTGGGTGGGGTTGGTGGAGCTATGCTGCCTGTTGGCGGTACTGCGACTGTTGATGATGATGATGACAAACAAAACAATGGAATCAAAGCGGTTAATGGCTTTTGTGTGTAAAATGAATGAATGCGGCAACGTTTCCTGCTTTCATTTGCAGCGTCATTTGCTCCGGCTCCCCTCAAACCCCTCAAATCCTCCCCCAGCCACCTCCTGCTCACAAGACTCAAGTGGCAAGGTGAGGGGTGAGTGGCTCCTACAGTTTTAGTAACGAGTTTGTTTGTATACATTCTAAGGACACTTGTAAAAATTTGGACAATCTTGGAATCCTAAAAATTTAATAATTAAAAAATGAAAATATTTTTTAAACCAATTAAGAAAATTTAAGTTTGAAATTTAATTATTTTAATTCAGTGTACCAAAAGCTTACGTAATGAGATTAGAGTCCACTGAACATGAAAGTTTTTTGTAGAAGAACAAGGCTGTAAAAATATTACAATTTTGAAATAATGAAGATTTTGATAAAAATGTGAACTCTGTTTAGAAAACTCTCAGTGCTGTCCCATAGGTAGAAGCCATTACAAACGCTAATCGATAAATGGGGAGATTTCTTTGGCGATGGCCGGCGGGAAAGCTGGATGCGCCTGACATTCCCAGCAGTGCAACTCCACATCCATTATTGGTTTTTTGTTACATCCCAGCCACAATGCCACACATACCACAAGGACATGGCTCCTGCCTGCCAGGTTGCCTGGCAAGACTTCCACCGACCAGCTCTTCGTACAACTGATAATTAAATCGAACAAAGGCTGCGATTTGACAGCTCCTGGCCGTTCCGGTCGTATATCAAGTGGAGAATAATCCCCTGCACTCACAGAGACTTGCTATCCATTCAAGTTCACGCAATCCCAATCACAGACTACCCGTGAAATCGGCAGAACTGGGAGTTTTGTTCCGAATATTGCCCATCTGGCAATTAGTTGCCGTAAACAAATGGATGATCCGATGCTCGAGAATTCGCGGAAAATTGTTTACTTGTTTTTTTTTTGCGAAATTAGAGCTCCAAGTGCGGCTCGAATGCTTGAGTCATTTGCGAGCCATTAGGTTTATTTTTATATGAAACTGATTCTTATTTATGTCTTATCCCCCGTTTCCTAAAAACAAGCAATAAACAAGCATCTTACATGTTAATAAAAAAAATAAAAAATCGGACCAAAAACCAATATAAGAATTTATGTATTTTATGACCGATCTCAGGCAGACAAAAATAAATGCATTTAAAGGAATCACCAGTGCACATATGTACATAAAAATGTAGCTGATAAGAACAAGTACTTAACACAAAAATATAAGTAAAAATGATAATTAAGATTTTAATGAAAGTTTCTTTAGATGAAAGTTCTTTGAACAAAATCAGTTTGGAAACAGAACCCAATGTAGTAAAGTGTTTGGCTCTTCCCCACATCTACATACATGTTAAGTATTTTTTGAATAAATTCTTTATCAGGATCAAAGTTACTCCCATATTTCTATTAAAATGGCTGAATATTTTCTTATTTTCCATGATATGGGTTTATATTTAAAATTATTAAAATGGATACCACATCCTCAGATAAAAATATATTGCCTGCCAGATTCATAAGTTTTGAAGTACCCAAGGCTCGTAGTCATGCCAAAATGTTATTATTGTTGCATTATTCAAGTGGTTGTTTTTTCTGGCTTAACGCCACTTTGAATTGCTCACTTCCATGAGACTGAGACGGGGATGGGGACGGGATGGGACGTGGAATCAGGAACAATCCATTCCACGGACAGGCAGCTAATTAGCCGATCAAGGACTGCCTGGGGCATGTCGGCAAACGCCTCCGAGCTATGAGAGCCATTATTGAAGGGAGTTGGAGCCAGGAACAGGAGCTGCGTCGGGGAGGTGGATGTGAACGAAAATCAATAGCTCTATTATTTGGCGGAATGTCGACGGCCAAAACGTGGATATACTCGAGTCGAGTCGACTCCATTGGATGTGTTGATTGACAGCCTAATTGAGGTTTCTTGACTTCTTCAATTGGGGGGAGGCCAATGACCGTTTTTTGTGTTTGTGCTAATAATAATATTGTTGTTTTAATATCGGGCCAGCAGCAAAAACAACATCCAGGGGAGTAACAGCTTGTTTAGTTGGCCATTAGGCTGGAGGTTAAGACAAAGGACCTTAACACTCCACGCCACACTACACATCAAATATTTGGGGGAAGTCGCACTTGAGTGCGCTGGTGTTTCGGGGCTTCCTTTTGAATTTTTTATTGATTTAACTGTTTAATGTCAATTGCTTTGCAAATACCAATCAAACGGTGGGTTTACGCAATTAAGCAGCAAACACCCGACTCCAGACACTTGAAGGTCCTAATTAGCATTTACATACACATTGCGTGCAACATGCTGCAAGACATAAAATAAACGCCAGCTCGAGTTTCCCCGCCCGAGATGGCCGATAGCCTTTAATTTGAATTTTGGGCAACGCATTCTGTGGTGGTCTTCCTGCCAAGCCGAATCGGTCATTAAAAAGTCTGAGAGGCCAACAGACCCGACCCATTCAAAACTTTCTGTTCGCTCCAACTTTTAGAGGGTTGATTGAACTCTTTTCCGAATCTGATGGCTAGATGGCTATATGGGTAGATGGCTAGAGAGGTGGAAATGAAAAATACTACGAAAGCTGGTGGGAAAAGTTTGCAAACATTTATTTGTTGCTTGGTTGAATGCCCCATTGATGGGCGGATTTAAAAAAAGGCCTCTGACTTCCTTTTGTGGACTCAATTATGTGGCATATCAATTTGAAAAAGTTTCCTTGCTTGAAGCCGAGACTGAATTCCTCGGTTTGTTCTTAATAAAGTGGGAAGCCACAGTCTCTGGGGGCCGCCAAGAGAGGGAACTTAAAAGTTAAATAATAATCTTCCCCAGAAGCAGCTTTTGAGTGTTTTAGAATGATTTCGAGTGCCACTTATGGCCCAACACACTGGCACACTCGCACAGACACACAAAAAACCCATTTCAGCACAGCGCGATTTCCGTTTGGACTCATTCAAATCGCATGTAAAAACTATCTGGAATACTTTTTGGCACTGCATACCAAAAAGTCAAGGCTTGGAACTGTTCCAGATCCTTGAAAAACTGGCTAAGGGCGAAAGGAAATCCAAAGAGCGGAAAAAGCGGAAGGAGCGGAAGCACATAGCGCTGAAATAAAGTGTTGCATACTGTTTGAGGCAACAATAATAAAATATTGCATATTTTGCGGCTGCACAAAATCCAAGGCAAGCACAATATGTTTTCTCTAAAGCGGGTATATTAGTTTTTTCCTAGAGTTTGCCAATATACATTTAATATTTGTTGAAAAATGTATTTTCGCCATATTTTTAAAGATAGACTTTCCTCCATACACTGAACATCGCGAATTGTTGAACATATTTGTGAAATTTCTCATATTTTACATTGTTAATTGAAGTTGAAGCTTATCAAAGATCCTTTAAAAATTAAAAAGAGTACCATAGTCGTGTGAGTAGTTTTAACTTAAACTTGCGCTTTTCTTCAGTTGATTTTTCTCAGCTGGTTGCGACCTCGCTTTCTCGCTTTCTTTCTGCTTTTCATCTCAGTGCCCCGCCCACCACCACCTTTTACCGCCCACGCAAGCACCCAACCGACCTATGCTCTCGGTTGCAAAGTAAAACTTTAATGGCTACAAACGTTACCCTGCCGGACCATCGCCATTTTCTATTTGATATTTTATAACATTACATTTCCCTGGCTTATTACATTTTGGCTTTTAAGCTGTTGACACAACTTGATTTCCGTGCGACCCCGGACCCGGACCCGGACCCGGTCACCGGTGAGGGAAAGGGAGATGTGTCCTGGTCAGTTCCGGATTTGGCGCCGAGTTCCTGTTCCAACAACGTCCACCCACCTCGTTTTGTTTCAGCTCTCCGGCCCTGGCCCTCCCGGTCCTCCTAGTCCTCCTGCCCCTTCAGACAATTTTGACTTTTTACTTGCTTGGTTTTCACTTTTGGGAAGTTGATAGTCTGTTGGATGGCTGGATGACTGGCTGGGTAGCTGGTTGGATGGCTAGGTGGCTGAACGGCTGGCCGGGTCGTGGAGTGTGGAGGCGAGAGAGCTGACCCAGAAACAAAAGTGTGTCTAATGGGTTTCTGTTATGTTTTTTGACATTTTGGGAATAATGTTTCCGCTTCCGGTTTAAGGTGTGCTGCGTTTCTGTTTTCTGTTTTGATGCAATTTCCGTCCGCCCTCTCAGCCAGGGCCGGGAAATAAGGTCAGCTTTTAAGCTGATTCCATAAGAACGAAGAGGCGAGCGGGAAAAACAGAGGGGAGGCCGCGCTGGAAAAGTGAAAAGTCATGGAAATTTTCCTGCTCGAGATCAACATCAAAAGATGTGCCATTCTGATACTGCCAGCTAATTTCAGCGCCGTAAACATGACAACCTAATTATTTTTCGTCCTCTCCAGCTCCATGAGCCAGAGCCCACCACCCTCCTTCCCAGCCGGCGGGTGGTGCAGCTGTGATTAATGGCGGGAGCTCGACTGCGACATTTGCATACGAAATTGAAAATAAATATTTGCAATGACAAATTTAAAAAGGGCGAGAGTCTCAGGCAGATGGCTAATTGCACTTTGACATTTAAAGGCACTTCCTTGCGAAAGTTACAAATACATATACATTTGTCTCCAGGACGCACAGGCGCTGGTGAAATCGACAAACTAATTCCCCAAGACCTTGAGGCATACTACAGGACTACCTCCTCCCTGTCAGCGCCATTTGATTAATTTATATATAGCTATTGATGTCTCCTGTTTCGCGTCGCCTTATTTTCGACAATCGAAATTAATTGCAGTGCTTGAGGACGTCCTGTCTGCGCTTTGTCCTCTCAACTGGTGCCCAACACCTGGCGGCGCCTGCCAAACTAACTTTTACCGAGGAATTTCGACTTTTCAAAGAGACGACACAAAAACCCCAGGAGCCATGTCAACAGGGACAAACAAGCCCGGAGCTTAAAATTCAAAAATCAATAAATTCAATTAAAACGGTTATTTAAAGTATCGGCAGGGAATTACGGGATTTAAAGGATGTCATTAGGGACGCTGGGAAAAAGTAAACATTTAAGGGGGATGTTTAAGGTGGGGATATGAATTTGATTTATTTAAAGCTAAGGATTTAAACGCTTATCGTGCTGAGCTGGACTTTTTAAATTACTCAGAAGGGACTATTAAATTTCCGCAGTACAAATTTCACTGATTGTCTAATATTCTTAATAATAAATAAGTACTATCATTACTTATGAGTAATCAGTAGTTGAGAGACCTACACTCAGGTTCTTGGAGGTTTGATTTTATTTTTAGTAACCAAACATCGTGATCGAAATTAACCGAAATCAAACATCAACTTGGGAAAGTCCTTCGCCCAAATTGGCCTCATCACTTAGCAGCCTGGAAATCACTTTACCGTTTTTGGGGAAATCATTACATTTAAGAGCCGAATTCCGGCAAACTATCATTTTCATTCCCGACAATGCCAATCAGATGCATCCCCCCGGGGCCACAACCCATTATCATTCACCAACAAATGACGGCTACTCAGGCGGCCCAGCCTTTGATATGTATACATAAACATATTCCATAAAGATATATGTATATGCTCGAATGTGTATTTATACCCACTACTTGAATTTGCGTGGCCATCATTATCGTTATTAGAGCTCATTAGCAGCGTCATTGGGAAGCCAAAAGAGGAAGCAGGCGTACATTGGGCGAGGATGTGGGCTGCTAGGTCCTTGTGTTTGGGTCCTGACGAATGCGAAGTTTGTCTGTGTAGGACTGGAAATAGCTCACATCCTCGACTTCGGGGTGTTGGCAACTGAGGAAGCTGGGCCTCTGCCGATTATTGATTAAGGCTAATTTGCATGAAGGCGCTCGGAGCGGTTATTCGAATCAGAATCGGATCACAGAATGCACAGTGCATCATTTTTGCAACAATGGGTCTTATCTTCCAGTGCCACTAGTTGCTACATAGTTCCTTTGGGAGCTGTTTAGGACATTGACCAAACAATTCAATTTAATTAAAGTAAAGCCAACTGGAAACAACCGCATACAGGGCGAGAACAAAAGCTCGACTGGACTGGTTCGGACTCGGGAACCCCAAACCAGGTAGGGGTAAAGCAAACAAAATCACCGGTTCCCATTGACAGTGAAGACTACACAGAGAAAAACAAATGAAAAACCAAAGTAGACTACATACTTGGTAGTTTTTGAAAAACACCGAATTCGGCGGACAACGATGTTGGTCTAGTGCTAGATCAAAAATATATATAATTTATGGGGTTGGGAGCGCCTTCTTCTCCCTATTACAGACATTTAAACTTGAATACTTGAGTACCGGGTATAAATATCGATTTGAACTATTACAAAGAAAAAGATGTCTCACAACCTAAATACATTTTTTGTCCCAGTTTTGTCTCTGTACCTGGAATGCACTTGGCCATTGTTGGAGACCATTGTCATTTGCAAACGGCGCGAACTTAATTTCTGTGTCGCAGCTCCTAACCCCATC
Organism: Drosophila vallismaia; assembly: GCA_035047325.1. Lineage (NCBI taxonomy): Eukaryota > Metazoa > Arthropoda > Insecta > Diptera > Drosophilidae > Drosophila > Drosophila vallismaia. The sequence continues at coordinate 72,507 of JAWNPU010000092.1, forward strand.
CCCTTGGAATGACCGGTATCTGAATCCGAATAGGAGTGGCTTTGGCCTTCGGTCGGGGAGGCGGGAGTGCGAGGTGGTTCGTCTGGGACACACGTGGGGAAAATGCCGGAAATCGTCTGCAGTGTGTGAGATAACAATTTTCGTGCCATGACCAAGGCGTAGCACCCAGGACACCGAACCACCAACCCAACAACCCACCAACCACACTCATTATTCGTAATGGCGCTGATGGTGATGATGACAACAATGCCACCGCCAGCGACCACCGGCGCAGGATGAAGCATGGGAGGATGGGAGGAGCAGAATGATGCCCCGGATACGAAATCCGGGATTCCGGGAAAGGGGATTGCATTACAATGGGATTGCCGTATTCTGCATTTCAGAGCCCGAATTCCAGCGCTGCACGAGTATGTTCCGATTGCCGGCCATGGGCTATCCAGTATGTCCTCGTAACATTTAATTTCCGTTGAAGAGGGCCAGGATGTGGGGTCAGGATGAGTTGAAGAGAAGACCAAGGGGAGGCCGGGGGACCACGTAGACACAACATGTCTGCGGCTAATATAAAACGAAGAATGCCATGACAAACGAGTTGAGCCAGAACCGACACGATGACCACGAATCCTGCTATGTACATCTACAAATACAAATCCAACTACAGGCACGATGATAAGGACAATGATGGCGACATTTGTCCTGCCGAAGCTATTCCATTCCCGGCCATTTCGCTCCACTGCGGCAATAATCATTAGGTACGTGCGTCAGGGTTTGTTTGCATTCAACAGTTTTGATTGCTGATTGCGCACGGGAACCGAACCGAATAATCCAGGACCACGGAGAGCAAGGTGGTCGAAAAGGGTTATGGCAGGAAGAGGGCTTTTCCATTTGGCTGAATACTTTCATTTCATTAATCCAAGTTTTAATTTAACTTTAAAAACACACTCGCCAAAACGGTTTTAAAATACCCATTCCTATACAAGTATACTATTACCAACAATATATATTAAAAAATGGCTATTTTTATCTTTCAATGTATCTTATCTATTTTATGCCGCAAAGATCTTCTTTGTCAAGTTCAAATTTTCACATAGCTTTAGAAACAAATTGTGACTTGCTGATTAAAAATAATTTTAAATAATTGAATGCACTAGAAATGGCTTAAAGTTAAAGTGCACTTTGCATTTATATTAATTTATATTAATTGGCAATTTTGTTTTGAGAAATTGAGTCAAAGTGAGATTGGTTTTTTAAGTGGAAATATTGGCAATTAAAGTATTTCAGCTTCAGCTAAAAATGTTCATTCGAAATCCATGTTAGTCTACGAAATTAAGGACCTGAAATGCCGTTTTAATTTATCTGCACAGAGTACTGAGAACACCTTAAATATTCTAAGAGAAAAATTAAGTAATTAAATCGTCCTCAAGGCGGCCTGCAGCAGCAGCAGCAACACCAACAGGAACAATAACAATAACCAGTATATCGGGGTAAAAAAGGAAAATATGTAAATGTTGTCATAACGAAAATGCCGCAGAGAATGGCCCATCTGGACGAAGAAGAGGTCCTGCCTCAGTCAGGATTAAGTGCTTTGTTCGTCGGTCGTTGGCCGTTGGTGTTGCTGCTTCTGCCGCTTTTGCCGCTTCGAGAATACATTTCAGCATATATTTTATGACACTCGACTTTTATATTTATGCCCCGACCACTACATTCGTCTCTATGTCCTTCTGCCTCCCGTTGCAGCATGTCGCCCGCCCTTTCGCCGCAGGACTACGCAGGACTCGTCGGGTGCTCGGCGTTGGCTTTTGTCCTGTACCTAAACACATTTAACGCCGGATTTGTCTACGATGACAGGTGAGAAAAATTTAACCGAATTAAAAATTCCATATGTCAGGACGTTGACGAAGGTAAATGGCAGCCGCTGAAGTTGGTCTGGCCCGGCTCTGTTGTCTCTTCTGTTTCTGTTTTGGTTTTGGTGTTGGTTTTGGCCAAGAGCGGCGTTTTGTCGCCAAGGCCTAATATTAATAAAGTAAAAAAGGCCACCTAAAATACAAAAGTTTGTTATTAATTGTGCGCCAAGTGCCGCCATTTATTTGATAAAATCGCCACCATAAATTCTCGGCTTGCCTAATTGTAAAACTTGAAGCAGACCAGTTGCTGGCTTATCGCCTGAAAATTGCTGATATATATAGCTCTTGTATATATATATATATGTTTATGGGTATATAGGGGTGATTCAGTGCCATTGTCAGAGTCAGACGACGGCGGATGGCTTTGGAGCAAATTAAAAAACAAAATGTTGATTTATGCCCCTGGGCTGGGGACTTCTGTAACTGGCCCCGTCTCTTTTTCTCGTCTTCGCTCCTTCTCTTTCTGGTTCACCTGGGCGCATTGAAATGCTGCAAACGCAAACGAAATTACCCATAAATATCAAAAGTCATGTACAATGGACAGGAATTTCCCCAAGGACTTGGCCACAGTTCGTAGTCCTTTCACACACACTCACTCACTCGCACACTCGCTCACAATAGTAGAGCTCTCTAGCCAAAAGTCAACCCGGTGAGTTTTCTGACCATTCCGGCAAACAAGTGACTCCTGCTGCTGCCTTAGCTTCTGATCCTGTTCCCGGTTCAACTACAATGCCAGCGAACAATTGTCGAGGCTCCAAGGATGGGGAATTGTTGGCAGTAGGAGGGACTAGTGGCTGGTGGCCTGGGCAGGGCAAGTTATGCACAAAGTGCTCAGCTCAAAGCATTCGCTGTAGCTCGTTATTTTGTGCTGTCCAGAAAACAAGCGCAAAACTTACCAACCACCCACTCCCACAACCAGACACACACTCGGACAAATAATAAACGCAACTTATGTAACTCAGCTTCCCCTTGGCCAACAAAAAGTTGTGTGCGAGTTTATGTTTTTGCTCAGGCGGAAGCTCCTGCGGTCACTTTCACGCATTTTCCCAACACCAGTTGGCCCAGGACATCCACCTTGCACGGAGAAAAATACCAGAAAAGCACTCCTTATCCGATGAAAACAGTAAAACTAGCTTCTCCCAGTGCATGGCCTACCTTTTCGGTTGGTCCTGGCCCATGCTCTGCGGTCATCCCACAACATGGCCACTGTGACCACACACGAGCACAAGTTATTATTGTCAAGCCGGGCCAGACAAAACATGATTTATTAAATGGCAGAATTCCCTTCAATTTGTTTCCTATCAACTGGAAAAAGAGCAATGGCTAGGCTTAGTTCGGCTCCAGCTCCGGCTCGGGCTCTGACTTTGGCTTGGGGCTGAGGAAGGAATTGGTTGCCATGTGAGGGCAGCAGCTAGGGGGAATCTCTGTTGTCGGCAATTGTTAAAGAGAGATATGAGATTTTAATAAGTTATGGTTGGCAGCCTTTTGATCAAGTGCTTCCTTGTTTTCGGAAAAGTTTCCAAAGTAATTCAACGGATGGGACCTATTTATTTTCGGATCATCGGGTTAGAGGTGTTTTTAAAAATAAATTCGATTCTGCTTCAACTTTTTAAAGCTGAAAAGATGGCCGTTGATGGTCACCCGGATTCACACCTACGATTTGATGTATTTCCATTTTCGAAAAGGCAAAAAAAAGTCCCTTAACAAAATGTTGCCAAACATCCCCCAATCTGCAGTCTTACAATAATTTATGTGCCGTATTAAAAGGACAGCGACAACAACGCCAACACCGATCTGAGCCAGTAAAAAATAAACAACAACAAAGCAACAACATTACGTATACGTAATTTTGATGGCACACACCGGACGGGGGGTGGAGTGCAGCCCAGCTCCGGAGTAACCGAATTTTTTGCTCTTCTTTATTTCGGTTTTATATATAAAATCGAAATTTTTCACTTTACATAAGCACGACAAAGGCAACAAATACAAATATTGTGGCCAGCCATGAAACGGGTAGTAGCACGGGGGCAGTGGGCCACAGGATGGTGTCCACATTCGCTGCTAATGCTATGATATATTGTCTTCAACAAAAGCCAACCACAGTCCTGTCGTCCTTCCTTGCGGATGTTTGTGGATGTGAATAGGTGAGCCAGACAGTGGAGTGAAACATCGGAAATCGTTCAGATTCAGTTATTTTATTTATTAATTTATATATTTAGCATTTGAATAATAAGCTGCTTAATATAATTTAAATTCTAAGAGGAATTCAATAATTATAGATTTGCTTACACTAAGGAAGAGTTCAGAGGCTAATATATGGGACAAGTGGTCAAAGTTTTTGCATATACTACGAACGTATTCAGAATAATTGGATATAGGAAAACATATTGATAGAAACTCGCAACTGAACCAACATTACTCTAAGTATTCTTTGAAAAATTGCGTATATTTTCAATGAAATTCCGTAACGACGAAAATTTCATTGCACAAATGAATCCTTTTTAATAATAAATATATGGGATTTAAAATCAAAGAATCTTATGAAAGCATAATTTGTATTAATTAGGATTTATAGACCCTATCAAGATAGGCATGGAACCCAATTAAATTATTAAATAATATTTTTAGTTTCGAAGTAAATTTGCGATAGCATTGAACGTAATCCTTGCCTTTTAAAATAAGATATTTTTTAAATAAGTCAAAGATATTTTTCTTGAAAGAAGTTTTGTAAGTTACATCCTTTTGTTTATTTGAATATTCTTGTCGATTTTGAATTTATTTCATCGGAATACGGAGGAATTTCATAGAATTTTGAGTAAATGAGGCAAAAATCGCCCATCGTTCACTGTCCTGCTTGTGCTATCTGGCTCCTCCTCGATGTTCTCCTCGATGTTCTGAGACTCCGTACCAGAACCTGGTCCCCTGCTTGAGTCGAGAGTGAAAACCGAACGATAACGGCAGCAACATGCCGCACTTGTAAGCTCCTTGAAGCCTGCCATTGTTGTTGCTGTGGCTGGTTTCCCTACGCCTCCTCCTCCCCATCCTGGCCAGGTTCTGGCCACCTCCTGGCTTCTCTGTCGCTGACAAAGTGGCACCTTGTTGTTGCTCTGCTGTCGGTGGGTGTTGATGTTTTGGTTGTTGGCCTGCTATTGCTATTCATTCACTAGTTGCGATGATAAAGCACAAAAAATGGAACTGCGGAAATTCTGCTGATGACGATAATGTTGACGCCAACGAAGGCGATAACTCCCACCACCACCCACCAGCCAGCACCACCTGGCCAGGAATTAAGCCCATCTACATACCCACGACCTTCCTCTATACTCATGTGTGGATACAAAAAATTCGCACCCGCCCCAAGGTGTGCAATGAAGTTTTCCTTTCTGCCCCTTATCCTGGCAACGCTTTGCAAATGAGGCGTGGAAACCATTTTCGACTCTTACATTTTTTTGGGAAAGGAAATTTGAAAGCGCTTGAGCTCGAAATGCTAGAAACATTACGGAACAGTCAAGAGTTCTGGCAACAGTCGCCTCTGAAATAATACTAGGTTTTATTAAGCCCCAATGTGTGAAAAATAATTCGAAAGCCAATAATCTAACTGTCCTGATGACAAATAGCAGATCAGGGCTCGTCAAACCTTAAAACGTAGAAATGGTGCAAGTCTCAGAGGCTCGAGGCTTTATTATTCTCACCACAACTGTAAATACCAGGCGAGTCCTTGCGAAACTTGGTTGCTCCTTCATCTGGGTTTCTGCTTTGGCTTTGTGCTCCTCCGATAAGAATTTGTTTGCTCTCGACGACATTTTTGTGGCTGCTTTGGTGCAAGCTGAAAGGGATCGAACCCCGATCTGGGGCACTCCCCACGGGGTGGTGCGGTTGGTTTTTGGAATGCCAATTGAAATTGGAGTGTAGATGAGTGTGTGGCCCGCCCAGAAAGAGCAAAACCGCCCACCATGCCAATAACTTTACTTTATAGTTGGGCACGTTCCTACGTCGAATTTGTAAACCCAATTTGTGGCACCACCTTTTCTGCAATCGCCAAACCATCCTCCCATACACCCACCCACCCATTCAACTCACTTGACATCTTTTTTATTACCATATTCAGGTATTGAAAGAGCTGCAGCAATCCTGGCCAAAATTCATATTTCCGGCAACCCATTCCAAAGCCATGCCACAGAAAATGATAAATAAAATATTAAATTGAAAACCGAGTCTTTATTCAAATGCTTTTCAACTCATGCGCTCGAATGTGACTTTCTTTTACAGTTTTTCACCCACGCCCCCAAAGCATACTCCCCATTTTCGCCCTCGGCTTCGAAGGTATTTGGTTTGTTTGCGTAACCTTTGAACTTTTGTGTATCTAAAACATTCTAAAATTACACCCTTTGGCTATGGCTATTATTAAATACAATATTACCAAATTTAATTTTCTTTTGTTTTCCGAATTTGTTTGTGCGAAATTTGCTGCTAAATGGGGGTGATTGGCAAAATTCAAACCAGAGAATCGAAAAAATTATTATTTTTTATACATTCAGAATTTTCTAGTCAAGAAAAAAAAGCGAAACTTTAAATTTGCCTCTCAGAATTTATTATTTATCAGAACGATTTGTGAATTTTAACCGACCCAACTTTACGGAAACCTTGTGAAAGTTTATTTTTTAATCTCAACAACCATTAACACAAATATTTAAATTAAAATATTGTAAAAAAGATTAGAAAATGATATAAAGAAAATTATTCTTTTTTCCGGATAGTCGCCAAATCGCAGTTTCATACCCTTACAATGTTATAATTTTGGTCACAAGTGTGCAACACAGTGAAGCAGACATCTCCGACCATTAGAATTAAATTATTTTTGCTGAAATTAAAGGCTTTAATTACTATAGTTAGAATGATCCGATTAAGGTCGAGTAAGCGACGTTTTGATCGATACGTTGTTGGCATTTTGAAGGTAATTTTCCAACCGCCTAGCTTGCGTTTTCGCCCTTATTCTAATAAACTCAAAAATATATCGTTTTTCCTTTTGCTAGTGTCCATCTTTGACGCGCACTGAAACAAACTGAATTATGGAATCACAAAACTGTCAGAAAACTAAAGTTTAGTATGAAATATCATCCTTCTAATTTCATTTAGTGGAACCGGATCGGTTTTATAGATAGCGAGAACAGATAAATATTAAAAAAAACTATTTGAAAAATATGAATTTCTTTTTACTGCAATATACTTTATATATATTCTTGACCAACATCACCTCCCTAGGCGATATAAGTATATCCGTCTGTCTATCTCTATACAAACTAGTCCCCGTCTTTTCATTACAGCATTTTATTAGTCGGACTTGTATTATACTTTACTACTTTACTACGACTTTATACTATACCAGCATATAACTGAACGATCGGATATGCTATATTTTTTGTAGATAGAAAGCCTCTTCTATAAGGATATTATAAGGTATTTCCATCTGTTAAGATATGCTCCAAAGATTAAAACGAATTTCTAAGTTTATATTGTTGTATTGTTGGACAAGTATTAAACAATGTGCGTAAAATTACAGAGAATAACTGCCTTTTTCGAGCAATTTCAAGAAGTGCCCCTAATTCATGAACAGAATTTCCACTGAAGTTTATTTACCTCTGATTTGTTTAAGGTACAATTTGTATTCAATTTTGAAATCGATATATCAGGGTATTGTTTTTCACCCGAGCTCCTGTCGGACCCCCCAAACTTTTCCCATCTGCAAAGTTAGAAAGTGAATTAATGACATTTGCTGGTTACATCTAAAAACTAATTATGCATAAAATGGCCGAGGTATTATTGCAAGCCAGCTATAAATTCTCACAGAACTGTGCAACAATCGCCGGGGCAGCAACAACACCGATAACAAACTAACCCTGATTATACGGCACCGGCTCAGCCGTTTGCTGGACTCCGTCTCCAGCTCCAGCTCCTGCTCCAGCTAAGGGGATAGGTGTGGGTGTGGGCACGGCAACCTGACCCGGACCCACTGTGCCGGGCAAATCGATTAGGACAACAAGGAGCGCTACAACGGTGAGGCAATTACCAAGGACCAGTCCACTCCACAATGACAGTGTGTAGGGGTATATGGGTGTATGGGTGTGTGTGTTCGCGCACCTGTGTGTGTGCTGTTTTACAACAAAGGCACAAAATACGCCAACAAATCGGCAATTAATCAACCCGCAAGTGCACGCCGGAGGGGGGGCGTTGCTCGGACAGGGGCAGGGAGTCAACTGTCGCTTGGCACTTTAACAATATTTATGCCGAGTGCAAAAACAAAAGGACAATAAAAATAGGAAAAGCCGGCTACGAAATTGCCAAGAACGGGATAAGCCGACTAATAAATGCCCTAGAAAATATTTTTCGCACTAGCAATAGCTTTGGGGACGAAAATAACATGAAACATTACTGTATTTTAGTTCAGACAATAAAAACTAAATTTTAATACACTCATACAAAAGGAATTTGATTTAAACAAACGCATACGACTATATGCCTTAAAAAATAACATAAAATTTATAATATATAGGTTCGATTGCTTTAGTGACGAAAGTAATGTAAAATATATGATATTTGAATCCGAATATCAATATTCCCGAAAATACGCCATTTGCAACGAAAGTAACGAATTATTTATGTGTTTTTTTTAAATCATCTATTAAATGTTATTTTTAAAAATTTTTTATACAAGTTTTCTAATACAAACATTCTAATTAAAGCTCTGGGACATAATAATTAATAATTGTTGAATTGTATTCACCAAATTTTCTTCTAAGATTTGTATATCCTCTGCTATTTTTGCTTGTATTAAGTAGTTAACCTTTAACACTTAGTGGTCTAAAACACTCTTTATAAAATGCACAATTCAAACAAACATCACTTAATCGAAAATACTTTTTATTTATCTGAAGTCATTAAAACCAGCAGACATCAAGTATTAAATTTCCTGCATCGGTTTGGCAAATCCCATTAAGCACTAAAGTACCCAGCACACCCAGTACCCAGACCTGGAAGTCTCAACTCCCTGGCAATCTAAGTAAAAGCTAAATAAATAGAGCAGCAGGCGCAGACAAGGGCAGTCAGTCCCAGTCCCATATAATTTGGGCGGTTCTAGAGTTCCGTGTGGCAGGAAAGCGGAGACGAATCGAGTCGAATTGGCCACTTTGGGAGCCGACGAAAGTATGTGTGGGAACTGTGAGATAAAGAGAACTGGGGGAGAATTCACTTTGCTCCGGGCAAGCCGGCCAATTAATCATTTTAATTAATAGGACAGGTGTGCCACAGGTTGCCGTTTTCTCCCACTCTCCAGGGAGTTATCTTGAACGGTTTCGCCCTAGAAAAGACACTTGAATCAACTTTTCGGATCAGATTCAAAGTGTTAAATGTTTTTCTTATATCATGGGTTAAAAATTAAGCACATTTTAAAAATTAATAATTACTTACCATTTGATTTTAGAAAAAATGTTGTTAAGCTTCCAATAAGACATGATTCTCTTTAATTTTGTGTTTAATCTTGAAGAATAAACCTCAAAAGCGACCCTAGATAAATATTGTCTGAATTCAAATCAGAATAAAAAAATATATTTTTTATCAGTGCCTCTAATAACAACCTTCATAATTTCTTCGATGTCCTTTTGCAGACGCGCCATCTTATCCAACGGAGACGTGAGGGGGGAGAATCCCCTGACTCAACTCCTGCGAAACGACTTCTGGGGCACTCCGCTCGTGGACAGCGGATCCCACGGCTCCTGGCGTCCGCTGTGCGTGCTCAGCTTCCGGCTTAATTACCTGGCGGCAGGACTTAGCCCCTCCGGCTATCACCTGGTCAACATGTTTCTCCACAGCCTGGCCAGCGGACTGGTGGTCCTAGTGGGCCGGAGTCTTTCGCTTCCGCGCTCCGGCGTCCTAGCCGCCGGCGCCCTCTTCGCCGTGCATCCTGTGCACACGGAGGCGGTGGCGGGACTGGTGGGTCGGGCGGACCTGGGCGCCTGCGTCTTCTGCCTTCTCACCTACCTCACCTACCGCCGGCACATGGCCAGTAGGGAATGGGGTTCTCTGCTCCTGACCCTAGTTCTGTCCCTGTCCGGACTGCTTTGCAAGGAGACGGCCATAGTGACGTTGCTTCTTTGCGGAATGTGCGATGTCCTGGATGCCACTGGCAGGGGTCAAGATAAGGTAAAGGTTTTTTATTATTCATTACCTGTATATATGTTTTCAAAACGTGCACGAAAATCGCAGTCATCTTGGATTCAAATAATATTATATTATTTCACTTTACATCATTTTTAATATAAACGTTCTAATTTAACGAAAAGTGGTTCAGTTTTGCCTAAAAAACTAACGCTTGGTTTTATTAAAATGTAAAACGTAAATTTTTAAAATAATAATATTCCCAAGTTTAGAAATAAAATAGTATTTACATTTTAAGAAATCACCTACAAGTCATGCCGATTTGCAAATTGACTTAAAATATATTTTGCCACACTTCCATAAAGTTTCTTTGCAACAATTTACGGTATTTAATCTCTAAGCGAAGATGTTCTATTGACTTTAACCAAAAATTTTGTTGCAACTCTTTCCCAGCATCGCCTCCGGTCGCTAGCGATTTTAAGTGCTTCCTTGGTATGCGCCCTGTACTGCCGCCTAAGCCTGTTGCCACGGCCCTCCGCCGACTTTGTAGCAGCCGATAATCCTGCGGCACACGAGCCGAGCTGGAGGACGCGCTCCTTGACGTTCCTTTACCTACCGGTGGCCAATCTGAGATTACTGCTCTGGCCCCAGGAGCTAAGCTTCGACTGGGGCATGGACGCCGTTCCGCGGATCAGGAGCCTGTGGGATGTCAGGAATATCCTCAGTGCCGGACTCTACGCGTCCTTGTTACGTTTGCTTTGGAAGAGCAGTGGGGTGTCCGGGAAAACCTCTTGCATGGGCTTGTCGGAGGTGGCGGGCATCTCGTTGCCCCTGGTGAAGCGTTTGGGGGACAGCAGCTGCCACACCTGGCTGGGCCTCACCTGCCACTGTCACCACCAGGTAGCGGAGAATTCGCGAACCGCCTCCAGCTATGATTCTGCATCCTTCGTCGCCTCCAAGAGTCCTTGCTTTGCGCCAACTCCTTTGATGTGCGTCGCCTTTCTAGTGCTGCCGTTCCTGCCCGCCAGCAATCTCTTATTTTACGTGGGATTCGCTATGGCCGAGAGGGTGCTTTACTTGCCCAGCGTGGGCTACTGCCTGCTCTTCGGCTATGGCTTCGGAGGCATCTGGCGACGGGCTCATAGCTCCCAGCGCTCCAAGACGCTGCTTCTGTGCCTCCTCGGAGTGCTTCTGGGATCCCATGGCCTCAGGACTGTGAGGCGCAATCTGGACTGGCGGGACGAAGAGCAATTATTTCGCAGTGCAATCTCCATAAATCCCCCGAAGGGTGAGTGTCTATTTCAAAGTCACAATAAAGAAAAATTTAATGGCAAAGGGCTTTATGTATTGCTAAAGGAAATTGAAATATTCCAAAAAGTCTTTTCACGAAACCAGAAACCATATGAATTCTTGGAATAAATTACAATATGCAAGTTTCTTTTATTCGTGTAATTCCAAGTTATTAATTACAAAGATTTAAAAAAATAACCTCTTAACCCGATTAAAGTTAAGATTTGTATAATATACATACTAGATTTATTTATTTAAATTTTGCTAATAATTACAACTGAAATATAACTAGGGTGGAACAATAGAGACTAGTTATCATTTTTAGATAATATTTCAAATTTGTTCAAAAAGTTTAAATCGTATGGGAGCTATTGACAGTAGTAAGCTACTAAAAACGTAAGAAATTAACTCTGATATCTATCTTTTTAAATTATTTTTGTAATTTTTGCTAAAAGTAAAAAAAGGAAAATTGACAAACTGCTGCCAAATTGAAATAAACAATTTCTTAAATTTGTTAATGATTTTCAACACTTTAGTTAGGGAATACCCTGAATAATATTTATATATTTATGTATCACTTGAGACTAATTTAAAATTGAGTGAAATAATTTAGTTTCACGTATCGGTTTCAAAAATTGTATTCTTTAAATGTATTAAATTTTTATAGTAATATGGATTTTTTCTCTTTACAGCCCTGGGCAATTTGGGCAGCATATTGAGCGCCCAAGGAAAGTACGAGGAGGCTAAGCTGGCTCTGACAATGGCCATTGAATTTCGACCCTCCATGGCCGATGCGCACTTTAATCTGTGAGTAAACGTTCCCAACCATGTGGAGTCCGCCCACCTTCGATGGGAGACGGCGGGGGCAGGAAACCCTTTAGGAAATTGAAGCGAACTCCCACCTTAGCCTCACAGCATGAAAACTGAATCCACAAAATGATGTCAGTTTTTCGCTGGCAGCCTTTTCAAAATTCAAAAGCTCAAAGTGAATGGCTGTCGCGACCTTGGGCGGTTGGGTGTGGGTGGGGTGGTGGTCTGTGGGTGGTGGGCGTGGGAGTGGGAGTGGGCGTGAAGTTTCTGTATAAAGGAGCTGCTCTTAATGCCCAACTGCAGATGCTTCTGTTCTGGTTGTGCTCTCCCTTTAGTTTGCCAGCAAAAACGTTCGGACAACATCTGAGAGGGAAAAAAAGTGAGGGGAGACTGTGCGGTTGGAGAGTGTGGCTTGGGACAAGGACTCGGGGACTGGAGGGATTTCGTTGAAGACTGGCCAGACACATCGCGCATACAAATCAACTCGGTCAGAAACTTTAGCTCCGGCACACGGGGCACATGTTTTGCATCTTTTGGATGGCAATTTGCATGCACTCGGCAGCCATCAACAGCAAATAGCTGCTGGTTGCACTTTTTTGCCTCCGTACTTTTTTTCGAGCCCCGCCCCCAGACTCGTTTTTTGTTGCACTGCCTTTGTGGCACCTTTTGAGAGTGGGCGGGGGTCTTAGGGCGTAGGGCGGGCGAGCATGCAACCTTTGAAACAATAAGCCCCAAATGAATGCGAAAAGCATTCCGCATGCTAATCCCCTGCAGATATGGTGTTAATTAGGCCAAACCGAAATGGTTTCTGGCCGGGAACCCCAGATTCCTCCGGATACTTCAAGAACAGCTGGCCAGTGGCCCCACAAAGTAAACATCGAGTCGTACATGGAGTTACATTTGAGGCTTCTGTTTCTAATCAAAGGAGTTTCTTGAGTGTGTACTTGTGGCTAAGCCATATTTGAATATGTTCCAGATTGGCCAAAACAATTAAGAGGAAGTACTAAAATGTAAAGCTATGATTGAAATGCAACTCGGTATTTGGATTCTAGAAAGAGTTTCAAATTTATTTGATGAATGAAGTAAAACATATTCTTAAATCTTTTTGATTAGATTTGTCTTTTTGTAAAATAATTTTCAATTAGGAAAATATATGGCAAGACATATCCTTCGCTGGAATCTGAACACGTACATCAACCGTACATCGCGGCAATAAAGCAGCAGCTGCGACAATTGCATTCTTTGGCATCCTTTGGCATTCCGATCCCATTTCGCTTGTCTAACACAATAAATAAGCAAAAGCCCCGACATATATAATGTCCTACAAGACAAAGCAACAATAATATCCTTGGAACTGCAACGGAGTAGGAATAGAAATGAAAAAAGAAACTAAACAAACAAGAAAATGTTACAACAAAAGGGAAATTGGCATTTCTGCTTACATGCTGCACTTGATCCAACAATATGAGAAAATAAAATTGCTGACGCATGACGTTGGCATCCCGCTTATCCCGCGCCGAGGTCCTGCGCCTGCCCCTCCACATTCCGCCATTTTCTGGGGCCAATGACACTTCTATTTTGGACTCATGGGAGCCACCCACACACCGACTCTTCCTGCACAGGGAGAAGCCTCTTTAAATTGTCGAGCTAATGTTTATGAAAGCAAAAAATCCATCTAATCGAGGTTTTAAAGGGTTAAACACATACCCCTTCCCACTTCAAATCCAGAGTTTGGAAGCCAAGTCTTTTTTTTCCGTGCAAATCCAGCTTTGGATAGTCATAGTGCAATTTACTCGTCGCTTCGACACTAACGACGACCGCCAACTGAGAACGCTGCGAGCAGACGATGCCCCCTACCACTTTCGTCCTGCAGCACCTCGCCCCACTCCATGAGGATTTGGGTAGCAGTTTGGTAGGAAAAGGATTGCAACCGGGAAAGCGAGAGGAGAGCTGAGCATTACGAGGGAAGTGCAAACATGCCAACGCTTAACGCCACACACCATGGGCAGGGAGCTTCCATTCATTACAAAATATACATAATGCGACTCCAAACAATTAAAAAAGGAGGATTCAAGACTTTAACCAAAGAATGTAGGCTCTCATCATAGTACATTTAGGATGTACTTTTCAGTTTGCCAAGTTTTGTCCCAACTGCATCCACTGTTGTCCAGGCTCTTTGGCAGCTCAACTGCTCAACTCCTTTTGAATATGCAGGACGTCATTTCCACTGCTGGCCGTTCACATTCGTTCAACGTTTTGCGCCTTTCAAGGACCCGGAGCTGGCAGAGCTGGAGGAGCCAAGCAGCCATTGCTCATACGCCCTGTTGTCATTATTATTGCCGTTGCCGTTGCCGTTCCCTTTGCCGTTGCTGCTCCTGTCGCCTTGCTGCCTGTTGTTGATTATTGTGTTTGACATAATAGGCTTTACGCTCCAAAAAAAAGTGCCGTATGGAATAAATCCTTTCGCTTTGCTTCCTCGGCAAATTGTAGGTAAATCCTTTCTCGCTCGCCTGCCAAGTCATTTCTCCAGCTTTCCGCCAGGGAAAAGTGTCCAGGATAGGCGCCCGGGTACCAAGATCCAATGCAAATAATGGGTGAAAGCTTGAGGACAACAGAATTCGTGAAAGGCTTCTCGTGGGGCACATTCTTTTGCCACAAAATTAACTTCCCTTTGAAAAAAGTGTTGAAAAATAATCCCCGAGCATTAATTCTGCTTTTTCGCAATTAAACAAATATTTGAAAACCGAGACCGGAAAATCCTTAGATTTCAGAAAGCCTCTTTAAACTTAACCATAAATGTAAGTGTATGCACTCACAATTTATAAATGTTTTTTATTAATATACAAGAGGATTATAAGCTTATGTTCAACATTTACATTAATACTCACATTGATGATAAAATAGACGATTGTTCGAACAGTCCTGCTGGCCATAAAATGTAATTTTTCTAAAAGAAATGCAGGGGATTACAAAAATATATTTTTACTACAAAAAGACTGCCGCCAAATGCCATCCGGGCAATGTTTCCGACAAATTGTAATCTCTCTAAATATCTGTAGCCACACCTATTTGCTCTCCTCATCCCCTCTAATTGAGCCAGGACCTCCAGCATCGACACAGTAGCTTAATAATCCTCGGGCAAGTCTTCGACAAACAAAAGGAAAAATCTGGGCAAGTGTAAGCCAAGAAGGAGTAGCGGAAAGAAAATATTACTGTTGACGGCTTAGATAAAATTTCAAATAATGTCAATGACATAAAAGCAAAGCGCGAACTTCATAACTGCTACGGCTTCTCGCCTGCAGCTTATTAACCGGGCTCAAAACGATACCCGAGAAGGGGCTTTGGCCGGACTGGATATGGCAAGGAGGAAGTGGACTGGACTAAAGTGGCTGCCGGCACATTGGCCTCTGACCAAGTCCGGACTGCGGAGCTGGTAGGAAGCCAAGGCAGAGATTTAATTTTAGTACCGTGAAAGTTTAAAACGCTTTTCTCACCCACGACATCCGCCTGTCTTTCTCCTTTCGCCGACTTGGCTTTGCAGCTTATCGAAAAGTTGTCTGATTGAATTTTTCGCCCTTCCCCTTTCAGAACTTGCAGACTGCATCCTGCGCCTCTTTTACATGGTTTCTGGCTTAGCAGATCCTAAAAAAAAACTTCAAAATCAACATTGCATTTTGGACTTTCGGAAACATTATCAAAATCAAACAAAAGGTGCAACGTTGAACGTAGTCGATTATTATAAAAGTGCATTTCTTTCTGTGTATGAAATCTGAAAGCATAAAGATCAACCGAAACTGAAATTCATTTTTCTGCAATGCAAGAGTATAAAATCTAAGCCAGAAAAGCGACTGAAACAGGTACATTATGAAAGCTTTAAGAGCCTGCCAAGCTGTGGGAAAATGCGATGGCTGGCCATGTGATAGTATTTTCCGTTTTCTAATCGAAAATCAATGTCAGGCGCCCTTCAATCCTGAAGAGCATACCATCCCCCATCCCACGGACTCATCCAATCCCACCACCCACTGACATGCCAGCGCGTCGGGGATAAGCAGCTGTTTGTACATTATTTACTCGTAAAGCCATCAATAGCCGGCATATCTGCAGCCGTACACCTTGCGCCCTGCGGCAACGGATTTTCAGATCCTGCCACGTGCCACTCCCCGGAACTAGCAGCTCCCGTGGCTCCTGTTGCTCCTTTTTGAGCTGGAAGTCTAGCCGGGCACCAGTCATCTGTCATGGATTTGTTGTACTCCTCCTGATGCTGCTCTGATTTTTAGCTGCAAAATGCCACAGCAAAGGATAAGTTGAGTGGCGGTGGTTGCCGGTGGTGGTTGCTGGTGGTTTCTGGTGGGGCAGGAGACGGTGGCGGTGGTGACGGCGTTGGGAAGTCAAAGTAACAGGCAGCCAAACACCAAAACCAAAAATCACTGAGCTGTATAATTCGATTTCTCTTTTTCACTCCCAATGCTCGTTTTATTTTCACCCTGCACTTATTTTGTATGGCTGTTGCACGTTACTGGTTGCAGGTTGCTGGGTGCTGGTTGCTGGTTGCAGGTTGCTGTTTGCTTACCTGATCAAAGAAAAAAGAAAAGCATCAGAATAAATAGAACAACATGGCTTGTTTTTCTTTTAACCCAAAAGCACTCTATACATACCCGAATGCCATTCTATAAAATAGAATACTCAATATTCAGTTGAGCAGATCCATCCGTTGTTCGCATGCATTCCCTTTTTTTTTTTATTTTATTTTTATTTTTATTTCAGTTTTGTGTAATGGGATGTAGCGTCCAAGTGCAGCATACAAATGCAGGCAGTGGGCGGGAATTGGAATGGGAATGAAATTGCGGGCATTGAGGGATTTTCAACATGAAATGTCGAAAATAAAATTTAAACAAATTTAGCATTCAATGTTGCGGCATCCACACGAGTGCTTAAACAAAAGTTCTAATATTTTTAGAAGCTAAAGTGAATCTGAAATCAATGTTGGTCCAGCTATATCATCACAAACAAAGTAAATATTAGATACATTTTGCTTACTGTGGTAATTATTCCTTATACCCACATACTGGGAAACTTTTAAATATGGATCTGACTTTCGGGAGTTAAATTTTAAAATCTATTAATTCTGAGAATTGCCTACAACTCCCTTCTGTTCCAGGACTTTCGGAACCGCCCTCTTGTTGATTTTATGGCCTTGTCGCTACTCAACAAAATTTTCCGAGCTCGGCGTTTGTTTGAATAATTTTTGTTGCTTTTGCTATGGCTATTGCCATCAGGATGTCGGCGTTGATCCTTTGCAGGAGCAATCTGTGCTTAGGTTTATTTTGCACTGTTCTGGTACATTTTATATTTTTCCGACTGCCTTTATTTAAAAGCACCTATCCATACAAACGAGCACCAAAAACTTTGTGTTTATATTGAAAGCCCAGACATCCGGACTTACGTATATGCATGAAAAACCACCAGACGACACCGTTGATGGATGCATCTGCCGGGGCAGTGAACGTGCCATCCCCAACATCCTTTCCAGGCAAATATAAATCCACAATTTCACTTTTCGGAATCTCGTTCCTTCGCTAATTAAACGAAACAAGCCAAAACCTACTTGAAGGTCATCCCTTCAAGAATTCGCGGCTCTGGAAGCAATTAGCCTCTGGAAACCGCGCCAAAGAAAAACACAAAGCTAATTTACTTTCAACACTATCAGAGGCGCCTCCCTCGAGATAAATAACCCTGGATTCTGCATTTTTTTTTTTTTTAATTTTTTTTTTGTGATTCCTATAAGTGCCGGGAAAAAGATGAAGAATGCTCCTTAAAGTGCATTTCTTTGAACATTTCTCTGCATTGTTTGATGAGAAAAACAATTCTGGCAAAGCCAAGGCAGGATGGAGTTTTATGTAAAAATTGTTGAGTTTCCTGAGAATAACTTTCAAAAGAATCCTTAGTATCAGTTTTTTAATTTAATTATATTAAGGATGTACCTACCCAGTACACATTAGACCTGTATTTCCTACTTTTGGATACGGATACATTGTTAATCTGTCGATGTGTTTTTTTGGTCCATTTTAGAGGCGTCGTCCACCAGAAGCAGAACAACTTGAGCTCGGCTGTTACCTGTTACCGCAGAGCCATTGAACATCGCCCCCAAATGGCCGTGGCCTACTTGAATCTAGGCTCCTCCCTCGTGTCCCTGGGTGACCGCCGGCAGGAAGCCATTTCCGTCCTCCGGACCGGTGCCCGGCTCGAGGGGCAGGGAGTGCGGGATCGGGTCGCCCATGAGGCAGCCCGCTACACCTGCTACGTGCAACTTGGGGCACTACTCCGCCTGGAGGGTAGATTGAAAGAAGCTGCATCGCTGATGAAGGAAGCCCTAGGAGTTCTTGGTCTACTCCTTCAGAGGCAGCGGGCCGAGCTGCACCTGCGTCTTGGCGAGATCTACGCGGATCTGGAGGACTGGGACCAGGCCGAGGGGCAGCAGAGGCTGGCGTTGAATCTGCAGCCTCAGCAGGGAGCCGCTTATGTGACCTACGGCCAGACCCTAGCCAGAAATGTATGAAGCTAATCCTGGGTCTCGGATTCGGCGAAGATTAAAAATTAATAATAAATTTTTTCACTTGCAGGGCAGTCGCATGGCGGAGGCCGAAGTGTGGTTCAAACGAGCCCTGCAGCTGGCGCCCTTGGAACCCAGTTCCCATCATCATTATGGTAAGATAATGGTTATGCATTAAAAGAAATATACGAAGTAAAAGTAGAATTGTATGTTTTTGTCTTAAGGTTTTGGTTTTAGGAAATATCCAATAGTGTATACTTCCTGATTTTAGTGTTTCCTTAAATAATTAAAATCTTTTAGTTAATTACTTTGATTCAAGAATGCATAAACACACGTTACATACTCGTATATATAAAATTGAATTCAGTAACCAATTAAAGTGTCTACCTCCCAGCCGACTTTCTGGAGCAGCAGGAGCGCCATCAAGAGGCACTTTCCCTGCGGTTGAGGGCCGCCGCCCTGGCGCCAGGCGATTACGCCCTCCAGTCCTCGGTGGCGGACGCACTTCGCCTCCTGAATCGCCTCGTGGAGGCGGAATTGTGGTATCGCCGGGCGGTGACCTTGCAGCCCCTGGCCGCCCACGCCCACGCCAATTTGGGCGCCATCCTGCAGATGCGCGGGCTGCGGAAAGAGGCGGTGAAATGCTACCACAGGGCCTTGGAGCTTCAGCCAGGACATGCCATTAGCAGGGCCAATCTGGAGAAAATCAATCTCAGCTGGGACAACACGTAGCACTTGATAAGTGATTAATAAAAAATCTGGAATAGTTAATTGTTGGGATTAAATAAATTGTATATAAAAGTGGGAAGATATTGTGAAGGCAATTGGATTATTGGATTATATATCAATATATTTTTATTATGTAAACAAATATTAAAATGATCATTGAAATAAAATAAATATTTCAGTTTTATTTCCATTAAAGACTTCTTTATTATCAATTTAAAGAGCTAAAAAATACACTAAAAAAAAGTAAACTCGATATTTTTAGGTCTCATTAAATTCAATTAAGAAGAACTCCCTTGTGGGAATATAGCAATCTGTTGCCGGCGAAGCTTCAAAAAAACCAAGCCCCACGCAGAAATAATTTCTATAGCGGGCTCCTTTGAGTCCCAAAATCGAAAACAGGTGACGTGCTCAGACAAAAGACTGAAGGCTAAGAACTTAAAGGGGAGGGCATCAGAAACAGAAGCATAGACAGGATTGAGTCAGTGAGTTGAGTAGTTGGGGAGTCGCCGCACAGACAGATAGCAAGACGGACCGACGGACAGACGTGATAATATCAAGTGGCTTTGTCAAAAAGCAACCAAAAGCGAGTGCCCGATGTGAAAACCGCAGCAACCGAAAAGGGATCCAGAGGCTGCCAGACAACTTCATGCGAGAAATAGTGCTTACTAAGCATTAAATTATAATTAAATTTTAAACAATGAAACCCGGCTAGAGGACATGGATGAGGAGGGAAGTGTGCCCCGCACGGCCCGAAAGGCCCTTGATCACAAACATGCGCAGCCACTTCAAAGGTGAGTCCTTGCCATCGTCGTCACATCAATGTGGAAAATGGGGACTGTAAATGGGGAAGGCAGAACGGGCGATGGGAAGTGGGAAATGGAATTGCCCAGGACAGAGCCATCATGAGGGAGCCAAACTGGCTGACTGGCTAAGCATATGCGCATATAAATTAACATAGACACCCAAGTATTTAATTAAAATTCCATCAGCAGCACGCACACACACGGAGGCACATGGCCAGCTCACAGATATGACAGGCAGGTGCGGGCAGGTGGGCCTTGCCTGAGCGTAGTGGGCGGCATAGGCGGCCGTGAACCGGTGTGTTTGGGAGGCACACATTTTAGCGCTAAACCAAGCAGATGCCCCTCGAGTAAATCCGCCAAAAACCACACCAACACACACGTCCGACGAAATCTGGGAGGTCCTTTGGAGCCTTTGGGCACCACCGCGATTCGGGAGTGCAAACAAAGGGAGTAGCCCCAAAAACACACAGACCCTCTGCCAAAACCCTTCTCCTCCACTTTACTCAATCCCGGAAACATAACCGATTGAGTCTGGTCAGTGGGCTATGAATCAACAGACTACACTTAACAAAAAACCCGACATGTTGCACCTTCGAAAAAATACTTTGAAAATAAGCTTTCGAAAATATGGTTTACATTATAAGGAAATAATTCGAATTCGTGATTTTTAAATTTATTTTCTATAAGTCAAAAAGGATATTAATTTGATCTCTTAATGAAATAACTTTGATCGGGAAACTAACCCTTAAGTTTCCCTTTAATTCGTATTTTAATTTTCCCAAGCGGCTTTTAAGAGTGTTAAAAAATTTTTCCAATAATATTATTATTCCTAATATTCGACATATATGTATGTATGTATTCTGTGGAATCCGGAAAAGTTTAGAAACTGTAACCCTAAATTGCGGGTTTAAAATATACATTACAAATCTCAAATCTCTTCTGGAAAGTCTAGTAATAAATTCAACATCAAATTCTACATATCACAAGACCAAACCTATTGTGACCTATTTTCAATTTTATTTTAAGTAATTATTAATTTTTATAAATATATTGCAAATTTTAGCGCACGTAACATAGAAGTACTCAAAATGTTCGAAAACCCCATTTTTATAAAGGAATTCAAATATGCACATAATTATTTATTGAGTAGTGACATAAGTTTCAAATATAAACAAGTAGGAAAACTACAATTGAAATGTCTTTGGATTCATGATATATAAAAGTATTTTTGCTTTAAATGTAATATTTTAAAGCGAATTTTTTCAAGTGCACTTCCAGACAGGTGAGCGAGAAAACAGGAGGCGCGGACAACAGCCGGGGGTTGCCTCGGTGCGGCAACATCGATACGAACTGATGAAGTGGCACTTCTGACACTGCCTGCCCCACAAGGAGACAACAATGATGATGATTCTGATGACGACTATGCCCGGGATGAGCACGGAATTCAAATTAAGTCTAAACAGTCAAGTAAAGGGTTAACTGGGCCGACAAGTGGGCGAGATCTGGCAATTCCATAATTAAATATGGATTCGAGACTCTCCAGGGCAGCCGACCAAGTCCCAACATTTGGCAGATTTGTGCATATTTACTTGGAAGCCTGACGTGTGTTTTCTACCCAGCTCAACGTTTGGCTTACAGGATTGAAAAGGAAGTTCTAGAGAAATATATCAGAGCAGCAAGTACAATTATTTTTGTCATAAAATTAAATATGTTTATGACTGAATGGAATTTTTTGTGTTTTGCAAATGAAAAGATGTAGGTAGATAAAAAGTCTTGCTTTTATGGATTTTTTACTAAAAACCAAATTATAATGTTAAATCAAACTTGAAGTTCTAAAAGAAAATTGTATTTGTTTGGATAGTCTGATAAATTGCGAATTTTATTGGTGGTTAAATATTTGTTTAATTTAATATGTAAATTTTGAGCAAGCCAAGGTACTATCTTTCCCAGGCTGACATATTGTGTCACCAATTGGCCCAGTTAGTGGGTTTTTGGTAGAAGCAAACAAAAAACCCGCTCCTTTGCCAAAATCCTTGTTGGCAACTTGGCCAATGAGTATTTAATGCGTCAAACTGTTTAAATTTCTATTGGATTTTTTGTTTGGACTTTCTGGTGTCGTTATTGCTGTTGTTGGTGCTGCTGTTGGTGTTTCGGATTGTGCAAAAAAGTGACGCTCGGCTTTTCAACTTTCTAACCAAACACGGGAGAAGAGACACGACACACATGCACATCACGCAAATGGTCATCCTGTGGAACCATTTATTTTCCACTTTGGCCAAAAGACACAAAAACAAAACAGCCAAGCACACATAGATAGAGCCACACAGCTACAGATACAGATGCAAGGACGGCAAACGGACACAGATACTCACACATAAAGGTAAATGTGCTTGTGTGTATCTATATGTGTGGGGGCGAAATAGCATGAGAATCGGTATAAAAACTAAAGTAAAAAGAAAAGTTTTTAGTTAGCTTTTGATGAGGGTCAACTTGAACTCAACGGGTCTGTGGCGCAATTTTCAAGTGCCGTCCGCCCGTCGGTCTCGTCCTTTTTGCTGCCGCATCATGGACGAAAACATAAAAAAAGGATGACATACAATAGTTGGAACATTGTTTTTGACATGACTTTCTATCAAAAACAAATTTGCCCTTCTTTGTTCTTCTATTATTTTGTACTGTCCATCCAGTTTTTTTTGTAAATCAAGTGGAAATATGTGGGCCAGGAAAAGGACCTAAAAACACACAATAGGACATTCAATTGATAACTTAATTTGTTGAATCTGTTCACATCTAAGTAATTACTTTAATGTTTCATGAGCCTCAAGGGATTCCACTAACTATATATGAAAACTGTCTTAACAAATGGAATTTAAAAATAATTCAACACAAATCCAGAAAGATTTTCATACAAATGTTCTCATTTCATGGAAGGAAAATTTTAGCCAGATGTACGAGTATGCTACTTAGAATAATAGATCTTTGATTTCATTAAGATATTTATTCCTTGCCAACATCACCCCCCGATTTTGTCACTTCTACTTCCATTCTGAGCAATCCATTAGAAAGAATTGAGTTAAAACTTTGAACCCGCGTACGAAAATTATACAAAATTTTAGAATTATTGCCAATATAATTGCACTTCCGACAATAGCAACATCTATACCAAAAATCAGCGCTGTAGAATTTCTGAAAACGTGTAAATTGTTTTGAAAAAAATTCGTTTTACAAGAAAATACGCTTAGAGTTCCGATCTCTTCGATATGGAGGTTGCATCAGCAAACTACTATATCTACTATAAAATCTTTAAAATCCAATTGAATAAATATTCTTAAATAGATCAACTTTTAAAATCTACAAAAATTAAGTTTTTTTTTTGCAATATATGGTAACAGAATAACAGATGTTATTGCTAATCAAAATTGGGACATAAATAAATAGTATCATTCCTAATATTCGACATATATGTATGTATGTATTCTGTGGAATCCGGAAAAGTTTAGAAACTGTAACCCTAAATTGCGGGTTTAAAATATACATTACAAATCTCAAATCTCTTCTGGAAAGTCTAGTAATAATTAATTTTAGTAATTATTAATTTTAATAAATATATTGCAAATTTTAGCGCACGTAACATAGAAGTACTCAAAATGTTCGAAAACCCCATTTTTATAAAGGAATTTGGAAAATGGTAACAGAATAACAGATGTTATTGCTAATCAAAATTGGGACATAAATATTTATCTACGAAAACGGAATACCCAACGAACTTAGAAATTATATAATACAAATCTGCAGCCACCTCGTGCAGCGTAATAAATTATGACATTTTTTTAATCTTGCGTGTGGCATTTCCAGTGGTCAGTGCGACCAACCACAATCGGACAGGCAACAGAATTATTGTATCGGACGCATTGTAAGCCGCAATCAAAAGACACAACAGAAAGTTATGATGATGAAATGTGTGCAAGCCCATAAAATCAATGCAACGCACACAAACGCCTTGTGGGAGAGTAAGGGGTGGCGGGTGAAGGGTGATGTGTGATGTGTGATGGGTGATAGGGAGGGGAGGGACTGCAAAGCCGCATGCCCCCAGTGTCAGCAGCAGAGAATTGTCTGGGAATTCGTTGCACTGCCAGTTGCAGAAAAGCGGAGAAACCAACTAGCAACTGGGAGTTGAGTCGCGGTTTCTACGTGCCACACATCCCCACAAGCGTTATCCTGTCCTCGCAGAACGAGGGGCATGTAAGGGTGAGGGTGGGCGGTCTGCGTGTGGGGTAGTGGCGCCACCTGCCAAATGCACGAACGCCTCCTGATAGCGACTCAGATCCAGCCCCCTTGTCCTTAACCCGCCGAACAATTAGTTAGAAATTTAATTTTGCCTAAGACATTGCATGCAACATGCAACTTAACTTTGACCTCGACTAATTGCCGGAGAAAGTGAAGTCTTCTTGAGGTAAGCCGCCGTGTCAGCATCAGTTTGGGACTGTATTGGGTAGCAAACATCCCAATTGGGGGTGGCCGAGGAGGGGAAATCATCAGTGATGTATTTTTGATTGCAGCTGCTCCAAAACACAACAATCAGCAAAAATTGCGGGGGCGAAGCGAAAACAAAACCCTGACAAAATGCCACAAGCTCGGAGGACAAAGCACAGAGCACCAGCAATCATCATAACCTGTAGCTTCAGGCGAAACTTAACCATCACGAAAAAATATAGAAAAAAGTTTGACTAAGATATCAACTTCTTGGTACCCTATACCCTTTTCCCAATTTATTCAAAAATTATGTCTCAAAATATCAATACCATTTTTAATGGTTTTTTTTTTAAATTAACTACAAAAATTAATAATAAGTAATTATTTCACACACAAAAAAACGTTTGTAAAAGGAAGTAGATGAGGTACAATATATTTTGAACTGACAACAACCTTGAACAAGGTTCAAAATAGTTTTCTAATAGTATTGGATTTAAGATACTAGAATTTAGTTTTAATATCAAATATTTCTATTATTATTTTTACTGGGACAAACGAAATTCAATACTCCCCTAGTATGACCACAAAATAATGGGAATAAGCATGCTGAAAAACAACTCCCTGCCACTGTGAACCCAAGAGGCAAAGTTCACACCGAAATTGAAACCCGAAGATGGAGAATCTGTGGCATAAAATGAGGCACAAAATGGAGATGACAATAAATTCGATTCGATTTCGGTTTTGATTTAGTTTAGTTCGGGGAATATCATCAACCTTGGATTACCACGCACTGGATGGACCCCCAAGACGAAGTCGGAAGGATGATGATGAGGGTGATGATGATGCCGATTCCGATGCCGATTCCGATGGTGATGTTGATGGGAGCGATTGTCGCCTTATGGCACAAGAAAAGTAAACACAAATAGATAACAGACAACAAATAAAAACCAGCAAGGCGAAATGAAAATAAGACAAAGCACACAGAAACCCTGGAAAGGCTGGCAGACGAACCGACAAACCGACGGATTGCCGGACGAATGGTTCGCGATTCTTGGTTACCCAATTCACGGATCCCAAGCCCCGAAGGCGCCCAAGGAGAAGCCATTGGCAAACACATTCGCCAAATCCCGCTCAGCTTAAGTTGGCTTTGAAATTTTGATTGAAAAAATCAGAGGGCAGGACTGCAGGAGCAGCGGGAACGAAACGAGAGGCAACGAACCAAGTCCAGAGAGGATACCAGACAGCCCTCAGAAATGGGCGACAAATAGCGAAATGTTTCCATAGATTCCGATAATGAGGGCGAAGTGGCCGGAGCGAATCCGGTCCAACTGCCGGACAATCTTTCCCCAATAATTCATTTTCGTTTCCCCACTGTTGCTGGTATTTTGATTTGGCCGAATTCCAATTATGGTACCCACTTCAGCTTTTAGCCGCTTAGTCAAACTTTTGGCGGTGAATGTTGATTCCTCGAGATAATTCCGCAAGAGGGAAAACATAATTGGAAATGTAATGCAATGAACCCATGGAACGAAAATAAACAAAAAGATATTATTCCTCAGAAAGAAAACAGGTCTTTACAAAATTTGATTTCGAAGTATGATAAGAAATTTTATTTTGAATGTAAACAATTGTTTAATTCAAAGAATTCTGACGGTTTATCAGTCAGAAACTACAAATCTGAATCACTTTTGTTTAAAATCCAAGATATCAAGAAAAATAGCTTCATAATCTTAAAAAATTTCTTTAAATTAGATAAAATCTGTGCATCTTCAAAATGTTGTGCAACATCTATACCTTATGAAGATTCTGAGGAGATATATATTTGTCTAACATATTTAATCTCTATTGGAAATATTTATAGTGATCCAATAACATCGCATAAACATCGCAATAAAGTCGCATTCGTGAAAATGAATTCAATTCTTACATGAGTAAAAAACATTTTTTTAACATTTTACAAGTAAAATAAAAAGTGGCGCCACTGCGAAATGAAATTTACATTGTACTAAAAGGTGGAAGGTAAGTTTAATACTTACCTTGTGGAACACAATTTCATGTAGAAAACATTTTCATGGTATTATTTCAAAGGTATTTAAATTCAATCAATTCTTTATAATTAAGCAATCAAAGAAACATTGTAACAAAATTGGGACAAAACAAGTTGAAAACTCGTCTCCGACACTCAATACATGAGTATACAAATCGTATACCAGTTTTAGCACAAACAAGGAAATAAAACCACAAATGGATACTAATAGCTTCTGGCTGGCTATTAAATTAAACTGTAATAATAATAGTTTTTTAATGCCAAATTAGCCCTAAATAATAATACATACTCGCTAATCAATTTAAATGACTTTCCCACGTGAACTTCCACGAGATCCATCAATACTTTGTCTATGGATGGGGTCAGATCAAGTTCAGATGAAATGGAACTTTGTGATCACGTTACAGGTACTTTTTCCTACAGTTGGTTTTCAAAATTCTAATCAAACCCGTTAGGAATTATAATTTGTAATGAAAACAAGTATTTACATGTCACACTCAAACAAAAAGCCGTTAGTGCAGGCCGGGATTTTACGTTTTAGGAAAAAAATTAAATGGAAGGTTTATCCAGTTTTAAAACTCAAACAAGGTGCGCTTTAATTACCCGTTTAAAATTGTGATTAAATCTAAAGGTTAGCAGCCTGTTAGTAATAAAGCAAATAATGGTGTTGGGGGAGTGAGCTTCTACATCAAACCCCTTGAACCGAGGAATAATTTAAATGCCTCTCATTTAGTTTAGTTTCAAAGTCTTTCAAAGTCTAATGCCGCAAAGAACTACATTTTTACAGGCAATTATATTTTTTGATCGTACTTGAGCTGCTGGAGTTTTGCTAGCAGCTAGTCTGGTCGGGCGAGGCTGCCATAAAAGTTTGCCAGATTCAAGAACAGCCTGTAATTAAATGTAAGTAAGTAAGTGAGTGTACTCCGGATTCAATTTGATTATAATTTTGTCGCGAACACGATTGTTTTATTTTAGTCTCGTGTCGCACATCAGATCGAACGGAAGTCAAACAAACTAAAATGGTAAAGAAAAGTGATCAGGACTTAAGGCAAACATTTGAAGGGCTCTGGAATGAAATAGAAGCCAATCCTAGAAAATAAGCTCAGAAAAATAAAACTTTAAAACTCCTTTCCAAAGTGCTTTCCAGCAACTAAGCAATTTAAATATGAAAAATATAACAACTTTAATAACTTATTAATAATATTAAAAATAAGTAAAACGACAAATAAAATAATTAACATCGAAAACTTTTCAAAAAGGATATAGCTTTTGTGATCAAATATTCGATTTTTTCCAGCTCTTATTTTTTTATGTTCGAATCCAATCCTAGAAAAAATAACTATAAGCTGAAACTAACATTTCGTTTACTTATACGAAATATATTTTATGAATCTCAAGTAGTATATTACTATAATATATAATTTTTTACATTTTTTTAGAATTTTTAATCATGAATTAATACTAATTATACTTTTTGCACCTGCAATGTCAAATGCATAAAAAACAATAATATTTGTAAAAAAAAAAAAAAAATGAATAAATTTCACTTTCAGAAGGATTTAGCATAGTTAAAACTTTATAAATATTATAAAATTTTAAAAAAGACGCGAAAGCTACTAGTAATTTCCACAAATAACAAAATTTCGATGTTCAGTTCAATTAAAATTGTTTACTTAAGCTTCTGTTTCCACTACGAAAAAAGCAAGTTTTCAGTTCCAATTAGCTTAAGTATATATAATAGTTGGTACCCTGCATATAACACAATCAGGGACCCAATAATATGATGAATACAAAATGAGTTACTAGTTCTCGCAGATACCGCTAGACAGATGGCTCCATCCAATACATCAATTTTATAGGGTCGGAAATTATAATACCCCCTACTGAGGTATAAACAGTGATCGTTAAAAAATGTACTAAGATAAATAAAGTTTTCCTGTTATCAGAATTTCCATCAAGTCACGAATAAACATTAAACCTGAAACCAATACCCGTGATCAGATTGTGCACATGTATCAATTTATAATAATATCCGGGTAGGACCCGCAGTGCGTCACTGCCAATAAAACTTCTAATATTGTTCTGATGGGGCTTACTAAGACATCCCTCAGAAGTATTACCACCCAAAGAGAAGAAATAAAAGATTCATTTGAATATCATAAGTAAAATGAATATAATATTTTAATTGCTTAGTCTGCTGAAGGGTCATATTGATGAAAGGTTAAGTTGGTAATCTGCAAGTCTAAATTACCAGTGTCAGGGAAAAATATGTCATAATAATTACTAAAACGTGATATCTTATTAAAACGAATACGTGCTCCGGTCCAGGCAAAGGCTACGATGAAGATGCTAGAGTCTGCGGATTCCTGTCCCATCAGCATCAAGTTCAAGGACCTCTACTATCAACCCGAAGTGGGTAAAAACAAAGGTGAGAGCACTACCTATCACACCTATTTCATTTCATTCACAAAAACTGGTCGGTGGTCGTGACTGACATGCAAATAAAATGTTAAATAAGATATACTTCACTTTGAATGGATTTCATTACAATTGTAACGTCATAAGATGTTGGTACCTGACTTGCAAGTAGATTTGCCAATGCAAGTGCGAATGTAATTTCAATTCACGGCGCATGCGCTTCAATTGATCTATTTTCCACATGGATTGATCCATTCCAAAATCCTTGTTAGCGCTATTATAATTAATTGTTTGGAGCTAATTGTTCTACCGTTATATATCTAATTAGAGTCAAGTTTGAGAAGAAAGAAATTAATGAAAACTTGACCTATAAAAAAATTAAAACAGTCTACAAATCAATGAGCCTAATCATATCCCAACCGGTTCCACTTGACGGGTCTTTGTGTCATTTCCATAAGACATGTTAAGTTATGAATTTGTTGACACTTTTGATTCAATTAAATCCGATAATTATCCAATAGATTAGTTCATGCTTCATTTCCTGATGCAACAACGAAGCATCTGGGAAAATAGCCATTTTATCCGTTCGATTCGTACTTAATATAGAATGATTTAATGCAAAATAATACAAGACATAACAAATAAATTATTTCTCAACTATTACAAAGCATTGCTGAATAATATTGAGAATGTGAAATACTTATAAAGGTTTCGATGGGGGCTTCTATGTAATAATTGCTTATAATTTTTATTTTTGATTTGGCTTTTGGCTGGGAGTTTGCTAAATATTTACATTTTTATGATTCAGATATTAAAGGTGTTTAATTCGAAGCAATAAACCGGTTGGCTTCCAGGCTTTTTTAACTATTTTGTTTATATTTTTTTATTTACTGTCTAGGTAAGGAATGGAATAACCTTTTGCATTACTTTCGATTCATTAAATTCTACCCTAATAAATAAATAGTTTATAGATTTCAGTTGAATGAATTTTATCTAAGGTGTGCGGGTCCGATGGGTTCACTCAACCGTGTCAGGGACCCCGCTTCAGCCCCCTCAAAGACGCCACAAAAACAGCTGTTGAAGGGGGCAAGGAGTCGGGGGATCTTGACGGGGTCGGCGGCATTCCCAGCGCTTTTCGGCGCTTAGTTTTTATGCTCCGCGGTTGGGTTTCGGTGCTGGCTGGTTTTTATTTCGATTTTTTTGGTGGGCAAGAAGGCCAGCCGGTTGTTGTCGTCTCTACAAAATCGTAAAGGGGAAGACGACAACTTACGATTGCTGTTGTCTTGGCTTTGATTGCGTGTTTTTATTGGCCGACCACTGCGTACGATGTTCGATTTCAATGTCAATGTCAAACACGATCACGATCACTGGAACGCGATCGAAACATGCTGGGAATGGGATAGTCGTACGTACGGGCGTAACAAAAAAATAAATAATTTTATAAAAATATTTGATAAACATATTTTCAAACTAAAGAGTTAAACAGATGGAAATATTCGAATTTTTTTTACCCGAAATCATAATACCCAGTACTTCTACTTGTTAAGATATAAATTTGGAAAGAGATTGATTAATTGCAATACTTTTCGGCTTCTTCCCTTTTGGTTTTTGGCGGGAACTTCAAACTGAACTTTCTTTTCTGAATTCACCCTTATTTTGGTTTAGCTGCTCACTCTCGAGAATATTTACTAATTTCTTTGTACTTTCCATGTATGTATAGTATCGGGTAGTACAAATAAAAAGTCCCCTTTTTAACTCCGATTGCGATTATCCTGATAGCACTCTCCAACAACTTCTTTTCCATAGTCTAGACAGAATACTGATTCACATATATTCATTTTATTGTCATCAAAAACAGTAACAGGTTTACTGCTCATTTTTTATTCAACAAATATTGGCCAAGTTTGAACTTTCTAGAGTTTGAAACCAGCGAAACCCGTTCTATTCAGATAGAAATGGATAAATTCGTAATATTCGTGTTGGACTTGTGCCATCAATCAAAAATTCTTATCACCAAAATCGAATCTGGAAATTAAATATATACGTCATAAGGGGGATTCATCGAATATTCGTATTCGTTCATCGTAATATTCAAATATTTTTTGTTATTGATTGAATACAAAAAAATATGAAAATCATAAATTCAGTGGTGGTAACATGCGTAAAATGTTATATTTTTAATCAAAGGACATTGTGAAATTCCTAAATATTTGTTCAAACCACTATACAAGACTTATAAAAATTTTCATGAATTGAGAAATCCCATTCGTTTAGACAAATTGAAAAAATGTGACACTACACGTAGATTTTTCAAATGATTTCTAACCTAATTAGTGTATTTACAGTGCTGAAACCCACTGTATAATTAAAGGTATCGTAATAAAACGCCGCCACAACAATCAACTATCACGCATATCTGTCCCTACGAATACAAATACTGCATTCCGTTATTATTATTATTGAAGTGCAAATAACTGTATTCCCCAGAGCTGACACCACAAATATGGGGTCGTATATCAAATTGGGTAATTCTGTATTTCGGCCCGATAAGAACCACTAATTAAAACATTAATCGAAAGTGGACTGGGTATTCTAGCATGGGTAAAAAAATATTCAATATCATTATGTCCGTTAGAAAACTCATTTTCATTGAGTGATTTGATACATTACTAACTCAAGGTGCAATAATTAATTAAATTGCGAACAAATCCCAACTTTTATATATTATTCGCGTTTATAAGGCGATACTTGATACTACTTGTTATAAATGAGCAACTCCCAGACCATTCTCCAAGTTATCTCCAAACCGCGAATGTTTATGAGTCGTCAGCTCAGTACACTTTGATCTTCCAGCTTGTTCAACTGAAATGATAATTAGAGAATTATTTTATTAACAAGCAATTTGAAAACAAATTGCAATTATCGAAAGGGCACATGAGTATGTATGTCTATCCTGGGATTTAATGGTTGTCTGATTTACAGCGGGTCAATGGAAAAATGCAAACCAGTATTATAATATAAATAAATTCTATTATGAGTAAGAGAATTAGCCAACGAAATCAGCATTGCCCCACGGTATTGGCATTGATCTTGAATCCTTTAAGTTTCACAAGAAAGCTCTCTAAGTATATTTAATGCTTTTATGCAAACTTAAACTGTAAATAGAGAAAGCTACAAGAAGCGGACGGTGCTTTGATAAGAGAATGAATTTCGCAGAGCAGATAAGAGATTCTCCCATAAATCTTTTGCGATAAACGTATAGTGAGCAGCGTTGAGAAGAATCTGCGAAGAGGACTTTATTATTAGTTTGAAATAAGGTACAGTAAGCCCTGCGCTCTCCACTCAAATCCAATGCGATAGAAAATGAATATCTACTCGGAGGCCGGCAAACGCTTTAAAAAACTAAACTATTCGAGCGGGCTGCGTTGTACTTAGCCAGTGGCTGCCTGAAAGTCGCCTCAGTCTCGCGCCGCGGTTCGAGCGATTCGGAAGCGTTTTTGCCACGTCCCAGCCAAAAAGAATTAATATACACGAAATATATATATTTGGTATCGCGGTTGGTATATACAGATGCTTTTTTTTCGTTCTTGTTCAATGCGCGTGTTACAAATCAAAAGATGAGCATATTCTCGGAAATTATAAATAAACCATAATTATTTCGCGGCGAAAATTAAAAGCCAGCTGTGTCAGTTTTGTGTCTAGTGTCTTTTCCGAGTGATAAAAAACAAAGGAAAATTCCATATTAGAATTATACAACTTTTGCGATCGCGCATTTTTCCGCCTTCTTTCACTATCAAGGGCGGGCTGTGTGAGTCAGCTGAAATAAAATGCCGAAAAATGAATAAAATTAACCAACAATTGAAATTCAAATGGAGAAATGTATAACATGGGCTGATATTGAATTCGAAATTCGCAATTCGGAAAAGAAAGCGAAATTGAAAACGAAATCGAAACTGAACCAAAGACGAGAGCCAATTTCGAAACGAATTGTATTTTGATGATTTGATTTAATTTCCAGCTGTGTTCTATTTTCCTTTTCTATTTTCAATTTTTTGGCTCACGCTGCCTCGATTCTTGAGCCCTCGTTTCGGTTTCTGGGTCTGTTCCTATTGTAATGGATTCATACAGAAAATAGAGCACCGCCACACACATCAGTTCCTCCATTCATTCTCCCCGTCTGTTCTTTTTGGATCAGAGTACCATACATACGTGTATGGGGAATGGCTAGCCGGATGGATGTGCGCACTTGGTTGAGTGAAGAGTATTGAACATCTCACCCAGAACTCAACTTCTCAGCCATCCATCAAGCATACGCCCTGTGCGCCAAAGCAGAATTTTGGAATGCTTGCGGCCGTTCCTCGCCGTTCCTTGGCGTTCCTTGGGCGCCTTGATCAAATAAACTGGAGTATTTATTTGCATTTTATTAGTCAGCGATTATGCCCTGCCAAATTGCGATGATGATCTCATGGCCCGGACATGACCAGAACCAATGCCAAGATGGCATTTCTGGTGGGGTGGGAGGCCCACCCACTCGACCACCCCCTAACCACTATCAACACCATGTCATTGTTACCACCGCAGCCGCAGAATGTGGGGCAGCCAGACCGGCCTGCTCCACTGGGTGGGTGGGTGTTGGCCCAGTGACTGGTTTGGGTGGCTCTGTGTATAGAAGAGTGTGTGGAAAAGTACCATTTTGTAATGCAATACCCGGCGCTTTGCATGGCGACCAAGTTCACGCCCCAATCCAAACACAAGTGCAAACAAAGACAGTCATTTGACCTACAGTTCAAAAAACCAGATCCCTTATAGGATGATTAGTAGCCTAAATATTCGAACCAAAACCAAACTAAAAACCATCCTTCCCAGATACATTCGTTTCCAATACAAAAATCTAGGAAATAATACTTGACATAGATCTCTCATTGTGATTGGTATATTTAAATAGATCATTAGATAATGTGTTGAGTGTAACCATGAGTGAATGAAATACTAGAACGTTTCTCTCAGTGCCCACATGATACATTCGGTGTCTGGTGCGTGAGGGTGCGGCTGTGCAAAAAGCCTGACCCTCCTTATCATCTATTAGGGCAAACAGCGACTTATCGGTGTGAGTACAATTGCACCAAGGAACTGAAAATTGAAACCCATGCTAATTAAAACACAACCAGCCATGAACCGAAAACGATGCGAGTTCTTGGTGCGGCAGGCCTTGACAATCCGATTTCTGTAATCAGCGGAGAATAGATGATCACGAGCCAACCGTGTAGCCCGGAGCATAATTTGATTTCGTCTAACCTTGCCTCCACTTTAGTGCTATTCTCTATTCTGGATCTTGAGAGGAACATATACATATAATA
This sequence comes from Drosophila vallismaia, assembly GCA_035047325.1. Lineage (NCBI taxonomy): Eukaryota > Metazoa > Arthropoda > Insecta > Diptera > Drosophilidae > Drosophila > Drosophila vallismaia. The sequence goes on from JAWNPU010000092.1 coordinate 107,036, forward strand.
TATTGTGTGGCGAGATGTTTGGTATCTTTCTAGCTGGGTGACAGGAGAATTCTATTTGCGGATAATAAAAGCATGAATGAGCGTCACTCAGTCGTCTTACAAGTTTATTCAGCAATTGTCTGGTATTGTGCAAAATTTAACGGTCTTATCTATTCTAGGAAATAAAAGCTTATTTTCTTTTTGCGAAAGATTTATCTAACTGGAGCAGCTTGCGTTTTAGGGAAGTCGAATCGCCAATTCAGAATTATAAAAATTATATTCACAAACAAATGAATCACAATACCACGAGTTTAAGTCCAACTAAGGGACAAACTATTCAGAATTATAAAAATTATATTCACAAACAAATGAATCACAAAACCGCGAATTAAGTAGCTCGAGTATTAAGATAACTTGGCATTTTTACAGAAAAAACTTGTTTAAAGCGTTGGAATTACCTGATTACAGTAAATATTGCCACCAATTGCATTATTGCAACAGGGTTCAATGCCCATACTTTACAAATTTTTGCAAGCTTTCAAAAGGTGTTGCGACAGAATCGATGAAAAACTTGACACCTTTCCAAAGTCTCGTCGGCTTCTGAGTGCAAACAATAGCCGAGATTGCGGCATGAATGGATTAGAATATTTTCCTGCAGAGTTACCTAACCTGGCTGTAATTGAATTCCAATGTCGGTTATGGCATCAGGTTATGCGGTTATTTATATATTTAATTTCCCGCAACATTACCCGCCAAGACTGATCCCACACACGTGCACCAAGTTCAGGAACTTTTCCACTTTCCCACCTTTGTGTCCGAGCGACTGGCGATTGATGTGCCAAGCCGACGTACTTCTGGATTGTTTATACAAAATGCTTTGTTTATGCAACAAGTACTTTGATTAGAATGAATTATGATCCGGCATCTGTTTGCTTTTAGCGGATCCAACTCTTCGGATCCGAGATGCGGATCATGGCCGCAAATATACTAGAAATGGTAGCAAGGTTTCTTGCAACTTTATTAAAAAATAAACTAGTTTTCCTTACGATATAAATATTATAAATATATGTGCCTTACCTTGTCCAATTAAACAATTGACCTAATTATTAGTTGCTTTAAATATATCGGGGAATAAAAGCGCAACGATGCTCTCCTATATCGCATAATACATCTGTAGAGTCCCTTTCGAAACAATCTTTGGCTTTCCCTCTCTGCTTTCTGAAATTTGTATAAATATTTGAGCATCTTCTTTAAATAAATCAACAATACATACAATACAATATTTATTATACATAGGAGCAGATTCACCCTCAGAGTGACTCAATTCAAATGTGCAAAAGTCAAAGGCAATGTTATTACAATTTATTTTAATTGATGGCTTGTGACATTCCAGAGTTTCCGAGCACAAGTGTTTGCCTTCCCAAGATATCCAGAGGGTAGACATGTGTGGTTGGTGCTTTTATTATTATTATTATTATTTATTATCTGTTATTGCTGCCTGTCCGATAGTCGGCTGCATTTGTAATTTTATCGAACCTGCGGGTCAGCCCGAATACGAAGGTAGCACCACTTTAATTGACATTATTTTCAAAATGGAAAGATAACCATGGGAGCCCCGACAAGTCGTGCTGGCCGTTTGGGGGCTTTGGTGGTGTATCATTATGATAACCCCCCTTAATATATAAAATATTTATTAATGCCTCGCCTGGGATCGGGCTGTCCGCTTCCGTGCGTATTGTTTTCATCCCACTTGTTTACGTTTCGGAGCTTCTTTTTATTTCAATACAATATAAGCTGAGTACAAAAATCTTGTGCCATTAATTCAACGGTCACGTAATTAAATTCTAAAGCCACTCGGTCTCAATCCGATCCTGACTCTGGCCATTCAAAGAAGGAATTTCATTGCACAAGTTGCGAGCACTGCCAAGTACAGTGGTACCTGGACATATTGTATAGTGTAGTTTTATGTAAAAAAATGTGTTTATATAACTATTACATGAGTTTGAAATAGTCAAAAAATAGCCTTAGCCAACCAACATAGCCTTAGCATTTTGTGTTTATTTATATTACAAAACAGTTAAAAACATGGTTCTTTTAACTTTAAAATTAGATAGAGTAAAATACGAGTGTGATAAAAATATTCCACTAGAGAGAATAATTCATATTAATAATAACCATTAGTAATACCTGAAATATTTACTTTTTTATACATATATAACTTGCAACTTCAGGAATTATAAGTACGTTCAAATCGTTGGATGTGGATTAATTAAAATTTTAAATAAAATTTCAAGCCAATTTTACTAAAATTCATATTCGTTATTATTTTTTATATTCCTTATCTTATTATCTAAACCTTAATGTGAAAGTGATTAAATGTTTCCATTGAAACGGTCACATAGTCGACTGCTTACTGTAATGACCTATCTTCGTCTTCTTTCCACTTCTTCAAAAACCATTCAAATTCACTTTTTCGACTGCTTCGGCCTCAGCGACCGCAGCGCAGCTTACGCAGGTGTCTCCGCTGACAGTGTTGTTGCTTTTGTTCTTTTGATTTCGTGTACTGACCGCCGCAACGTTCTCTTTTTTTGTCTACGCCATAATCAACGGTTTTTCTACTTTAGTGCAATTTGGTCGTTTTCCTTACATAAATTTGATATTGCAATTTGTGCCTCTATTCGATGGTGTTGCAATCGCCGAATCAAAAAACTCGAAAAGTTTTTTGGCGATTCTTACCTCTGATTTTTCGCTAATCGCTCTGCCCTCGATCGCAAAGTAGAGTTCATTCTTAAGCCATATAGCGGTAAATTACGGCGTAGCGTAACTTTATCGCTGTGCGGCATACGATGTTAGACATGTGTAGGGTATTAAGGTATTTATTTTGAAATTCAGGTTTTAGTCAAGACGTCAAAAGGGCTTTAATTAATACGTTAAGCAGCTGTACGATTATAGAAAACTGAAAGTCACGTTGATGTAGGTTTTCTTAAAGTTTGATACGTGTCACATGACTATTTTATCAGCTTCCGGAATCCAGAAAAATCTATATATAGTACAAATAATATATTTTACAGAGTACCCAAAGTCCCCCTTAGCAGAATGATATTCTTTCCGCTTTCAACAAATCACAAGAATGGTATTTCACACATTAATTTAAAGTTTATTTTTTTGTGTAAACAATGTTTGTTGTTAAATGTTCTGCTTCTTTCGGCAAGGTCGTTGGTTACCATTATAGTTTAATAATTTGTTTGTACATTTTATAGCCGCCTTTGTAGGTACTCTAGGCGCTGATGTAGGTGAGTTGTTGTTATTGTGACTGAGTCATAAATTCAAATAACAATTTGTCTGTCGTTCTCGCGCCCAAAATTAAAAACGAGTAAAAGGCGACAGTCAGCTTAAGTTAAACTTGAAATTTAACGCTCTGCCGCTCTGCCGACTCGATTGTTGACTTCCAACGCGTTTTGCATTGCCAAATTATTTTATACACATATTTGATATGCGAATGTGCTTGGCTCTCTGCCTTGTTATAATTTTGTTTTTGTAGCCTCAGTCTTGCCGATTGTGTTCCGAAGCCGAGACACTGACTTGACCAGTGGCAGCCGCAGCGGCAGCAGCAGCGGCAGAGCAGAAGCAGCGCCAGCGGCCGGAGCAGAGGCTCCAACGTGCTAGTTGTCTGCCAACTTCTTCCGCAGTTATCACCTGGTATCACCTGCGAACGGTACCGCGCGAATCCCAACTCAGAAGCCCTCCGGGAATAGTTCAAAAAGCATTTTTTGCAACAACCTACGGATCGACAATTTTCGTTCGCGAACTTGAGCTCCGCTGTTCAAGTCGCGCTCTAATTGTCGCTACAAGTCTTTTACTTTTGCAAGACGGTGATATAATCTCGATTCCATCAGCCACAAATTGCACTTTTGACCCCACAAAGCGTAACCATAATTCATTGTTGTCGTTGTTTGTTTCAAAATGTTAAAGTACTCCCCGATTTGGATATAAGTAAATAATGTGCCAAGCAAGCCAGCAAAGCTAATAATTTGAAAGCGAACAACAAATTTTGGGATTTTGTAAACAAGTTCAAATAATCACAAAATGGATAGCAGCAAATTGTTAAAAAACGTCTTCGGCATCGATATTCATTTCGAAGATCTCGTTTACCAGGTTAACACACCTAAAAATGGTAAGAATACAAACGTTATAAACTGAAAACATATAATATATAATATAATAGAAATATATTAAGAAAATTAAAGAAAAATAAAAGATCGTTTATTATATTATAAATGTACGAGTACATATGAAAATATGTTTGTTCTCGTGCTTTACCGGAAGGAAAGACCCTTGGGTCACAGGTCACAGGTGATCTGTACTTTAATAATCTACAAGTAAAGCCACCAGTTCAGGGTGTTATCTCTAGGAAAAAAAACTTAATATAAACATAATCCAAGGCATTATCGCAATTTTTGTAAGAAATCTTTTTATAGACTGACCCATCCGAATTGTAAAATACTTCTGGTTTACGTGGCTGGCAAAATTAACTGGTGTTTCATTTTTATGAAGTTAACCTGTTAACCTTAATGTGTGCAACTTAATTGCTCTGAGCGTGCGTAGTTATTTCTTTTTAGCCAACTGGGAGAAGGTTAAGAAATACGGTCGAAACTCACTGAAATAGAACATAAAAATAAAAGGAGTTTTGCGTCACTAACCACTTATAATGTGCTTTTTTTATTAATGCGCATAATTTTCCCAGAATTATTAATTATCTCATCGTGAGGGAAAATGTATTCCCCCATATGATAGCCAGCTTAAACATATTTGGTTTTTGGATAAGATAATTCCGATATTGTTTTAACCATTATGGTAAATATTTGATAACAAATTCAGAACCATGCCGTAGTAGCATTTCGTACATTATCGTTTCTTTACAAACAACTGAATGTTTTTAAATATGAAAATTTAATTATCTCTACTTGCAGAGAAAAAAAAGGTGCTGAAGGGTATTACAGGAACCTTCAAATCTGGCGAACTTACCGCCATTATGGGCCCCTCGGGTGCCGGCAAATCTAGTCTTATGAACATCCTCACGGGCCTCACAAAAAATGGAGTTACCGGAAAAATCGAAATCGGAAAGGCCCGCAAACTCTGCGGCTATATCATGCAGGATGATCACTTTTTCCCCTATTTTACCGTCGAGGAAACTATGCTGATGGCGGCAACCCTAAAAATATCGAACAAATGTATCAACATGAGGGATAAACGAACTCTTGTGAGTAGATTTTCATTTCTAATATTCATTAGCTCAAAGGAAAAACAAAATAATTATTATAATTAAAACAGACAGTAAAAAGTAAAATATAGATAAAACTTTTTAATTTAACGCTTTTTATTCCCTTGAAAAGCGTACACAGAAATGTGTAACGCATTAAAGGAAACATCTCCGATCCCACAAAGTATATATATTCTTGATCAGCATCAACAGCCGAGTCTTTGCAAAAAATAGACAGTAGTTTTAAAGCTAGCGTTTTGAAATTTTTACCAGATCATTATTTTTATTGCACGCAGATCAAGCTTAAAAATCGGTCGGATCGGGCCACTATATCATATAGCTGCCATATAAACGACCGATATGAAAACAAGTCTTTGTATGGAAAACTTTTTTGCTTTCAAGGGTATACCATCTTCGGCAAGACGAAGATAACTTTTCTCACTTGTTATTCCATAAATTTTGAAAGATAGTTAATAATATTGATAGTATAAATAGTTATTAATAATATTGGTAACAATAACTGTGTGGGTTGTTTATATATATTTTATATTTATTATTTTATTAAGTTTGGAATTAAAACACTTTTAACAAGGTGCTTCAGTCAGGAAACACAAATAATATTTTATATAAAGGTAGTTTAAAACATTTGTATAACAATCGTAGTTTGGGAAGTTTTTTTGCGAGAGATATCAGTGAAACGGAAAAGTACTAATTGACGTGTGATTTACAGATCGACTACCTCCTGAACTCATTGAAGCTGACAAAGGCGCGGCAGACGAAGTGCTCCAACCTGAGTGGCGGGCAGAAGAAGCGCCTGTCCATCGCCCTGGAGCTGATAGACAATCCAGCGGTGCTATTTTTAGACGAGCCCACAACGTGAGTGAGAGGATCGGGATTCTCGAACCTCGAAATGAAACACTAACAAACCAGTTGCTGGAGCTGTTAAAGTGACAGTGCCGTAGTCCTTGAACCCCAATGATCTGATCGGATATGTTTTTTTCCCGATTTTGCACAGTGGCCTGGACAGCTCCTCCTCCTTCGACACCATCCAGCTGCTCCGCGGCCTGGCTAATGAGGGACGCACCATTGTTTGCACCATCCACCAGCCGTCGACCAACATCTACAATCTCTTCAACCTCATCTACGTGCTGAGTGCCGGTCAGTGCACCTACCAGGGCACGCCCCAGAACACAGTCAGGTTTCTCAGTGGCGCTGGCATGGATTGCCCACCATACCACAATCCCGCCGACTTCCGTGAGTTGGAAACCTCTCCCTTTTTCGGTCACTTAACACATTAAAAGATCCCCTGCCTCAACCCCATCTTTCAGTCGTACGTCCATATGTCATTATCATTTATAAATTAAAATCATATATCAAAATTTCTTTATCTTTAAACAATTCAACAATTATTGTTTTTAAGTTTAGAAAAGGAATGGGCTAAATGAGTCCGTTTTAATGTAATCAAAACTGGTTGAAATTTTGTTGCACATAAATGTAATCCAACTAACGATTTGAACCTACAATCACAATTATTATTAGATATATTAGATATTATTAGATATAAAATTAAATTGGTTTAAAAGCGGCAAAGCTAGAAAAAATGTTTCACGCTTTGTTAAATAATCTGCGAATATTAATTTTTTCTATTAAATACCTATTATTTTTTAATTTTATCTTTAATTCTAATTTATGGATTCTAGACTCTTTTGAAAGTGTTAATTAATTTAAAAATAAAATTTATACAATTAATTTTCAGTTCTGGAATGCGTAAACGGGGACTACGGAGACCAAACGGATGCCCTGGCGGAAAGCGCCAAGGACAATCGGTGGCGATATGACCAACAATTAATGCAGGACGAGGACACCGAAACGCCAACCGAATCCCAGGTGGCCAAGTTTAATGAGTCCCAATCCCCGGGACAGGATCAGATCCAAGTGCACAAGGTCGAGATCCAGAAAATCGAATCCTCCAAAGAGCTCACGAGGCACATATTTCCGCCAACGGAATATATGCGACTTTGGCTGCTAATCGGTCGCTGTCACTTGCAATTCTTCCGGGATTGGGTAACCTATTTAAAGGACAAATGGCATCTTCAACCAAATTAATTTCCTCTTTTATGTTTTCAGACTTTAACCTACCTGAAACTTGGCATTCACATAACCTGCGCAATTCTAATTGGCCTCTTCTTCGGCGATTCTGGCAGCAATGCCAGCAAGCAAATTTCCAATGTGGGCATGATTATGATCCATTGTGTCTATCTCTGGTACACCACCATAATGCCTGGAATTTTGCGATGTAAATATATTTAACAACTCATTTACTTTGCGTTTACATTTTGCTATTTTTTTACAGATCCCTCCGAAATCGAAATTATCAAAAAAGAAACATTTAATAATTGGTACAAACTGCGAACTTATTACATTGCCACCATTATAACCGCCACGCCAGTTCATGTAAGACAACAATTTTTTCAAATTTTTAATCCAATTTTATATTTCTTATTTTTAATTTTGCATTTTGACAACAATAATTAATTTTTACTAGAACATGTAGGAAATTTCTGTTTATTAAACTATTTTTTTTAATTGATAAGTTATCATCAAACTTAAATATTAATTTTTGTAGATCATATTTTCGACGGTCTATATAACAATTGGCTATTTATTGACCGAACAACCAGTGGAAATGGACCGATTTGTGAAATATTTGCTAACTGCTGTAGTGGTCACTTTTTGTGCAGATGGTCTTGGAGTATTTTTAGGAACCGTCCTGAACCCTGTGGTAAGAAAAACAACATAATTTACACCCAACTTACATATAAACATAACTAATTTTAATACTTAATTTTAGAATGGAACATTCATTGGTGCCGTTTCGACGTGCTTTATGCTCATGTTCTCCGGATTCCTAATTTTATTGAATCACATTCCGGCTGCCATGCGTTTTATCTCATATCTTTCACCAATGCGATATGCCCTCGAAAATATGGTAGTTTCTTTATATGGAAACGATCGGGGACAATTGAACTGCCCCGACTCGGAATTCTACTGCCACTTCAAGTGAGTTTTTTATTAAAACAAATACTCAAAACATATATCAATTATACATAATTAATTTGTCCATTTCAGATACGCGGTAACTGTTTTGCAACAATTCGGAATGGAGCAGGGACACTATGGTTATAACATCATGATGATTTTGGGCCAAATCACGCTGTTCAAGGTTCTGGCATACTTTACTCTGAAGCGCAAGATCAAATCAAACTGATCTTAATACTACATGACGGAGTGTATATGTGCTTTGAGTATTGGGCTTAATTTGAATCGAATGTGATTTTACGTTACTTATCGCTTAGTTGCAAAAAACCCAAGCTTTTTATACCGGCGTGTGATACTTTAAAAACTGCAACGAAACCATAGCCAAGCTAAATGCTTAATGTTGCTACAAACCTCTAAACATAGATTTTTCTACTGTTTTCATGCGGATTTATGTGCAAACTATTATTTACTTATAATTATTTGTGTAGTTAACCTAATTGTAAGCGAGTCTTATAGGATAAAACGAAGCTGAAATAAACGTTATCAAGTGTATTTAAATACATTATGTTTTTGGGATGAAAAATATTAGAAAATGTGCTTGAGTATTTCTCAGGATTATTATATTGAAAATAAAAAAATAAATAAAAATAATAAAGAATAAATAATATATTTTAAAGGAATGTATTTAAATCTCTTCCTTTTTATAATATTTTAAATATGATTTTTAGTATATAACTACATAGTATATATAGTATATAAGTACAAGCATATTATAACCATAATGAGAAATTCTTATAAAGAGATTCCATAATTTTCGTTTATGTGATTAAATCATATAAAAACCATTATATAAAGCGAACTAAAGGTTTTTAAATCATTTAATAAAACCCGCCTGCGACTTGACAATCTTATTTGGCGGATATGGCAACAATAACTTAACGGAAAATCTCAACTTAAAACTCAAAATTTTTATGAGAACCTGGATTTTTTTTTTTTGATTATATGCATCTATAGCAAATCATTATTTCATTTATGCTGCTATAGTTTTATTTCAGTTAAACACAAATAATAGTAATTAGTAACTTAAATTTCCCTATCGATAGGCACTTATACATTATCGATACATTCAACTCAAAAGTCTCATTTAATATCGGAATTCTATCGATGTTGCCTCAGCACTAGATTTTGCGAATTTTCTATTTCTGACATTTAGCTGATTATTGTTTATTCTGGGAACAGAGAAAATAAAATAGCAAAAAGGAGCATCGCCAAATATCCAAAACTATGTTTCGATCAAGTTTCGACAAAAACTTAGGTAAGTAACGATGAAAAATTTTGTGTAAACGACACAAAGAGCGCTTCCTAAAAGTGACTCACCAGTAAAAAAAAGAATGGAAAAAGCGAATGAACTTTTGGCGTTGTAAAAATTAATATAAATGCGAACTACATTATATTTATTGCGTCTACTTGATAGAAAATGCCACAAGCCACTTACGTTTGGAGCCCGACTGGCCCTCAATTCTTCTTATTTGCGATGAAATCAACCAGAAAGATGTCACGTAAGTTGCAAACTTTTATTTAAATTCGTTTAATTTAACTTTATATTGTAGCCCGAAGAATGCCTTTGCTGCCATTAAGAAAAAGATGAACTCCCCCAATCCACACTCTGCATGTTATTCCCTTCTGGTCCTGGAAAGCATAGTAAAGAACTGTGGAGCTCCAGTGCACGAGGAGGTATTCACCAAGGAGAACTGCGAATTGTTTAGCAGCTTCCTGGAGTCCACTCCACACGAGAATGTCCGCCAAAAGATGCTGGAGCTGATCCAGACCTGGGCCTACGCCTTTCGCTCTTCAGATAAATACCAAGCCATCAAGGTGAGATTCTTGGATTTTCTGCTTTTATTGTTGTTAAAGGTGACTAATAGAGGGCATTGGTCTTTGCAATCTTATCAAAAATGTTAACTTTCCACAGACCATATTTTTTGCATGGATATAAAAATTCTTTGTCAGACAGACACTGTTTTATGCTTTTCTAAAAAGTATTTTTTAATCAACTAAATCGAAAAATTTTACAACATTTTAGCTGCTTAAATAAATGTTGGCCTTGTTTCTCGTTAGAATAGACAGTACTTGATTTCCACCCGTTTTTTTTATTCCCCCGTCACAAGGCACTTAATTTAATTAGCGAATGAACCAGAATTTCCATTGTTTGAGTAAAACTCAGTTAAAAGCCATTAGCTGAGTCAAAATGAGCTCCGAAGAGGAACTTAGCATATATGAGGAATCTGTAGTAGGCGTAGCGGTTAAAATGACTTAACAATTTAAATTTTTAAATTTTTTATAGGATACGATGACCATTCTAAAGGCCAAGGACCACACATTCCCTGAGCTCCGAGAGGCGGATGCCATGTTTACGGCTGATACGGCGCCCAACTGGGCCGACGGAAGGGTTTGCCACCGCTGTCGGGTGGAGTTTACTTTTACCAATCGCAAACACCATTGCCGGAACTGTGGTCAGGTCTTCTGTGGCCAGTGTACGGCCAAGCAGTGTCCTTTGCCAAAGTATGGTATCGAAAAGGATGTTCGTGTATGCGACGGTTGTTTCATGGCCCTCCAGCGTCCAGCGAGCGGAACAAAATCTGTGGCACGCGTAGCTGACAGTGATCTGCCAGCAGAGTATTTAAACAGCTCGTTGTCACAGCAAGTGCAGGTAAATCGACATATTTGTTGATCATTCTCCTGTTGATCTACCTATTAATAAAAATGAATATCGAATTTTTAGACTCCAGCCCGCAAAAGCGAGCAGGAACTTAAGGAGGAGGAGGAACTACAGTTGGCACTGGCCCTCAGCCAATCCGAAGCCGAGCAGCAGAAGCAGAAGCAACAATCCTTGACAACAGCAGCGGCTGCCTATAGAATGCCGCAGCGGTCCCCAAGTCCAGAGGCGCCACCAGCCCCCAAGGAGTACCAACAACCAATGGAGGAGACGAGCAACCCAGAACTAGCCAAGTATTTGAATCGGAGCTATTGGGAGCAGCGCAAGATAAGCGAGTCCTCCTCGATGGCTAGCCCATCAGCTCCAAGTCCCATGCCGCCAACACCCCAACCTTTACAGAGTATCTCCCTTCAAACGAAAAGCGCCGATGAAATCCAAATCGACGATTTTGCTTCAAACATGCGCACACAAGTGGAGATCTTTCTAAATCGAATGAAATCGAACTCAAGCCGTGGTCGTAGCATCTCCAATGATTCCTCAGTCCAGACCCTCTTCATGACCTTGACTTCATTACATTCGCAGCAGTTGTCTTATATCAAGGAGATGGACGACAAGCGGATGTGGTACGAGCAACTGCAAGACAAGCTCACCCAGATAAAAGACTCAAGAGCGGCACTTGACCAGTTGCGTCAGGAGCATGTCGAGAAGTTGCGACGCATTGCCGAAGAGCAGGAACGCCAGCGCCAAATGCAGATGGCCCAGAAACTGGGGATTATGCGTCAGAAGAAGCAGGAATATTTACAATACCAGCGCGAGTTGGCCTTAAAGCGTATTCAAGATCAGGAGCGCGAGATGCAGCTGCGCCAGGAGCAACAGAAGGCTCAGTATTTGATGGGCCAGGCGGCCCCACCATTCCCCTATTTACCGCCATCATCAGTGCCTCAACATGGATCGCCTTCACATCAACTCAACAATGTTTACAATCGCTATGCCCCCTGGGCACCCGGAGCACCCGGGCAGGCTCCCGCTCCCAATGGCCACGGACAATATCAGGGCATTCCACCTGGCATGTATAATCCGACCATGTCGCAACAGATACCATCGAATCTTCAGCAGCCAGGTGGACTGATGCAGCAACCGCCGCCCCAGCCGGGCAATGGACAGATGATACCGCACATGCCCGACAATCAGTTTACCAATAATCCAGCAATCCTTCAGCAGGCACCGGGTCAACCGGCGCAGCCACAACCTCAGCCGATTCCGGTACAACCTCAGCAACAACATCAACCGATTCCAGTGCAACAGCCACCGCAACCACAACTGGCTCACGTTGTGCTGCAACAGCAACAATTAGTTCAATCCCATCCGCCTCTCGCAAGTCAGCCTGCTCCACCCGTACAGGTAGCACCAGTCACTGAAATTGGCACATCCCAAGTTTTGGCGGTGGCCGCTGCCCCACCTCCGCCGCAAAACGAACCGGATCCGGCACCGCAGAAAGCGGCCGAACCTGCCACAGCCGAATTAATTAGTTTCGACTGAGCCAGGATATGTTATTCCAGTTGGAGTCGGTTGCATCAGTTCTCGTATGGATGTTATGAGGAAAACAAAATGTGTTAAGGAGACTGGTTCCACGATTCTAATTAAAAGCGAGCCGTCTTATAAAGTTAGATAAATACCAAAATTCTTTAGTTGATTGCGGTTATTAGTTACTATTTGAAAGGATTTAGTTCGAAGGACACGAAATGTTAAATTTTTAGTTAATTGAAAAATTTTGGGAACCAGAACCGGAAAATTGGATAGAGAAGGCTTCGTTAGTCCTATACGAGATCTGTTAATGGCGAAAATGACTCATCATATTTTAACCAAGTCATGTTATTCCAAAATAAACATATGCTTTGTATTAAACACTTTTCGCTATTCAATTTAATTTAATCGTACTTTTACAAATTTTTAAACCACTGTCAAACGTGTAAACATTTTTGAAACAACGTTTAAGACGATGCCCTTTTTATGGTATAAGTTGATCTTAAAAAGAATCCCCACGTTTTAGACATCAGAAAGGGCAGCCACTCCGGGAAGAACCTTTCCTTCCAACAGTTCTAGCGAAGCTCCTCCGCCAGTGGACACATGAGAGACCTTGTCGGCACCTCCAAATTTTTTACACGCAGTGGCTGTGTCCCCGCCACCAACTATTGAGGTCGCTCCTTGTTTTGTAGCCCCCACCACAGCCTCCAACATGGTTTTAGTGCCTTTGGCGAATTTTTTGTTTTCGAATAGTCCGGGTGGACCATTCCATACGATGGTTTTGGCTTCACAAATCGTTTTGGCAAAGATCTGGTTGGATTTTTTGCCAACATCCAAGCCCATCATGTCTTTGGGTATCCCCTTTTTCACATCCACTGTTTCCACTTTATCCGGCTTATCTTTACTGTTGGAAATTAAAAAATCAACTGGAAATATCATTTTAACGTTCTTTTCCTCCGCCTTGCACATGATATCTTCTACCATTTTTGATCCCTTTTCGTCAAATAAGGACTTTCCTATCTCCATATTTTTAAGAATTTTGAGAAAAGTAAAAGCCATGCCACCGCCAATAATCATGGAGGAAACGTTATTAAGAAGATTGGTAATAAGGGGAATTTTATCTGCTATCTTGGCACCGCCCAAAATTGCGAGAAATGGTTTGGCGGGATTATCCAAAGCTTTGGCAAAATATTGCAGTTCCTTGTCCAAGAGAAATCCCGATGCTCTCACCTTGTAAGACTCACCCATCATAGAGCTATGAGCCCGATGGGCGGTACCAAAGGCATCGTTAACATAAATCTCACCCATTTTGCCCAATTTCGCACGAAACTCCTTAACTTTCTTGGGGTCAGCCTTTACCTTCTTCTTATTTTCGTCCTTACTGCTGCCGGTTTCCTCTGCATAAAATCGGAGGTTTTCCAACAACAAGACACTGCCATCTTTTTGTTTTTTTACTGCTTCTAGGGTCTGATCACTGACGCAGTCGTCCAGGAATTTTACTGGTTTACCCAAAACCTTCTCTAGCTCCTTTGCCACGGGCTCCAGGGAGAACTTTTTGTTTTTCTTCCCATCCGGACGACCCAAATGAGAGGCCAAAACCTATGGGGAAAAAAGAGTCTTAAATAGGTTTAAGTTTAAAAATTTTGTAAGCCGGAAGACACATAAGCACGTTTATATGTATCGACGTTTGCCTTGATAATGGTGCAACGGAAATATGTATATATTATCCGATATTAAAAATCAAAATTTCAACATCTTCAAGCATCAACAAGCTTACCAAAGATTTACATTTTTTATCCAAAGCATACTTGATGCTTGGAAGGGCCGCCACAATTCGTTGATTGTTGGTTATTTTACCGTCCTTCATTGGTACGTTAAAATCGACCCTGTAAAATTACTTAAAATATTTAAATAAATAAAATATTCAATATTCTAAAATCTTGCCTCATAAAAACCCTTTTTCCAGAAACGTCCACATTTTTAAGGCTCAACTTTCTTTTCCCCTGCTTTTTCTTTTGTTTGCATTCATTTTTGCCGCTTAGAGATCGTGAATTTAAAAAATGGCCTAATCCGGATGATCCTATTTCGCAGATTCGTTCTTCAAATTTGAATAGTTGAGAATTAGTACAAAAATATTTTGGCATTTCTTGGAAAATATTTGGTATAATTAAAATCTAATAAAAGAAGTAAAAATAAATAGAAGAGGAAGGAACCAAAATTTGACAAAAATATTTTACTTTGAATTTTGATAAGAAAATCCAGGCCAATATTATTTTTTGAACAACCTTGAATAGTTTTTCTACGTTGATTATTTTTGAAACGGTAATTTGAATAAAATCTGGTAACACTAATTTACGTACCACATTTATAATAATGTATTTTTAATGTAAATCGGGAATTACCCTTTTTTGACTTCATAACATGTGTAAGTATACCAGGCATGCTCACGGCATGTATATTTGTACTCTATTTGTACAGTGTGACCTTTTTGTGGATATCAGGTGTTTAATAAGGAAAACATTTTTACATTCTACAATACAATTTTTCTTTTTAAAAATTTAATATTTCAGTATCAGCATAAGTTATATTTGTGATCGAAGATAGGTATGTATGTAATATAAATTTTTATTATTGGTAATTTTCTTTTTTATTTACAATGTACATATGTAAATTTTTGTAGCCATGAATAGTGAAATTTCAACTGCAAAAAAACCAACGCTAAAGCGAACATTAATTACCCTGGATGACAAAATTAAGATTCTGGATAGATTAAGGAGTGGTGAAAAAGCATTATTAATAGCAAAATCTCTCAGTTTAAATGAATCCACAATACGCACCATAGGTAACTATTCCCCACGGTTTCTGATTTCCATCACCTGTAAAACGACGATTCCTATTTCAGCAACCTGGCCGGAAGGTACGGAGACAACACATTTGGAAAAGGCATCATCTGGTATCAATTCAGGGGGAACACCCACTCCCTGAAACGCGCTAGTATGATGATAAGGCCCAAGAGGCTGTGCCATTAAAAAAAAAACAGAAAATGAAAAAAAGATTTTTGCCAATCATATTACAAAAAAAATCGAAATTAATTAATCCTTATCAGCTATGAAACAGCGCTTTTGTCTATCGGTTTGAAAAAGAGAGACAATCTACAAGAGCCATAATAAGAGTAAATATTTATTAAAGTCTTTTTATTTATTAACAAGTAAGGGAGCAGTAGTCGAGTTTCCCGACTGAAAAATACCCTGTACCCTTAGACATGCTTACAATTTATTTATTTAGTATCAATAAATAAATGAAACAATATTCTATTAAAAAAGAAAATAAGTTTCATATGTCATAACTTATTTAGTATCAATAAATAAATGAAACAATATTCTATTAAAAAAGAAAATAAGTTTCGTGTGTCATAAAGCCATACACATTTCGCTGCCAACGTCGCAGTCGGCGTCGCGCAATGCGTACTTTGCTGCGCTTCTGCTTCTCTTGCCAAAGATTTTGCATGTGGCATACCTTCCGTGTTTCTTATCCGATTTGGTTCAAATTAAAAAATTAGATAGCTTTTATAAGCACCGGACATATAAGCACCAACGCATATGCCGAATTGCACAGCATTAGGTTAATAATTGTGGGCGTGGCAGTTTTTTGCGATTTGCGGAGTAGCGGGGGGTGATATCAAAATAAAACAACAAACTTGTACTGCGTATGTTAATTACCTATCCAACGATATATGGCACATGTCTGTAGCTCTTGTAGTTTCTGAGATCTAGGCGTTGATACGGACAGACAGACGGACGGACGGACGGACTTCTAGGACAATGTGCGTTTCATAATTAAATCATTGAACATTTAAACGATTTCATTCCGGGACTGAAAACTTTTCCAGACACATTTTGGGATTTGGTATTATTACAAAGATATTCTCAAAGCATTAAAAAGTCATGGAGCTAAAAGCTCATGGAAGGTCGAAATAGAAGTCGTCTCTTTCATCCAGATCCAAATCCTTAAACTCTCTTGGCACTCCTCTCAGCAAACATGAATTGTATAAGAATCACCAGGTAAGTGACCACAGCCGCGAACATCTGAAAGAACACCAAAGACTAGGAGATTCATCCTTTTTGATATCCCAAAAACTCACGCTGCTGAGAAGATGCAGGTTGAGGCTGAAGAAGTCCTTGGCGGTGACCACGAACCGCTGATGAAGGGTCTGTAGCGAGAACTCGCTCACCAAGTCGTTATACCTCTTGCTGCCGGCGGGTTTCACCAGCTTAGATATCAGGCAACCAATTTGTGGACCCTAAAATACGGGATGTATTATAATTATTTAGTCAAAGGACTACCGGGATGTATCTCGCAAACTTGTAGCCCTGTTGGCAGTGCCAGCAGGCGAAAGTTATTTGCAGACCCACGTTTAAAATGTACACCAAATGCAAAAAGACTGCATATACTCTTAAGGGGTGAGTCCGAAAATTTACGAAAAGCCAGTATGCATTGCAGACGTACATAGCAAAAAAATTTATAAAAATAATAAGGAGGCTGCCCCCGAAATTATTGTTGATATGTTCGTACAAATAGTAGAGTTCACTGTAGCGGCGCTTCAGATCCAGGACTCTGCGGGTGTGCTGGTCCGAGGAATCGTCTCGTTGCTTGGCTTGAGGCCAGCGGCAGGACAGCTCTCGGGCCAGGATTTGAAGCTGCTCTTTAGCCAGGCGGACCTTTATATTGGTCCCCATTACCTCCGAAATAAACGAGACGATTTGCAGCTGAAGGGCTAGGAAGCAAGGTTGCAACTTCAGGTGGAACGACCAGACTAGTTGCGATTTGTGTGCTTCATTTGAAATCACCAGAATTGAGTTGCCGCCAATAGGCAGGATAATAGCCAGTACCGTTAGGGCCACCCGCGGATTCAAAGGCTCAAAAATCTCCACGTCATTGCGATATAATTTCCGCACTTTTATTTCTTGATTGAAACTATTGACTATTATGAAGAAATGCGATGTAGTAAGCAAAAAGGTCAATCCATTTTCTTTGAAATCCATTTTTCTAGAAATTCGATGCCGAATGAAACAAAGATAAGAAAAGCCCCAGCTCAAGCTCAGCAACTAGTATAAATAAGCTTCACCCAGATCAGTCAACTGAGATCAATCAGTCTATGTAGAATCCACCAAGATGCGCTTGAATTTGTGTTTAAGTTTTTTGCTGAGCACTCTGACGTGTGAAATGTCATCAATTTGCGGAAACGCAGCATCGATTAAATCCCGATTGATTGCCGTGCGGTAAAAATTCAGTAATAAAGTGTCATTATATTATTAAAAAATAAATTCCAGGGAGCAACAAGAGCGCCATGGCACGATACTGGACTACTTGACTCAAAAGCTGGACACCTGTCTCTCCAAGAGCGGAGTGGAGGCCAATCTGTATGGCAAGAGCTGTGCTGAACCCTCGGTTCTGACCCAAAGCAGCGAAATCAATGTGATCGTGGTGCCGGAGTACAGTAAACACCCCTTTGTAGTGGCCTGCGACCAACTGAGTCACGGGGGTGGATGGACAATATTCTTGAGGCGTTTCGACGGAACCGAGGAGTTCTACCGGGACTGGAACGACTACAAGAACGGGTTTGGCAAGTTGGAGGGAGAGTTTTTCCTTGGGTTGGACAAACTGCACGCCATGACCTCGACGGAGCACCAGGAGTTACTCGTCTTGCTTGAGGATAACGAGGGGGAGCGCCGCTACCAACTGTACGACAACTTCAGAGTGGGATCGGAGGACGGCGGGTTCGCCCTGGAGTCGCTGGGCAACAGCTCTGGTAACGCGGGCGACGCCTTGGCCACCCACCTGGGACAGAAATTCACCACAAAGGATCGGGACAACGACAAGCATGGCACCGCCAATTGCGCCGTCGCGTACAGTAGTGCCTGGTGGAACGCCAGGTGTCACCATAGGTAACTATTCCCCACGGTTTCTGGTTTCCATCACTTGTAAAACGACGATTCCTATTTCAGCAACCTGGCCGGAAAGTACGGAGACAGCACGCATGGAAAAGGCATCAACTGGTATCAATTCAGGGGGAACACCTACTCCCTGAAACGCGCTAGTATGATGATAAGGCCCAAGAGGCTGCGCCATTAAAAAAAAAACAGAAAATGAAAAAAAAGATTTTTGCCAATCATATTACAAAAAAAATCGAAATTAATTAATCCTTATCAGCTATGAAACAGCGCTTTTGTCTATCGGTTTGAAAAAGAGAGACAATCTACAAGAGCCATAATAAGAGTAAATATTTATTAAAGTCTTTTTATTTATTAACAAGTAAGGGAGCAGCAGTCGAGTTTCCCGACTGCAAAATACCCTGTACCCTTAGACATGCTTACAATTTATTTATTTAGTATCAATAAATAAATGAAACAATATTCTATTAAAAAAGAAAATAAGTTTCATATGTCATAACTTATTTAGTATCAATAAATAAATGAAACAATATTCTATTAAAAAAGAAAATAAGTTTCGTGTGTCATAAAGCCATACACATTTCGCTGCCAACGTCGCAGTCGGCGTCGCGCAATGCGTACTTTGCTGCGCTTCTGCTTCTCTTGCCAAAGATTTTGCATGTGGCATACCTTCCGTGTTTCTTATCCGATTTGGTTCAAATTAAAAAATTAGATAGCTTTTATAAGCACCGGACATATAAGCACCAACGCATATGCCGAATTGCACAGCATTAGGTTAATAATTGTGGGCGTGGCAGTTTTTTGCGATTTGCGGAGTAGCGGGGGGTGATATCAAAATAAAACAACAAACTTGTACTGCGTATGTTAATTACCTATCCAACGATATATGGCACATGTCTGTAGCTCTTGTAGTTTCTGAGATCTAGGCGTTGATACGGACAGACAGACAGACAGACGGACATGGCTATATCGACTCGGCTGTTGATGCTGATCAAGAATATATATACTTTATGGGGTCGGAGATGCTTCCTTCTGCCTGTTACATACATTTGCACCATATTATGATACCCTTTGACCCATTTTCAATGGGTACAGGGTCTAAAAATGGAAAAAGCGTTAATGTTGTGGATTGAAGACTGTGTTAAAAAAAATAAAGTGCCAATCAGTACAAATGCCATTAAGACGAAAGCTCTTAAAATGTATGCACATTTAAAAGAAAGTAATTCAGATGCAGTCCTAGTAACCAAAACATCTATGCAGGAATTCTTAGCTAGCAAAGGCTGGTTCGAATTGGATTATACAATATTAAAGTTCAAGGTGAAACTGGATCGGCCGACGTAGAAGCTGCGAGGGTTTACCCTAAAACTCTGGCTAAAATCATCGAAGAAGGTGGTTATAAGGGAGAACAAATTTTTAATGCGGACGAAACAGATCTAATTCAGTTAACAACTGAATCTCCATCAGTCTCAAATCTCGCACAAGATGACGTCACTTCGGTAGAAGATATCTGTGAATCAATTCCCAGTTTCACTCTGAAACGCATACGAGAGGGTTTAAGTTTGGTTGAGAAAATGAAATATTTCTTTACAACTAATGATCCTTTACTGGAGCGATCCAGCAAAATAATAAGGGAAATAGATATTAATCTAGCACCTTATTACCAAATTGAAAAAGAGCTTAAAAAAACACGCACCAAAAACTGATAACAGATTTTGCAATCATCAAAAAAGTAGAAGAACCACAAGGTCCCACAACTAGTTTCTTATCCTAAAACGAAAACTATATTGAAGAAATATCTTCTGATGAAGATATTGCTCCCCCAAAACGCCCACGCGCCACGCCCACGCAATCTTTGAAGACAGGGAAACAGATTAATTACCTTATGAAGTTAGAAGAATACCAAAGTTTTTAATAAACCTTTAATTTGTTTTTAAATTGTTTAATGTGCACATAATTATTTAAATTTTGTTTTTTGAATTTTGAAATATGTACATATGTATATGTATTATTATTCATATCTTGTGTTTTTAATTATATAAGAAAGTCTGAATTTTTGTATTGAGTTAAAAAACATGTGCATGTGTTATTTAGTATGTATTTTATTTAAAAAAAAAACCTATTGAAACAACCCCCAAATTTATATGAAAACAAAGATTTATATAACGCGGATTTACATAACGCGCAATTCTTCTGGAACGTAACTATCAGGTTATAGGGATACCTGCATATTCAAATATTTACGAAAAAGGAATTTATATTTTTTATGCATTGTGCCTTTTGGCAACCCTGCCATAAATAATCTGGCCACTCTGGAAATGTCAAATCATTTGATTAAAAACATCTGAAAAGGAGGGAAACAAAACATTTGTATTTCGTTTATTTGAACCGTAAAACTAGAAATAAACCCTAAAAATGGGTGGCGGGGATCTGGTGAGTAGGCACAACTATAAAACTGAAAAGTGAAATTAATGCAGATCTCGCGTAGAATCTAAAAAAGTCTTGGCATCCAAACACGATGAAGAACCAGGAGCGTGTTTGGAAAGCGGAGGAGCAAGCAAAAATGGAGGAACAGAAACTACAGGACCTGCGGAAGGAAATACACGAGGAGCGGGATAGAGAGGAGCTGAGAAGACTGGGGGAGAGTACTGGAGTACTGTCTGGAAATGGTGGGCCTGCAGGGGAGGCCAAATTGGAATGGATGTATAAAAGTAAGTGATTATTCCACCTTCTCTCTTTAGAACCTTTTATTTGAATATATCTTTCCTAATTCAGATAGCAACGATCTTATCAACCGCGAGGAATACCTTCTGGGACGAAAAATCGACAAGTCGTTTGAGACGCTTCAGGCCGAGGAACGGCATAAGGAACAAAACGTCCTGGGAGTCAAACAGTCAATAAATCATGTGGAGCACGATTGCGTTCCCTTCTCGATCAGACAATACCGCAATCTGCAGTCAAATGAGCAAGTGGACATACAGCGCAAGACTCTTGAGGATCCGCTTATGCTCATTAAACAGCGTGAGATGGAATCACGCCGGA
The DNA here is from genome assembly GCA_035047325.1 of Drosophila vallismaia. Classification (NCBI taxonomy): domain Eukaryota; kingdom Metazoa; phylum Arthropoda; class Insecta; order Diptera; family Drosophilidae; genus Drosophila; species Drosophila vallismaia. Next base: position 128,544 of record JAWNPU010000092.1, read on the forward strand.
AACTTCTCGAGAATCCCGTCAAGCTGAAGGAAATTCATCGCATCCTAAAAACCGAGCAGGAACTTAAAGCCGTTAAGCAAAAAAAAAAGTCTAAGAAGAGTAAAAAGTCCAAGAAAAAGAAGAAAAAAAGTAGAAATTCTAGTGATGATGAGGAATCCAGCAGCGATAGTAGTAATGATGAGGATTTGGACCAAAAGTTGGCTCGACAAGTTAGCAAACTTAAAGACTCTGGCAATAGTGACCTAAAACTGGACAAACTGCTGGACGCCAAGTACCGCACGATATCAAAGCAACTAGACATGGCTACTAAGAAAAAAAAGAACAAACATTCAAAGCAGAAAAGCAGCAGTGAAGAAAGCAGTGACGAGAGAGAAAAAGTAAACAAATCTAGGAAAAGGAACCGGGACAGCCCCCAGAAGGCACGACGAAGTAGAAGTCCGGAAAGTAGAAATGTAAGGGAAAGGCGCAGAAGCGTCTCTAGGCGCCACAAAAGGAGTAGAAGTCCGGAAGATAGAAGCGCGAGGCGCAGAAGGAGTCGCAGTCCACAAGATAAAAGGAATAGGGAAACGAATTTGGAGGAAAGGAGAGAAAGGCGGATAAGTCCTGAGACATTGAGGGAAAGAAGGAGTCCTGAGGAAAGGACAGATAGGGGAAGTAAATGTTTTGACGACAGAAAGGACACCTCCAGGCAGCGAGAAAAACACAAAAGAAGAAGTCCCAACGATCGCACTAGGAGTAGGAGTCCCACCAACAAACGCAGTCCGCGACAAGGCCGCGAAAAACAACCTCAACATCGAAATAGGGATCCTTCACCCAAGCGTCCTTCTTCTCTTGTCCGACCCGATGCCAAACCCAAGTTAAGCCAAGCCGATCGGGAAGCCCGCTTGAAGGAGATGATGGACAATGCCACTTGGAGAGAAGCAGATCGCAGCCAGGCAGTGCGCAAGCAACGAGAGGCCTACGCCCAGGAAGAAGCTCAACACCAAGCACGCGATTTTGACAATGAGTTCATCAATAAGGAGGTGAAGAAGGCCATAGCCAACCAGAATTCAATCGGCGATCGCATACGAGCCAACCTTAACAACATACAACGCACCGCCTCCTCCATGGACACCAACTTCGCCCGCAAGTAAACTAAAATTCCTTTATTTCATATTCAAACTGTTAATATGTTATGGCTCTGCAACAATTACATAGATTTAGCTTGAACGTTTACGTAATAGTGTTGTGCTTAAAAAATATACATTTAATATAACCAGAGATTTGCGTCTTTGGGGTTTTAGGCGTTGGACAAAGCAGCCACGCCTGGCAGTGTCTTGCCCTCCAATAGCTCGAGAGAAGCGCCTCCACCGGTAGACACATGGGAAACCAGAGACTCAGTGTTCCACTTGGCGCAGCACGAGGCAGTATCGCCACCACCAATGATGGAGACAGTTCCGTTCTTGGTGGCTGCCACCACACCGTCCATAATCGTCTTGGTGCCGTTGGCAAAGTTTGGGAACTCGAAAACGCCAGGTGGTCTGCCAGGAAACAAAATTTACGGAAATTAGTTAATTAGAAAAAAAAATATTAATGATTTGCCGTACCCGTTCCACACGATAAGCTTGGCGCGGGCAATAGGAGCCGCGAAGAGCTCCCGAGTTTTGGGTCCAACATCCAGGCCCATGTGTCCGTCGGGAATACCAGCCTCTACGGTAGCCTCGCTGACAGCAGCGTTCTCAGCAAACTTATCGCCACAGACAAAGTCGACTGGAAGGTGTAGCTGGACATTGTTCTTTTTAGCCTTTTCCACCAGATTCTGGACTATCTTGGAGCCCTCCTCGTCGAAAAGGGAGCCTCCAATCTTCATGTTGTTAAGGACCTTTAGGAAAGTGAAGGCCATGCCACCACCGATGATCATCTCGTTAACCTTATCCAGCAGGTTTTCGATAAGTTGGATCTTATCAGCGACCTTTGCTCCGCCCAAAATGGCCAGGAAGGGATTTGGTGGTTTGTCCAAAGCCTGGGAGAAATACTTAAGTTCCTTGTTGAGGAGTAGACCAGCAGCTCGCTTCTCATAGCCATCGCCCATCATAGAACTGTGGGCGCGATGGGCAGTGCCAAAGGCATCATTAACGTAGACATCACCCAACTTGGCTAGGCTGGCTCGGAACTCCTTCACCTTGGCAGGATCAGCCTTAACTTTAGCACCGTTGGCATCGACGCCTTTGCCCTCCTCTTCCACATAGAAGCGGACGTTCTCCAAAAGGATGACGGAGCCAGGAGCAGGATCCTTGCAGGCAGCCTCTACCTCGTTGCCCACACAATCGTTGAGGAACGTCACGTTCTGTCCCAACAGACTCTTCAACTCATCAGCAACGGGAGCCAGAGTGTATTTGGTATTTTTGTTGCCATCCGGCCGACCAAGATGGGAGATGAGCACAACGGACTTGGCCTTCTTGGACAGGGCCAACTTTATGCTGTCCAGAGCAGCCACAATGCGCTGGTTGCTGGTGATCTTTCCCTCCTTGATGGGAACGTTAAAGTCCACTCTGAAAAAAAGTATGTTCAAGTTTATGCAACGAATTTTTGGGGATATTTATGATTTCCACGGGGTTATAAAATTACCGCATCAACACCCGCTTTCCATCCAAGTCCAGATTTTCAATGCTCAGTTTGTTGAACGCCATTTTTAAGATATTTTTCGAGCTTGCTACAAATGTCCTGGATATGACTTTACTGATTGTACCGCCAGTGCTGTCTGCGGCAATGTCAGCGCAAGGTCATCAGCCGTTTTGCAGAAAAGCAACTCTGTTTTGGCGCCCGATTAGTGTTGGAAAATGCTGCGAAACCGTGCTCTGAAATGTCGAAAGAGTAAAATGGTCGTTAAAAAAGGGTATTCATTCAAAATGTTCGAAAAAGTTTTCAAATAAAACGATACAATACTAGTTTGAATTAAAATTATTTTTCCAATTTTAAAATATAGTACATTTTCAACATAAAAAAAGGATGTTTATTTAGAAAATATTGCAAATAATCTTACAATTTTAAGAAGACTTCTCAGAACAATGATGAATGTCCCATCATGAGAGCTTTTAAAAAGCTAATCTTTGAAAGTAATAACTAACCTTTTGACTTTTTTAATATACATATATTATTGAAAAGTATGTTTTTTTTTAGATATATCTTATCTATGTACGTATTAATGCAATGTAGGTACACTTAAAGCCCAATACACAAAAAATATTTGGAATATTTTTATAAATAAATGATTTTTTGTTAAGCCTAAGCAAATACTATTCAAAATTAAACGTACATAAATAAAATGAACGGGGGAAATTCATGGTAGTTTATTTCGGCTGCACAGGCGGCACCAAGCACACAATCACCCACAAAGCAGTCTGCCAATGATGCCATTTTGGCTCATCTTTAACCGAAATGATTCATTCAAGGGTGCCCATTCCCCAGGTCACTCCGTTCGTCTATGCAACCATTCAGGACACGCCAATCGCCTAACCGTTGGATACCGTGTAAACCCTGTAGTATGTTATTGGAAATCGAAGACAATGGGGCTGTAAAATTAATTTTAATAATTGCGTGTGAGCCGCACGTTGACGTAAGTAAAACAGGTGAACAGGGGAGAGCAGGTGGAGGGAATAAATGACCCGGCACTCTCTATAAAACATAAGCACATGCCGGTCAAACGAGATACGGGAGGGCTTGACCGAGCGTGCTTGATACCTTAACCGGGCTGAATTCAGACCAAGACAAGCGCCTATCTATCTAGCAAACGTCTTTAGGCTCCACAGTCGCTCTAATCGAGTCGCAAACCTGTTCAAGTATTTCTACTAAATGATACCATGTTCCCATGGCAACTTGTGCGGCTCTGGGCTATGTTTATTAGCTGGCTTAATGCGATACACTATAAATAAATATGTAAACTTTTTCAATTTATGATTTGGAAGAATGTCAAATGTTTTTGATTATTTTACAATTCTTGAATATTTTGGTAAAAAACTTTGATGTTGATGCAGTATTTTTTGCACAAACTCGGTATACCCTTATGTGGTAAGTGCAATGGGTACAAAAATGTGGGAAAACGAGAAGGGAATGGTAACTATTTGTATACCAAAAGTTTGAATATTTATTAATATGATTTTATTAGTAGTGACAACCATCGAAAAAATTAAGTAAAATTAAAATTAAATTAACATCACAATCGGTTAAATATTCGTCATATCATAATTGAGAATTTTTAATTCATTATCCAATCTAGAATTATACAGTCTCTGCATAAAAACATTTCTTCAAATATAATAAAAAAATATATATATATATAATTTGATGATTCCCATAAAATCCTAACAACCTCATTACAGATCTATTAGCACCATATGTAAAAGTTGCGATAGAGAAGAAAACCAAAGTGCCATGACTATGGATGTACATATTTACATACATTTGTATCTAGATACATTCGAGCGCGTAGCTATTGATTGTTCGCATTGAGATTTGTTCACACCTTTATGCTACAGCAACGTCATTAAGCAACGTGTAAACGGCACTGTGAGAAATGCAATTAAGAGAATTCCAATAGTATCTAAAAAAGGAAAGAACATTTTTAATGTTACTAAAGAACAAGCAGTGTTTTCAGTATTTGTTTTCCATGAAAACCGATCGAGGTACGATCCTTTCCTGCATGCCTGTAGATATTTTTCCAACAAGGCAACCTTTTCTAAGATACTACTCAACCTTGAATTGTAAAGAGTCGCACCACCCTCATATCTTTTATACGGTGAGGTTGTCTTCTAGTATCGAGAAACCATTGTTCACTGACCAGAGCGGTGCTGAGAGACCCCTGTGTATGATGTGAAAAAATATTCATATCGCAAAAATGCGCGAAAGCCAAAATCTTCTAGGGGAACGTACGCCGAGCCACTCGAACGAAGACTGAGAGCTGAGCGGGCGGAAAGAAAGAAGAAAGCCAGAAAGCAGAAGAGAAGCCAAAAAGCACATTGCAAAACGAAGGCGCAAATCGGCTTATCAGCAACGTTCAGTAAAAAGTCATCACTGTTGCTCCTGCTTTAGCTGCTCAAATATGTGATAACTCAATGGAGGGCTCGCGATTACAGGTGTTTACTATACTGGCGATGCCTCAAAACAGGTTCGCTCGTTTTAATTAGCGACCCCGCCGGTCTGTCGTCGAAAACAAACTGATACCCTTTGCACAAAAATAGCTAAAAAAAATATACAAAATATTCTCTTATATATCTCGACTAGAGGATACTGTTTTTCAATTTTACTTACATTTGCCAAATATTTTTGTTGACATGTATTTTTTATGTTCATCCTAAGATAGTTTTAAACAAATCAAATGGTATTGCTAAAATTCAATTTAAGTATTAATAAAAAGATTAGAAGAAATAAAAGTATATTGTATACCCGTACGAATCACTTTCATAACCAGGTTATAGGTATGTACATACATACATATTTATGTATGGCCGAGTCGGCAGTTCATATTAGTCAATCCTGAACGAAATTTGGCGGTTGTAACGAACAGAACCATCAAATAGCCGGAGCGGAATCAAAAGAATGAAATGGCACACAAAAAAGAATTTAGGGTGGACCACGTTTGAATGTAATTAACAAAAATATTAAGTTGTATAAATTACTGAATAAATAAAAGATTATATAGTAAAAGGATGATTAATAGATCAGTTTATTTATAAATCATACATATATTGAAAAATAGTTTAATTTTCTAAACATATTTCCCTATAAAAAAAAAACATTTAAACTGTAATTACATATATTCGATCATTAACGTGCCTTAATGTTACTCTAATTGCTCACAATTAAGCCTCTAGGATCCCAAAAATAGATCCACCGTGCAAATCACCTGCTTTTCCCCACACGTACCAATCAATTGACCCCAATCCGGAATGACATTGCTGCCCACGCTGGTCCACTCTATAAATAGGACATAAAGACGCTCTCCACACTCAACTTACAAAACAACACACATCTGCAGCAATACCGCTGCAACACTTCTTCCTATCTGCAACAGCAAAAAAAACATGGTCGAGGCTGTCTCACGCACAAGCCCACCCAATGGTGCCACCGACAGACCAACCGTCAAAGAGCCAAAGAGTGACTGCACCACACACACCCCCCCTTCCATCCACCTCCGCCCCTAGACGAACCGGCCAGCCATCCAATGGTGGTGCGCACTCTACAACGGCCGGCAATTTTCAAATTTAGCGCCAAACACGCCGGCAACAGTACTCAAGAAACCCAAGCAAATTTTGTATGGAATTAATCAAGAAACCCACTCAACTTGTCAATTCCCGATCTAGTTTTGATCGGAGCGCCTCGGGAAAAGCGTCAAAATCAAGAGGATACCCTAAGCTATAGCCTCGATCGGTTTCGGACTCGATCCGAACATCGGTATCCGAGATATAGGCGAAAAACTGTGTCGAGCCAATTTCTCGAAGAAGAAGCAAGCAGCAATTTGTAGCCATCCGAACGTTGGCAAGTTCAGTCTTGTACGAGGCGTCGACGGGTGAACATATCGGTGGTCAGGACCAGAACTTAAATATTAATATTGGGGGTCTATTAGCAGGCCCTGCACCTTATTAAGTCCTTTTGATTTGATTTTGATCGCCGACCGGCCGGCCAGCTGATAGGCCCTCCTATACTATATACTGTATACTATATACTGAATCGAACAAAAAATCACTGCAATTGATAAAAAATCTTTCGCTGGCTCTGGGACGCTGGACGCTCCAATATTGGTGCTGTTGTTGTTGTCCTCTCTCTCGGCGCTGCCACCATCGACTGCGGCTGTACAAATGCCGCGGCGGTTTTTCAGTGTATTGCATTGAGAGAGCCAGGCTATTGCTATTGCGTGGGAGAGAGATAAGCAACTGGCGTCAGAGAGCGAGCGAAAGAGAGAGGGTGAGCGACTGGGAGGAAAAGAAAGGCGGCGAAAGCGCGGGATAAATACACAGGACGCAGCTGAGGAACAGCCAATGTGTTTGTGTGCTTCGTGCGGTTCGGTTCTGACTGTCGTTCCCCGTGTGTTTTGCGCTGGTCTTTTGTGAACAACCAAAAATCGACTCCTGTCAATAATCAACAACCCACAATCCACTCCTGTTCTTCACACAGCAATTACTAATCGATTCTCGATTCGATTGATTAAATTCAAGTTCCGGAAGCAAAAAAAAAACAAAAAGAAACAATGTCGGCAGCCACAGAACAACAAAACAATGGGGATGTTGCGGTCGAGAAGGTGGCGGCGGACGATGTTGCCGCTGTGAAGGACGATCTCAAAGCAAAGGCGGCCGCCGAGGATAAGGCCCCCGCCGCCGACGCCGCTGGGGATGCGGCCGATAACGGTACGGCGAAGGACGGCGAGGACGCCGCCGACGCTGCCGCTGCTGCCCCCGCAAAGGAATCAGTGAAAGGCACCAAGAGGCCAGCCGAAGTAAGTCAAGTCCCAGTCCCTATTACCTATCACCTATGATCTATTTGATTTGTTTACGCGCTAAAATTTCCCAAAATGATTCACTTCCAAATAGCCAAATCGCGAGTTCCACTTTTTGTGGTGAGAAAAGTTCTAGAAATAGATATACACACGTTTTTCAACAGCCCACTCTCTCAGTGGCTTATATACTTAACAAAAGAGAGCGACAAAAGAGCGAGAGCCAGTGTGGGAGAGCGGGCGATTACTACATTTCTTAGTGTGTTGTTTACGATTAGAGGCGATGTGACAGAGGGGGCGGGGGGCGGTAATCAGAGATTATTGTTTTTAGGTTGAAATCGAGGTTAAAGGGCTAAGTTAAAGCCTGAGCCTAGATCGATTAACTAATCGGTTAGGTTTTTGGTTTTTAAAATTGTATCTATGTATATGAAACGGTTGCCGGAGCAGGTCATTAACATTGGCGTGACCGCGCGGGTAAAACGCAAAAACATAATACAAAGATCTGATAATAACGACATTTTACTGTTAGACGTAACGCGCCGTCTTGCTGTATTAGTCGGCCATCGGCCAAGCGATTGTAATGCCCATGCACTGCCTCTCAATGAAAACATTGCCGGCCGGTAAATAAGTCATGTTTTCCTATGTATGCGAGGAGCGAGAGGTGTCCCGCACATTCCATAATCGAAATCGAGTAGCAGAGCACATTTCCCGATAAAAATAAAATAGTTCGCTCGGTATGGTACGCACATAAATTCGCAAATCAAGCTATTTCTCAAACTCAAACTCGAAATAAAAATGTACAGTTTAACGGTAGCGGGCGCTCTTCCCGCTCGCTACGCTCTCTTACTGAGAGCGAAAACCTCTACGCCTCACCGTTAAAAGGCTCTCACACCTTCCCCTCACCGAACAGCGAACATTCTCATGCACCCCCGTAGATTGTATATACACACATACATACACTGTGTACATTTGTACTTACATTTATCTTTTTAGTTTTTGTTTGTGCTCTGCTTTATGCGTATTTATTTTGGTACATAAAACAAGTCGTTTTACAGGGTGTCGCAACGTTTCAGAACTGATTTCTATTTATAAGGGATGTAACGGGGGAAACAAACGGGATGAAAAATTCGATTTCGTTGGATATATTTTGATTATAATTTATAGAGGGTTTAATATTTTCAATTCCTTGTGAGGTGTATTTTTGGGCTTCCATTACCTTCTGTGAATACTTAACATTCCATAATTTCCAAGTCTCGTGACCTATGCTGCAAGCATAATAAAAAGAAAGAGGTGGCCATGTATTGCGGCTCCCCTTTGGCTTGGGAACGTGACCGCTTATATACAGTTACAGTTTCATGGCACAGCATAGATGCTTGTTGTTGGTTGGCCAACAAAGTTGAACCCACGCACGAGAGTTGTTGCTATTTTGCGCCTTTTTTTACTGCAGCAGTTGTCACAGAGCCAGAGCCAGAGCCGGAGCGGGATTCATTCATGCAACTTTGTGGTGATGAGTTCTCAGGTACAGTTTCTGTGACAGGACGCTCTCGCAGGCCCTCTCTTTGGTTCTCTTTCTCTTCCGCTCTATCTTACATGGCACGCTTGGCTTGGCTGCTTTCGATTCGTTTCGTATCTCACGGATGCGGATACATATGTCGCAGTCGCCGTCGCTGTCGCATCGCAGTCGGCGTCGCTGATTGTTTTTCCTCTATGTAGTAAATATGCCGCCTATTAAACACATACATATATGTATGTCATGTAACACATCTGCACTTATACTCCTCTCTCTCTCGGGCCCAACATTCTCTCTTTGCCGCAGCGAATTACATTGGCGCGCGCATTTTGAAATATTTTTTTACGGCGAAATAACGATTTTCTCGGCTGCTTGTTTTGCGGGCTGAAAATATACATTTTATGACTATGTACACACGCACCAGACCCAAAAATGGGATGCCCTTGATCAAGGAGATGTGTGGGTTTGAGTTGGGCGCATAGGACCCCGTCCGTTATCACTGAAAATCCTGCGAAACCTTTACTTATTCTTATACTTGTTCTTATTTATTTGTTTTTAGGCAAAATCCGCCGAATCAAAGAAAGCCAAGAAGGCTGCTGATGGTGATTCCGACGAGGAAGAGGTTCTGGAAGAACTCATCGAGGGTGACAGTGAAATCGAGAGCGACGAATATGACATCCCCTACGATGGCGAGGAGGACGATATTGAATGTGATGGTAAGCGTTACAAAATATTGATGTTTAGAGCCAATTCATTTCTAATTAAAATTTTCTTTGAATAAAATAGACGACGATGATGATAACGATGACGGCTCCGGCTCGGACGATCAGGCGTAATAATAATGTAGTCAAAAATACAACAAAAACAAACAAAAAATTAAATTAATAATAAATAAAAGTTACAAGCAAAAACAAAACAATTAAAAAAAAAACAACAAACCAACAACCAGAAAATAAACCACAAGAAGAGTAAAAAAAAACTACAAAAAAATCGCAAAAGTATATAATTTTTATGTTTAAGAAATAATTTTTATTTCTTACCTTATTTTAATTGTATTTTATGTGTACTTTTTTTATAAAAAACTACAAAAACCAAGAAAAATTGTAATTCAAGGCATGTTGTTCGTACGAAATTCGTATGAAATCTGTACGACAACCGACAAAAAGTAAACATCCCCCACTATATACAAGAAAAACGAAAACAAAACCAAAATCTTTCTTTCCTTTATGTCATAAGTCCTAATTTAAACGCAAAACTTACGCGTAAAATATATACAAAGATTAAAAGAGTAGAGTAAACAAAGCCCATGAATTATACACATTGACACATCCACATCCACACAAAATATTAAAATTCATTATTAAAATTAGACGTTACATTTATGAATGATCGAAAGAAAAAACAAAAATTCGAAATGAAAAAGAAACGGCAAATGCAATTAAATACAAAACAAATAAAACATAACAATTGTATTTAAATAATTCAACATCACGGACAACAATTTTCGACACACATTCGATGACACACATTCGAGTTTGAGCTATGGTTTCAAAATTTTCACTATATTATATATTCGCATTCACTATATATCCTACACTGTGGTCGTACATTCTCGATCCCAGTATTCGATTTTCGGGGAGTGTTTTAAAGGAGAAAAGAGGGTCAAGAAAACACACATCGGGAAGTTTGATTTCTAACCTTTCTAACCTATATCTTTTCAGCATTTAGCTTATAATTATGCCTAATGTTAAGTACTAATGTCAGTATTAAAATGAAGGGTTTATTGTTCTGTTGGAAATTGTGCAAACAAGTCGATGTAGGATTATCGATTCATTCATTTGTAAATTGTAAAAACCGACCCGCAAAACGAAAAAGAGCCAGAAATAAAGTTTTAATGTTACATATATGTATCTATTAGTAAGGGTATCTAAATATTTATACAATTACGGAGTTGTCGAAATATATAATGACTGATATTTATCAAAGAAATGTGCACAGTTGGTCAATCAAGGTATTCCGTACTCGGTACTAGAATGCCGCCTAAAATCCCCCAGCATAAACCCCAATATACCCCAGAAACAAAACTACACTTATACAAGTATATACCAAATATCCACTGACCCAGATAGAACAAAGCAAAAGGCATTTAAGCTACATTTCGTATTTACAGCTGGGATACAGATATAGAAATGTTAAGAGATGATGTTGACGAATCATGAATTTTTGTAAATAACAATATGTATCGCCGAAGAACGAAAATTGACATTCAGTAACAGTGAGAAAAGCAAAGAACCACAAATCGAAAAAGAAAGTATTAAACATTTTTGAACGATGAAATAAATTATTGTAATTACGTAAAAGCGAAACCATACGTAGATACCGGATTGGCATCTAATAGATGCCAATAACAGTTTGTTTCAATGGTTTTGGGGCTGTTTTTCTTTTTTTTTTTGTCATCACGTGAGCGCAGTCACTTCGGGTGGGACATCAACCCCCTAAATGGTCCGCATCGTGCTGAAGTGGAGAGGAGTCCTTCTCGGTCGTAGGGGTAGCAACTTAAGGTACATAATTCATTGATTGGCCATTGTCATCGTTGGGTTATGCCACAGAGGGGTCCATCCCTCCCTGGCAAAAATTTGTTGTGTACTTCGGGGGTTGGGAACACTTCATGATAGCTATCTATATATCAGGGGTTACGGTATTCAATATCCATAATATGTATATAAATATCAGGGGCTGTGGTATATTTATATCCTTGCAGAGGGTACTATTATTATTGGTGGGTAGGGGTGTGCAATTCTCTGAAGAAGACAAATCCGCCCCTGTAAACTATATATATTCCTGATCAGGATCACCTTCTAAGTCCGCCTGTCAGCTATCCACTGAAAACTGCACATCCTTCCAACCTTTGCACGCAGTATAAGAGTCTAAATGGGATCGGTCGACCTTGCTTAACTTTTATATTTATGCATATAGAAAGTTAACATTTTCTCAGAGCTTTTATGATAATCTAGCCTCATTTCATCCGGATACTGAACTATCGGAGATGCAATTAATTTGGTTTTTGGGAGTATAAGCTTGGGACTTTCTTCGAAATCCAATTTTTAAGGAACTGGTCGGATTCTGCTATATTTCTCACAAATAGAAGACGTTATTTACCTGCAAGGATATATACTAAGTCTCTGCCCGAAGATAGCTGGTTAAAAACAGAATTTACTTCATGGATAATTATAAGTATACATGTATGTACATTTATTTAAATTTATAAAAAAATTTAAAATTTAATTGGTTCTATAATTATTTAAAATGTTAGTTAAGTCGATCGCATTTTTTACGAATTATGCAGGATTTCTGTTTCGTGGTGTTTTTATACCCTGTACCCATTAAAAATGGGTGAAAAGGGTATCATAATATGGTGCAAATGTATGTAACAGGCAAAAGGAAGCATCTCCGACCCCATAAAGTATATATATTCTTGATCAGCATCAACAGCCGAGTCGATATAGCCATGTCCGTCTGTCCGTCCGTCCGTCTGTCCGTCCGTCCGTCCGTCTGTCCGCCTGTCTGTCCGTATCAACGCCTAGATCTCAGAAACTACAACAGCTACAGACATGTGCCATATATCGTTCGATAGGTAATTAACATACGCAGTACAAGTTTGTTGTTTTATTTTGATATCACCCCCCGCTACTCCGCAAATCGCAAAAAACTGCCACGCCCACAATTATTAACCTAATGCTGTGCAATTCGGCATATGCGGCTTATAAAAGCTATCTAATTTTTTAATTTGAACCAAATCGGATAAGAAACACGGAAGGTATGCCACATGCAAAATCTTTGGCAAGGGAAGCAGAAGCGCAGCAAAATACGCATTGCGCGACGCCGACTCCGACGGTCGAAACATCGACATCGAAATGTGTATGGCTTTATGACACACGAAACTTATTTTCTTTTATAATAGAATATTGTTTCATTTATTTATTGATACTAAATAAATAAATTGTAAGCATGTCTAAGGGTACAGGATATTTTGCAGTCGGGAAACTCGACTGCTGCTCCCTTACTTGTTTTTTAGTAAAATTTAATTGGTTTTTCATGGTGGGAAATTTAATTTATTTTTACCAAATATACACCATATTTATTTTAAATCTTTCGCCATTTTTCGGGTAGAGCTATGATACCATCGTTGAAGAACTTCTCCGGTTTTTGGTTGAAAAACTGAATCAAGTGGTTCTTTCGTGGGTTTCTTTTGCAGAGATCGGAGGCCAGGTTCTTTTCTTGACGGGTCATCAACTATCATTTTTCATCATCTTTCCTATTAAAAAATTCGGGCCGTTTTCTTTTAAAAGTTTGGCGTAATCACTTTAGCTGCTCACAGAAGAGTTGAGAATCAATTGAGCTACTGGAAGTACTTATGGTGGTGGATGTCCTTCTAGTGTAGTCGACACACAGCATCTTGTCACGGCTTACCATCCCTTTCCGCGATCACTTACGGTTTCGAATTTCGTATGTGATCCATTTTTCATCAACGGTTGTCATGTTTCGGAAATGGCTTGATTTCATTGCTAATTCGGTCTATCTTGTTTTTCACGCTCATCTCATGAGGAACCCCAAAATCAAGCATCTTTTCAGCTGTAGTCAGCTTTGGGTAAATGGTTCAAAGCCGTTTTGTGGTAAATGCCTAGCTCCATACCAAAATGGACACTGCTCATCCTGCTGAACTTTTTAAGAATTCCATTGGCTTCTTCAGTGATTGGACTATCAGAGTGAGACTTATCTTTCAAATTCCAATTACAAGAATGAAATCGGGTGAACCATTTCCGCGCAGCAGATTTTGATAAAGTACCTTTACAGTGCACATTATTTTTCCAACTGCTGCACTAATTTAAATTTGTATATACTCAAAATAAGGCTTTTCCTGATTTATTTATCGGAAAGACGCCACAAACTTTTCCCAGACCTGGATGAGCAGACTTTTATTACAAATTTATTAAATAAAAAAATGTTAAAAATAAACATCTAAAAAATAATAGAACATTTATCTTAGTAATAGTTGTATGTAAAAATCGTATATGAATAACCAAAGAAATTTTATTAAGAAAACTTTTAGTTTATGTTGACAAATTGTAGAAAAAGTTATTTACTAAAATTGTAACTTTTTTAAGTATTTGCTAAATACACAAGTTTTGTAATTATAGAGGATAGTAGACCAAAATATAGACAGCGTCATGTTGAGGACCTAGTGACCTTCAGAATGTACAAGTATTCGCCAGGAATACGACGTTCCAGGAACTTTATAGCCCTAAAATGAAGACCTTCGAGATGTTGAATGATTTCATCAGGCTTGTTTTCCCGTAAAAGAAGGAGATAGAGGACTCCTGTCGGCGAAAGAACGTCATCCAGTTTATTGAGAAGAACGTCCGTAATTCGTCGTCCATCCATACCGCCTGCCCATGAGAAAACAAGATTGCGTTCCGTTGAAGGTTCGTCCTTTGAATCGAATCTCTGCGTACATAGTTCCTCATCGCTGGTGACTACGTATGGTGGATTAAATAGAAGAACGTCAACCGTTCGCGGACGTATTGCATCCGTCAGGTTGCAACGAATGGGGTGGACGTATGCACCGTTTCGAACAGCTGTTCTTTGTGTGGCTTCGCAAGCTTTAGGATTAATATCAGTGGCTAGGCAGATTGAGTAATTGCTGACTTTTTTGGCCAAAGCTGATATTATAACCCCGGAACCCGATCCAATTTCAACGCAAACGCTCGGCTTTAATTGGTCCAAAAAATCCAAATCTTTCTCCAAAGCATCTAGCAAGAGAAAAGAGTCCTCAGCTGGTTCATAGACATGCTCAAAGTCCTGCCGGGTCAGGTGATCGGTATATGGGGTCTCCATCCTTGAGTTGTCTATGATATGTTTGTGCTGATGGCAGAATCCAACAGAGCCTGACGCCTGCGTTGCTCCTTTTCAATTAGTTTATGCAGTCCCGTGAGCCTCTCCTGGCTTGTTCCCAGAACGTTGCTTATCACAGTCACCTTATGCTTCACGTTGAGCAACTCCTTAACCTTGTCAGCAAACTCAGGTATTTGGCTCTGTGCCCTTTCTATGTCCCTAAGCTGAGCACTCAGCGCATCCAGCTGACCCCGCAGCTCGCCCTGAAATTGAATTGTTGTGGCCACCCGCTCGTCCAGTTTCTCAATGGTCGGTTTGAAGAGATTAGTAATGCCTTCGGCAAGGATGTCGCGGGTGGGATTTTGGCAGAAGTTCTCCGTGTTCTCGTCCAAGGATGTGACTGTGCTGTCGGAGTCCTTGTCCATCGCAGAATTGTTGCTCAAAAGCTACAAAATTCACTTTGCTCTTGGATTCTTTTTTCAGTGCTGGTAAACGTTTGACATGTAGTAATAAATGGGGGTGTTCTAATATGAAAAATGCGAAACCAGAAAAACACCTCGCTTTGGAATACTAGTTCTAAAATTACTTGATTGACATTTATAATTCAAATTTATAAATCATGTAAGCATTGATTTTTTACGTCATTTGAATTCGCACATCAGACAATTAAATATTTTTTCAGTCAGTTATCCTCGGACGGTCGAACAGAGAAGAGCCACAGAAAAATAAAAATTAAATAGTTTATTTTTAGTAAATTTTAGATTAAAATTTTTTATTAAAAAGTTTTCCAAGTTTTCATAAGACAAATTAAATTTTAATAAATCATGGCGTACTGACCTCTGTTATCGGTCATCTCAAATAGTCATCGTGCAAGTCGTGTGCCCTGTACCACCGCCTCTAATTCATCGCATCTTGTGCTACCATCGCTAATAAAGTACAATAATAATTATAAAATTTGATGCGTTGATTTTAGCTGCCGATGAAATGGATACATACTCGGTGGACGTGGTGTACCAAGCGATCAATGCACTCTTTCAGGGAAATAACCCCAAGGAGCAGGAGAAAGCCAATAAATGGCTGCAGGATTTTCAGAAGTCGGTGAGTAGGGCAGTTAGTGCGGTTAAGCCTGTTTTGGTAAATTTATTTTTAATTTATTTAGATATATTCCTGGACGATAGCGGATGAACTGTTACATCAGAAAAGAGATCTGCACGCGAACTACTTCGCGGCGCAGACGATGCGAAACAAGATCCAAAACTCCTTCAGCGAACTTCCCCCGCACACACACGAATCCCTGCGGGATTCCCTGATTACGCACATTGGTCAAATTGACGAGCAGACAGATAATGTGATAGTGACACAACTTAGCTTGGCTGTGGCGGATTTGGCCCTTCTGATGGCCTCTTGGCAGGAGCCAATCAACGATCTCCTGGTAACTCTTGCGCCTTATCCTGCTGCGGTGTGGCCTCTTCTGGAGGTATTAAAGGTTCTTCCAGAGGAAATAGACTCAAGATATCTGAGATTGGGAGCTAATCGCCGGGAGGAGGTTCACAAACAGCTGGACGCAAGTGCCGAGTGTGTTCTGAAGTTCCTGTGCATGTGCCTGCAGCGCGACGATCTGGACCAACAGCGAGTTTGGAATGCGACCCTGCGAACATACAGTGCTTGGCTGGTCATTCACGCCTTTCCAGTGGCACATATCTATAATAATGCCCTCACACAGTTGGCCTTCCGACTTCTCTCGTTGCCGGACACTTCAGGAAAGCTGCACGACAATGCTGCTGAATGCGTTTGTGCACTGCTCTCCTGCATGAACACGAACCAGGACAATGCTCGCGAAGGGGAAGCTTCCGTTGAGGCGCAAATATTTGGAGCCGTCTGCTCGCTCGAGACACCCTACCACCTTAGTGTGGCCCACGAGGACACTGATAAAACGATCAATTACTGCCGCATTTTTACCTCTCTGTGCGATGCATTTTTCTTTGACATTATCGGTGATCCCCAAAAACCACATTACGGATTGAAAGGAGTGGATCTGGTGCTTCTTTGCGTAGGGCATTTTGACTACGAAGTGGCCGAGATAACCTTTCATTTGTGGTACAAGCTCAGCGAAGATCTCTTCCAGCGCAACGACGATCAACTGACGGCTCTGTTCCGGCCTCACATTGAGCGGTTGATCAGCGCCCTTTACCGACATTCGCAAATGGAGAGTGATCACGATGGACTGATAGAGGAGAACAATAATTTTTATGTGAGTTTCATTAAAATTTTTAATTAATTTTAATCTTTAAGGTTTATATAATTTGCAATTGCAGGACTTTCGGCGCAAGGTCTCTGATTTAATCAAAGATGTTGCCTTTATAGTCGGGTCTGGGGCATGCTTCAAGCAAATGTTTCTGATACTCCAAACCCCCGATACCACTTGGGAGTCTACGGAGGCGGCTCTTTTCATCATGCAAAATGTGGCCAAGAATATACTGCCGTGAGTTGAACATTAACAATTCTAAAGAATTTATTTTTAACGAAGACCTCATTTCAGAGATGAAAACGAGGTGATACCCAAGGTGGTGGAGGCCATTCTTAACATGTCGGAACAAACCCATATAGCGGTCCGGTATACGGCAATCCTATTAATCGGAGAACTGTGTGATTGGATTGAAAATCACGCAGAATCACTGGAGGCGGTGCTAAACTTTTTACTCTATGCACTGCAGCAAAAGAATGGTTTGGCACCTGCCGCAGCAATGGCACTGACTTCTATCTGCTCCGCCTGCCGCAAGAAGATGGTGTGTCATATAAGCGGCTTGGTAGAGATTGCACGCAGTCTGGACAGCTTTCAAATTAACAACGACGTGGCTATTGGCCTGCTTAAGGGTATATCGCTTATACTAACCCGGTTGCCGAAGGAACAACTGCAACCGGCTTTTCGCGAGATCGTTGGCTTTCAACTGCAGCCGTTGGCCCTACTGGTAGAAGGCAGTAGTGCTGCCAGTGTGCAGAAGGGGGAACGCAACGATCCCGTTTACTGGATTGACAGAGCCTGCGCCGTTATACGACATACGAATCCAGACACACCGGATGCCGAAGAGCATCCAACAGTGGCCATTTTGAAAGACGCCTGGCAGTTAATCTCGCGGGTGATGGACAAATATCAAACCGACCTGCGCATCATGGAGCGCACCTGTCGTCTGATACGCTATGGAATTAGAATGGTACGAAAGCAAGCGGTTCTACTGGTAGAGCCGCTCATCAAGCAAATGGTGGTGCTGTATGCGGTGCAGCACCACAGTTGCTTCCTCTACGTTGGCTCCATACTAGTGGATGAGTTTGCCAAAACCAACGAGTGCATTGCGGGACTACTGGAGATGCTGCAGGCATTTATTGAGCCAACTTTTGGCCTGCTACAAATGGAAAATGGACTGCGCAACAATCCGGACACCGTGGACGACTTTTTTCGACTTGCATCGCGCTATTTGGATTGCTGTCCGCTGCAGCTGCTCCAGAGCAACCTAATCACACCAATCTTCATGTGCGCTCTCATAGCTTGCTCCTTGGATCATCGAGAAGCCAACTCCTCGGTCATGAAGTTTTTCATCAACCTCCTTGTGTGGGGCAGGCCACTGGGTCAGTGGCTATCGGGCCAAAATCGACATGTGGAGTGTCGTCCTTTGGTTCAGGAACTGGTGAACCTACATGGCGGTGCATTGGTGATGAACCTGATCCAGGCCTCGGTGTTCCAGCTTCATTCCTACATGCTGGCGGATGTGGCTGAAGTCCTGCACGAACTCAAGCAGGTGGTGGGTAATGAGCGGATGCGACCCTTTTTGGAGCAGGCACTGGCAGGTTTACCTAAAAAAAACAGTGGTGGCTATGTGACCGCCACACAACAGCAATTAGACGAGTTTAGCAGCACGGTGTTAAGGTAAGACCTACATGATTGTTCAACCTTGAATAATCCTTTCAATAATTTGGCGTTTTTTTTACGTTTTAGGGCGGACACAACGAAAGCCATTTCGCAAGCTCTGAAGACGTTCACGCGATTATTTCGCTAAGTATTTTTTGGTTGTACATTTAAAATGATGTATGTAAATTTTGAATGTTGCGATGTCAACTCGTTGACACCGCACATCCTTTAATAATAATATAATATAGCTGAATCGATTGTGACGTTATAAGTTAAACCATTTATTGTATAATTTTTGAGTGCGGTCAAGAGATCCTCACAATATATAGCAGTAAGATAATTTCTAATAAGTGCACTCCTAGATTTAAGGACAAACCCCAAAATGACTCAGAAACAAATAAGAAAAAATATTCATACGTATGATTAAGTTTTAAATAATCAAACATCATAGATAAAGTTAACTGTTTCGTGAAAACTTTGTTTTTTTATTTACAAGATAAAAAAACCATTTGGGACTGGTTTCAACAGTTGCCTGATGTTTTTCTAGGCTGATATGGAATTGTAGTTTTGTGAGTAATGATTTTGTGAATCTGGCAATTACTATAAAAACAAACTGGATATCGTTTTACAATAATACAAAGCTTAAACAAAAGGGGAAGCACAGGTTAATTTAGTATTTATGAGAACAAGATGGGGGATTCCTTTTGGGTGACATGATGTTTAAAAATTGCACTGGGCGTTAACATGCAACACTTAAATATCAGTATTATTCTCTTTGGATATTTTATTATGTATTATTCTATTATTGTAAAAAAAAACTAGCAAATTAAAATATGAAAGGTGTATAAATATTACATTCCTCTTAATACTAGTTGCACAAGTTCGCTAATTGCACTTTCCGCATGGCGGCTACAAACTACAGAACAAATTTGTGAATTTATAGGTAGGCATTTCTGGTGGAGATTTAGATGGTTTCGGTGCGTGGGTCAATCTTATGAATTGCCTGCATTAGGGTAGATGTGTTGGCAATGTTAATGCCTTTCTTTGACATGTCATTTAGTCGATCGGAGATGGGCTTCTGGTCTTGACCCCGTTGCCACCTAAAAAAAGGTATTAATTAAAAATTGGTTAAATTGTTAAATGTTCCAAGATGCACAATAGATAGAAGATAGAATTGTATGAAGTTTATAAATGTCCAACCTTGTTATACCCTTTTTAAGGAATAACAATGCATTCCTAAACGGGGCCGCGGCCCGGGCCCCCATATTTTTGTTTCATAATATATTTAATGCTGATATAATTTAATTTAGCAGCATTAAACTCACCATAGATGTGCGCAGGTGTGCAATAGGGGTATGTAGAGCGGTAAGAGATCAATGTCGCACAAGGTTTCAAAGCGATTTAGCGCTAGCAGAGCCCATCTTTCGGCTGAATGATGTGGCACTGGGGATGAAGTACAGGCCGCAACCAGGCGGCAGAGTATAAGAAGAACCGGGCGTGACCGATTCATATAAATCTTGTTTAGGAGCCGGAAACAGTTCTCCAGTATGGGTATGGCATTCTCGTTACGCCGCTCATCCAAAAACTGACAGGCCCGGGACAGCTCATCATTTTGCAGAAAGCGTAAAAACTCCTCTGAGTCCCTCAGGTTCGCTTGACTTGCTACATAGGTCAGAAAGGCTTCAAAGGCAGCGCTCCGTTCCCCAATCAGTTCCGTTTTAAAATTTCCCATCAGTACCTTGGCCGGAAAGTATTTGTTGGCCATTTCCGCCGGATGAAGTCGTTTGAGCGATAGATAAAGTTCCCGAAAGTCTGTATAGCGACGTTCGATCTTCGTCGGTTGAGTATCTGGGGTTTCGCCATCTTGACTGACGGTTAGTTCATAGACTACATAGCGCTTCACCTTTACATCCTCGCCATCGGGCGGCTTAATGTGAGCCAGGAGGATGTCGAAACGGAGCACGGTGCTGCCATCTTTGGGTGCCTGATAGGAGGCGGCTGTCGATGCTGGTCGCTCCCAGATACCTGAAAAAAATAAGTATTTTAGATATGTTCTGTTGTCAAATTTAAAAAGTCATTATTTACCAAAACTATTCTTTCCAAAATTCTAATTGCTAATTTAAAATTAATATCGCCTAAAAATTTGTATTTCTTTTGAATTTTTGCTTCGATGTAAAAAATTGTACTATTCGACTTTCCAATCACGCAAAATATTTCTCATAAGAAACTTGAAAAAAAACAAGTTAAACTAAATTTTTTCAAATTTCTTTCGAAGTTCTACATTATTTATATCCCTTTATATTTATAAAAAGGTAATTAGGAAATAAAAAAAAAGAGTCGAAACTAAAGTCGCAAGATTTTTAGCTAAATTTACAAAAAAAAATTGTGTAAAAATAGGAATGGTGAGTAAAATATAATTTGTCATTTTAACGCTTTGGACGAGGCTCCCCCGTAACAAACCTTTTTGAAGCGCTCTTTCCGTTTCGGGTGGGGGAATGTCAAGGGCTGCTGCCTCTATGGCTGGACTATCCAGATCATCTGGACCAGGATCTCCACCCTCGACCAAGGGCTGGTGGGGCAGAAGACGTTTGGCATTTACTGCATGCACTGAAAAATTTGCAATCGTTTGTATTTTAGTGAAACATTAACATTAATTCATGTTTTACTCACTTGCCAAAAACTGGAACAAGGCTAGACGCTGTGGTATATTTTCTCTTTGTTTACTTTTCAGTAGCTAGTGCGTTCAGACTGCAGCTGTGCACTTGCAATTCGCTTCTGGTTATGGCAGATTATGCGGTTCGCATAGTTAGTCAATTTACAATGACTAATCCCGCCCCAAAACAAAAATATTGCAAGAGCCTGGCACAGAAAGTGGGACGGAAATCTTTGTCTTAGTGCGGGTGAATTTCGCATACATAAGTGGTTTGTGAATACCCTAAGCAGGGGTATGACTATGTTTAATATTTCAATTAATAAATCTAAATAAGCATCTTTATTATTTTGGATAGTCTTAAAACGCAGTGTGTTATTACTATAAAACACCTGTTGATGTGGGGTTATTGTTACAAGTTATTTCAGTATAAATGAATCTACCCTATACGGTAGGGTATGAAAATATTAAAAATTTATGATCTGGCAACCTTCACAATAGGGTTCCATTATAAACAGATTTTATATACTCTAAAAATTCCATAATGCGCATATGGCTTGAATTTCTTTTTAAATTACTTTGAATAAAAAAAAAATAATAAATGATCAAATAATAATATATGTACATATGTAGGGTGTCAGCAGTGTGTACTATCTGGCAGCACACATGGCACTACGCCTGTCTGGCAACCATTCCTTGTCGCTTCCTCTTCCCACACAAAACAAAATATTCACAAAGCGAAAATTAACCGTAGGAATTTTTTAGTTAAAAGAAGATGACGTTGCCTGAATTCTTTGGCTGCACCTTTATCGCCTTCGGTCCACCATTTGCACTATTCGTATTCACCATTGCCAATGACCCTATACGAATTATAATCCTAATTGCAGCGGCATTTTTCTGGCTGCTTTCGCTTCTAATTTCTTCGCTTTTGTGGTTTGCCATGATTCCACTGAGGGATGTCCTGGCATTTGGTGTTTTCTTCTCGGTACTGTTTCAGGAGTGCTTCAGGTACATTATCTACCGCATACTGCGCAGCACAGAGCAAGGATTGCACGCGGTAGCTGAGGATACGCGGGTTACGGACAACAAACACATCTTGGCCTATGTGTCCGGTCTCGGCTTTGGGATCATATCTGGCATGTTTGCCCTGGTTAATGTGTTGGCCGATATGGTGAGAGATACTAGATACTATATTAGAGGAGTGTTTTTAAAATTTAACTTCTTACAGAGCGGTCCTGGAACTATGGGTCTCAAAAGTGGCACCGAATTCTTTTTTATCACCTCAGCTGCTCAAGCTCTTTCCATTATCCTGCTGCACACGTTCTGGAGCGTGATCTTCTTTAATGCTTTTGATACAAATAACTACGTGCATGTTTCTTACGTTGTGGGCAGCCATCTGTTTGTTTCCTTGCTAACCCTGCTTAATGCAAGCGAACTTTATATGACGACCTTGTTGATTAACTATACCATTACGATTGTAACGGGTGTCCTTGCCTTCCGAGTGGCTGGAGGTACATCGCGCAGTTTCAGGAAGTTCGTAACATGCCAATAAAATGTATTTAGAATTTAGCGTTCAAACCCTCAAATAACCTTTATATGAACCATCTGTAATCTTTATATGTTAAGCTTGTCTAAGACCTTAATTATAATAACTCACTAAATGTTTGCTGTGGTTTTATTCTTTGTTTTATTATTTATAATAGAACCCGAAGTAGACTTTAAAAATTAAACGTGGTGTACAATTTAGGTGCAGTAAACTAATTTATTGTAAGTTTTTTAAATTAATAAATAATACACGGATATTGGAAACCATTTTCGTATCAGGAAATATTTTTGAGAATAGGCATAAGTACAAATAAAGCCCAAGTTATTTATTGACTATAGTCCATTTTTCTAACATTAATACCGTAGTCAGCTAAAGCAGGCTGCAGATCTTCCATGGTAAGCGTGAACTTGCGGTCTTTGGCCTTTGAGCCTCCTGGTATGTTAGTAGTCTGCATATGCGTGCGCGCCTTAGAGTGCTGCAAGGCATCGTCGATTATGTCGGACATGTACTTCTGTGCGGCGATGCTGATCAACCGGACAATTCGCTTGTCATCAGCCTGAAATCCGCCCATGTTTAGATAGTGGGCGGCCACTGCGTCTGGAATTAACGGCGTGTAGTCCTCCAGTTGCGACATGAAGTCACTAAGGTGCGAAGCTGGCGCACTCCGTTCGCGATCCACAGGAGCGCCGGCTCCAGCCATCGAGTGGTTTCCTTGCCCGGAGCCCCCCGAGCTGGAGTTATGGTAAATTATTCCGAAGTTGGAGCCCACCATCGTCGCTTCTTGTTATAATGGAGAAACACTTGATGCGGTCACACTTAGTGATGGGAATAGGTCTAGAAAAGTGCTTATAAAAATTAGAAAAAAAACTACACAAAAATGTTTCCGAATGCTGAAAAAAAATTTAATTGTTGCGTGTTATTAAATTTTAATTTTTATTCTATTTGATTTTTTCTTATATTGAAGCTAAGAAAATTCTAGAAGACCCTATCGATAGCCCCAGCTCTATCAAGTGTTATCGATTCATAATCGTACAACACAAACAACGAAGTTGTAAATATAACTAAACTCTACCGAAAATCCAATCTAAAATGGCTTCTGATGGAGAGGACATATCCGTAACGCCCGCGGAATCCATTGCTTCAAATACTGACACTGAAGATGAGGAGACGGGCACTTATAATCAATCTGATTTAGAATCCGTATTAGAGGATCCGGACGTGGAGGAAGTCCCTGCGTCGAGTGATGATGCGGATATGGATGAGTTAATGAGGCAACTGGAAGATTACACTCCCACTATTCCCGACGCTTTAACATTAAATACCTTGCGGACTGTGAGCAAATTTGTTACAGATGGGAGTATCTTTATTGATTTTGTGTCCTCCACAGGCTGGCTTTACCACAGTGGACCCACAAATTGTGCGCCTGATCTCCGTGTCTGCACAGAAATTCATCTCGGATATAGCCAATGACGCTCTGCAACATTGCAAGACCCGGACCACAAATATACAGCACTCAAGCGGACATAATTCCAACAAGAAAAACCCCAAGGATCGCAAGTACACGCTAGCCATGGAGGATCTAGTTCCTGCCCTGGCCGATCATGGAATCACCATGCGCAAACCCCAATACTTTGTTTAATTTACAGTATATGCAAGGGAATACTTTAAGATTTATCTCTCTAACCTCCGTAGTTCATTAACACAAATTTTTTAATAAAGATATGGTGTATACATACATACCATTCGAAACGAATATATTGAATTTGAAACAAGTATCTTAAGTAGTACATCAATTAAATTTAAATCTTGAGTTCGGTGGACGTATGGGATTTATTATTTATTAGAATTAGAATAGAATTATTATTATTATACCTCAACTTTTCTGATGGACAAAGTTTATATTATTTGTAACTATTTCCACAATCTATGGGGTCACCTGGACAAAAATTTTTGAAATCACCTTAATTTTTACGGTCTGCTGAATGAGAGCTCGGGCTCTTATACATTTTTCTGAAATATTTCGCATACCAAATATAAATAATTAATAGCTTCACCCCAGTTACTACATACAAACATGTACCATTCCAAGTTAAAATCTCTATTTGTCAATATGTAATTTTTTTTATCTTCTATGGAATATTAGAAATTATGTTCTTTGCAAAACTTTATTTTACTTTTCCTTTAATATATTTTATTTTGGTTTTATTGATATTCTCCGGAAAATAGAAATACACGTTTTTAACTCAATAGAAGCTTGAAAACAAAAACAAAGGAATTAATTAATTTAAGAAATTTTGATGCACATAATTATGATTGACGATAATCAAATTATGTTACAATTTTTATTACATTTATAGATTTAAAATAAATTAAGAAACTGTAGAAATTGTAAATTGTAAAAAAATCATAAACGATATATCATGAATCAAACAGCTCCTATCGGTATTTTAGCGTGACCCTATCGGTATACTGCGTTGGCAGCCCTTTTCGAATGTTCCTGTCAGCCGGCCGCAATTTTGTTCGTGCTTTTGGGTAAGTTCATGTCAAATCCATTTTTTTAAGATAAATTGATCCAATTGCAATTAATTATACTTATTCATTGCGCAGTTATCGGTCAATAGGCACTTGCAGTGTTAGAATGGCAAGCGAGGTGGAGAAAGCCCAAGGGGCAGCTGCAACCGAAGATACTATTTTTGGAAAGATTTTGCGCAAGGAGATTCCATGCAGTTTTATACACGAAGATGATAAGGTGAGACTCTACGGGCAAAGTACAATTTAATAATACATACTTGTATATCCATCCAGTGTGTGGCCTTTCACGATGTGGCTCCACAGGCCCCAACCCATTTTTTGGTGATTCCACGGAAACCCATTGCCCAGCTATCACTGGCTGAGGATGGTGATGCCGATTTGCTGGGACACCTGATGCTTGTGGGACGCAAGGTGGCCAAAGAACTAGGACTGGAGGAGGGCTACCGCGTGGTTATTAACAATGGCAAGCACGGTGCCCAATCTGTTTATCATTTGCATTTGCATTTCCTAGGCGGCCGCCAAATGCAGTGGCCTCCAGGATAAGTTTGAAGCAGGTGTATCTGGGTATACTGAATCGAAGCATCAGAATACTTTAAAATAAAATAAACTTTATAATGAAAATATTGGTGAATTTATTCGGTAGGTTAGTTTTGTTTAAAAGCACATCTTTTTGATAATTTAAAAAAAATACGCCGAAAATATGTGAGATCTAGTTTTCAGTTTTACTACAACCTATATTATGCAAATAATTTAAAAATATATGTAATAGGATCTTTTTAAAAAAAATCGCCTCTTAAACGTAACGGCATGATTTTGTATGTGGCGAGTGCTTTCAGGTGAATTGGTCACTTCTGAGACTGTTCGAAAGAGGATGGCGATGTCCAGATAGGTGATGGTGGCATTTACCATCATTGGATAATCGTGCAGACGCACCTGTTTGTTCCAGGAGCTATTGGTCATAGTTCGGGATACTAGTGTTGGGGTAATAGCACGTCTTGCCACCTATCTAGACTTTCCTAGAGATAAAAAATTGTTTAAATATTGTTAAAATTTATCTGGACTATCTCACAGTTTAAAAAGTTTTCTTTGGATGTTTAACTATCTAAATTTTCTACAAGTGTTTTCCTTTTTAAAATTCTTGGGCTGATATACCAGTTTTTACCACTAATTAGTATTAGCATTACATTTTAATATATAAAAGAGAAGAATCAAATTCTATAATATTGAAATCGGATGTTGTTCACAAGATTTTGGACGTCCCGTTTTTGAGCAACAGTATCAGAAATTCAAAATTTGGCATTTATTTTTGAAAATGTACGCTAACCGTTGGTTTCTTTTATTGATAGTTAATATAAATGAACTTTGAAGATTGGATGGTTTTACAATATTTGAGTTTCTCTTTTTTTTTTTTAATAATATACTGCTTTAAACAATTTCCAAACTATATTATTGTCAACACAATTTTTGTGAGCAGTTTTACCCATTTCGATTTTTTTTTTTTTATTATTAAATTTATTAAGGCATACAGGGTATCCTAAAACCCCTTGGTGACCTTGGCATCTATTAATACTGCCCGAGAGGCTCGCCGGCTAAGTGTGCTTAGACTTAGACTTAGACATTATTACTAAATTTAAACTTACGAACTAACAATATTTACAAAACTTAAAAACTAAAGATATGGAAGAAAAAAAGACATAACGACGATGGGGAGTGTATCGTTTGGCTTATCATCATCTTGCTGTGCGTCTAGTTGCCAGCCGGTCAATTAGGTCCTTAGGAAGTCGCCTGTTGAGTCTCCTTTGTGGACGAGGTCTGGTAAGACCCTTAGCGAGTCGGTTGCGATGACGCTCCAGTCGGTCGTTGTAGCGGCTGGAGTGGAAATGTATGGTCTCAAAGACCGTGGGCAGCTTAAGGTCACTGTGGAGGGTGGTGTTCCTCACATACCACTCGCAGCCAGTGATCGTCCTCGCCATTTTTTTCTGGATGCTCTCGATTCTGCGGATCTGGCTGTCACACTTCAGATTCTATTGTTGCCGGAAAGGATAACATTCGAAATCCTAAAAGTATGCAACAAAATGTTTTAAACCGTTGACACCGTAAACCATAGTAGGTATTATATAGCCGATAAAATAAGCTTTAGTTGTCTTTTCCTGTTATTTAATCAATCCGATTTTCGAGATCCGAGGATCCGAATGGATCCAAAAGATCTTTAACTCACTGGTTTTAAATCACTATCACAAGAAATAATAAACTATAATTATTTTATAATTTTTTGGTTTATTAAAATAAATGTAAGACGCGACCATTTGACTATCAGGTAATTATCACAAGTAACATAAGATTAAAAGAATTTTGTTGTAATAGCAAAACACGTAATGAACAAATTCACCATCAAGATTCATATATTTTTGATTGTTAATGAAACGATTTTATTTCGCTGAAATCTTCGAGTTTCAATTCCTTATGTGCCCCTTAGGTCAGCACGTCCGATGTCTTTGACTGAAACCTGAAAATGAAATTCATGTGTAAGAGCAGTGGACTTAACTGCATTTCACAAATAATTAAGGGTCAGCAATT
Organism: Drosophila vallismaia; assembly: GCA_035047325.1. NCBI lineage: Eukaryota > Metazoa > Arthropoda > Insecta > Diptera > Drosophilidae > Drosophila > Drosophila vallismaia. The sequence goes on from JAWNPU010000092.1 coordinate 156,620, forward strand.
ACGGTGAATTAAGGATAAACGTTGGACAACGAGGTCAAAGCAGTTAGGCGTCAAAACTAAGAAGTTTTTGAAATAAGTATTAAAAAATCACCTTTAAATTTTGTAACTGTTTTTAGAAAATTTTTTTCAAATTAAAAATAACCCAATTCTAACATTATTGGGAAAGTGTAAGCGGTTTTTAGTTTCGGACAATGTAAATTAATGATATCCTTGGTTATTTTATAATCCTAACCTAAACTATTATGAAATTCAGAAAGCGATGAATAGCCAATGAGCATCGGAAGTGTTTTAAAATAATCAGGGATATTTATCATGATATCGGATATATGTCAAAGGCAAATGAAAGGGTAGGTAAGGAATCGGAACAATATTCAAATGAATAAAATTACTTTCGATTATAAATGTGAATCTGCATTACCATGTTCTATTTGAATGCCCGCGACTGATCACATTTTCCTTACTAAATTAAAAGTTGATAATAATCGAGATGGAGTGAAAATGCTGTTTTGATAGTTTTCAAACATTTTTTTTATTGTTTATAAACATTCCTCATTTCATTTCATTTCATTTCTTTTCTGTGTATATATGTGTAGTTCACATCGCTTGTGTAATACATTTTTATTTAGCTTTTGTTGTATTTTTTGTGTTGCTGTTGCTGTTTCTGTTGCTGTGTCGTGTTGCTTGTAGAGTTCTTTGTTCTGGTAGAGAACGGATGCAACATCTTGGTGCCGAGGGCTCACCTGCATTTACCGCTAACCGTACAGGTGTCAGGGTCACAGGTGTGTGTGTGGGTGTGTGTCTTGGCTTGTGTTAAATTCTTTTTGCCTTGGAAATAAAATATTATGTTTGTCTTCAAATACAGTTTCATTATAGTATATATATATGCAGTTTATTTAATAATATTCTTTCGTTTGCAATTCTGCTTGCAAAGTCTCAATTTAAGTTTCGTCTTGGTAATAGCATTTAAAACATATAGTATTACTATTTTATATGGTTTCACTTCTTTCGATTCGCTTTAGTTTATTCTCATCGTGTTTGCCATACAGTAAATATAATATATTTAAAATTGAAAAACAGCTATAAACAGTTTATCGTAAACAACAAAACTCCGGAAAGAGTCGTAGAATGATATATTCGATTGAGGGTGTGTGTTGGGGCGATTTGGTGTCGATGGCGTATGTCAAGGTATGTCAAATGTGAATCTGATTCTGAATCGCATTTTGCGACCAGTCTGTGCCTATGTGTGCGGGTGTGTGAGTGTTTGTGTACGCTTGGTTATGTTAATATTTATATACTGTATGTTAATTTCATACTATGCGGTGCTGTCGATAGTTATGTAATATGTATAATGTCGCCCGATCCCTGGTTATACAAAATGTGTGTAGGCTCGTATCTATGCATATGAAGCTGACACTAGGTGGCCAGATTAACTCATTTCAACATCAAACATTTTCCTATATCTTGGGGTTCCTTTACCTATAACGCATATGCCTATATCTTATGTATTTGTCGTTTCTCTTTTGCTATTTCCTACTCGATTCTTTCTTCAGGTGCCTTCTATGCGATTAACTCTGTGATGTTAGTGATGGGGTACGATATAATCGATCCGATACTTGTATTCGATAGTGTGTGTCTTTTGATCTTGTTCGCGTCGAATGGATTAGTTCGGGTTTGCATGCTTCTGGTTGCTAAATGCGTAACGCCTGATTTATTGAATATAAATTACATACATACATATCTAGGAAATAAAAGTACATGGACTGCTACATTATCTTGTTTTATATTTTTGGGTATTGTTTTTTTTCTTCAATATTTATGAGCCTATTTTAAATTCTTAGTTTTTTTTAACTTCCTTGCCTTACGTTTTCCGTTTTTCAACTACTCATTTGTGCTTTTGTGATGGCTTTGCGCTGCATTCTGCTTGCATTTAGAACGATTTTATTTTATTTTCTTTTGAAATAATAAAATACATGTACAAATATTTTGTAACGTACCGTTATATGCATACTTTATAATACATACAATACATTCATATGTCGGACTTGCTTTTTTTTAGTATTTTTTTTGGTCAGTTCGGGGGTCTCAATATGGGGGCTTGCATGTTAGTGTGTTGGTGTAGGTGTTTCTCCTGTGTCTGTGTACCTGTGTGTATGTACATGTGGGTGTTTTTGAAAAGGACACGTTCGTGCCGCTCAGTGTTATGTTATACTAACAAAGATACCAACTGAAGGAAAACACAAATGGAATTTTTGCTTTTGTTTTGTTTAATATTTATATATATAGGTGTATATATAATTTGTTTTATTCACTTTCTCATTTTTAATTTAAATCAATAATCAACATCATTTATATAATTTCATATAATTTGTTTAATATGCAAGTATATATAGTTTGTTGTCTTTGTCTGCAATTTGTTTGTTTCATTTTGTTGCTTTTGTGGTTAGGTTTCGTTTTTTGTTTTTTGTTATTATTTACCATTTCTTTAATACATATTGTGTACGTTTTGTGTCGTTTTTTGTTAATTATTTTTCGTTTTGCTGCTGGTTTTCGGCTTGAGATAATTTACAGTAATTATTTTGAAAAGCAAAAGAGTTTTAATTTTATTGAACAATACTTGTAATAATTTGTATAACTTATTTTTTCCTGTCTTCCTGTTCATACAGTTAGTTCACTTCTAGTTGTTAAATTTAGATGAATTATATTACATAAATATTTTTTGGTAGTTTTCTTGTTTTCTAAGTTTTGCATTTTTGTTTTTTTAATGTTTTTTTTTTTTTTTGCATTTCTCATGCTTGGTGAACATAACTACAACTGTGTAAGTATGTGTACAGAGGATACACAGATCCATAACTACGCATTATCATTACCATTATAATATACCATTTACAGGACAAAAACATCTAATGTATTACTTTAATTTCATTTACTTTCGAAATGGAAAAAATCAGAAATCAGAAAGTCGTGGTTTCATCTTCTATGTCTCATTTTAAATACATTTAGCGTATTTTGTTTGGAATGATCTGTGAATTTTGTTATACCTTGAGAGTGGCATTAGCTTAGAAGGCTAATCTTTTTTGTAGGTAGGTTGAAGATTTTGTTTTCGCCGCCTTTTCGTATTATAAATTCCAATTTTTAGGAGGCTTGTGCAGCATTAGCACAATCTTTTTGTTTTTTTTAGTATATATAAATTTATATTGTTTAGATGTCATATACTTGAATATAATATAAATAGTAATAACTATTATTGTTCTTAATATTTCTTTTTCTTTTTAACATTTTGCCATAATCATTTAGTTAGTATGTATATTTTCATTAGATCCTAATATGAGTTTCAAATAATCAAATGCAAAAGTCCAAATAAACATAACAATTCTTAGTTACAGATAGAAACCTTAAGACTTGAGACAAAGAAGCCAAAAACCCATTAGTTTAAATTAAAATAAATAAATTTTCACGTTTAATTTCCAATAGCAAACTGGTAAACACTTAAATATATATATCCTAAGGGAACTGAGCTGAATTGATTTCTTGTAAACTAATTAACAAATAAACTCCAATCTGATCCATAGTGCAAAATGTTCCATATTTCGTTATAAAGTTTAAACTGATGATATATTCCATTGAAATCACGCTTTAAAGTTTAACTTTTATTATTTGCTTTTGGTTTTCGGTTGTGTTTTTGGTTTTTCCATCTACTTATATGTCAGAATTTGTTAGGTCATCATAACTCATCTCTGTGTATCCGTAATATTAGTCTATGCAGGGTTATACATAATATTTATATATAATATATATACTTTTATGATTTTCTTCCTTCCTTCTGTTAATATGTCTGTCACCTTTAAATCATTTAAACTTTTATTCATTAATACTTACACAGTTAGTACGTAATGCTCAATAATATAAACATAATAAAAAATTTACATAACAGTTTATGATACCTTTGCGTTATTTTCTTCCTTTAAGTATTCATTAGTCAGTAATATTATTTACTAGTAATCCTTCAACAGTTGAAAAACAAACAGAAAACTGGAAAGATCCTTTCACCGTTCGGCTAATTAAAAAAACGAATAGAAAAACAACGTAACATTTAAAAATTAAACTCGTTTACTTGGGACGTTAATTTAATGGAGTTCCTTTGTTGTTAAATTTACTGATACATTGAGTATACATAGATTTTCATAGAGTTTTGGAAATCCTTAATTAGGGACAACAACGAATTCATAGATCTCAAATTGAATTTTTGTACGATTAGATGTGAACTCAAATGAATTCTTTAAGGATAACTGTTCAGCGATTGGACTTACGAAAATTGCTTTTTTTATATAGGATTTTATAGGATTTTCATAGTTTTCATTTAAATTTGTTGTTCAACCATTAACTCAGATACCTAAACCGCTTCTAGGGTTTTGTATGTTTATTGAAATTACTGCATAGATGAACAATTTGCTTTAACTACGATATTTCGCTGATTGTTGCTTGTCGTTCCGGGTGAGGAGGATTAGTTTTATTTGACGATGATAATGACGGTTCACTTAAGTGTTTTGTTGGTTACTGTTATACGTTTGATAGATGTGCTGTAAGTCTGTGATCGAAGAGAGAAAACAGTTATTATAATCAAATTAACATAGGATAAATAATAATGGAAAATGAATTTTATTTTTATTTTTTTTATTTTTTGGAATTTGGGTTTGCTAGATTTGCAATCTGTAATATTTTTATATTTAAAATGATCGTGATAGTACTGAAACTTTCGCACGGCTCCTCTTATTGCTTCTTACTCTTTGCTTCCGTAACCCTTATCCAATCCTGTTGTCCAACGGAGACCAACTAACTATATTCCGCGGCATGGGTCACCTTTAAATGTTAATGGAATAAGCTCACCTGCGTTTGTTATCCTCGGTAGGGCCTTATTTCATGTTCTTCAGGATCTCGTCGGTTTCTTCGGGATCTTTGAGGGTGTGCCACTGGGCGATGGGCCGGCGGGGCGAGGCCAGCATGTCGGACCAGTGGCGGAGCTCGGTTCCAGTGCCCATACAGCCAAGAATGCACCGGCCAATTGGCTCGGAGGTGCCGATACGATCGTAGTCCACGACGGTTACAACAAGACATATTTTCTGGGATAGTTTTTGGTGGGAAAGAGGCGATGAAAATCAGACGCATTAGTGAAAAAGATTTATAATTGAAAGACATGTTCATTATCGGTCTGTTTAACTTATACATTTTTGGGTTGGGGACTTTTGCTTTTGAGTAGAAGAACTTTTCGGTATATTGATATACGTGTTCTGTTTTGTTTATCATAGTTGTTTGGGCTAGAATCAAGAACTGTTTTTGATGTTAACAGGCAGACACACTGTTTTGGGAAGCGGGTTATACACAGAGGTTTGAGTCGCAAAGTGGATATATTCTATTTTGGCAATTGGGTGCGGTATATTTTGGGGTTTCGATGTGCCAACTACTTGTTTTTTTAGACGTTGAGATCGTTTCGAGGACGAAATCCATTGGGTTGGATACATACAAATATGCAATTTGCACAAGCTGTTTTTTATTGGGTATTATTTAAACATTTAGGGGAATACAAGCTTTACATAAAGCACGTTAAATGCTTGCTGTGGAATACATGGAATATTATTTATTGGTATTTTTTTTTTTTTTGGTGAGTCAACAAGCAGATCATGCAAATGTCTAAGGCTAAAGGATGAGCAGCTTTAAATAAAGGAAAAATCTTTAAAAATATAACGAAAAAGCACCTAAAAGCTTTTGCTTAGCATAAGGTAAGAATCAAATGAATATGATTGGTAGAAAGTTAAATATATATTTTGTCTTTTAACCTCGGAGACTAATGAACAAATTACTTTTCTTTATAATTTATTGCAGTTCACTTAAGCTGTGGCAAAAAGAAAAATGTTCATTAAATACGTGTAAACGAAAATGTATAATATTCAATCCCATTTGTCGTACTTTGTTTTTGGTCTCAAGGGGGGTCCTACTTAAAAATCGGTTTCAATTCCTCGACTAGCACAGGTTAACACTTAAGGTAACCGTAACCGCTATAGAACTATAGAGTTCTCCCCGGTTCCAGATTAAGTTTGTTTTGATGTTGGATCAATGATGATTTTCAAAGGTGATACACTATACTTCTCTGTGGTGACACATTTACGTATATATTCTGTAGTTACTTATTCTGTGTTTATTTTGTATTTTGTACTGTAGCTGTTGTGGTGCGATTGGTATTCGATATTCAAATCAGAAGACAGTGTCAAAATAATGTACCCACTGCGATTCGGTGGTTGCGTGGTGCATTATTGACGCCGCTGGTTTAGGGAGTTTGCGATAGTTTGTATTATGGAAGAGTTTAGTTTAAGTTTAGGTTTAAGTTTGGTATTCGAATTAGTTAAGAGTATTCTCAGCTGGATTTGATCTTTCGAGTGAGCAAAGTGTGTATTATGCTGGTGCTTTGCTGCTCGCCTGCTTGAATGCTATTTTGATACATTGATGTTTTGATATTTTGATATTTTGCCCTTGGCTCCCCAAGGAGTGAAGCGGAAACACTACAGCTTGCTCTCCATTCACTTGCAATCAAATAATTTCTCTGTGTGGAAGGGCATCTAGAATGCTTGAGCTTGTAGAACCTAAGCCTACGGCATGCCTGCTTTCCTTTTGCCAGATTGTCGTTCAATTTATACATTTAACAACTAAAACATTAAAACATTAGCTGGGCTAAGCACACATCGAGGCTGGTAAGAACTCAAATTCAAATATGTTCTCAATAACTACACAAATAAAAGCAAATAAAGTATTTTTTTTTTCAATATTTACAATCTAAAACGAAGACTTTTTAACAAAAAAATAAGTACAAAATTTTGGGTAATATTGTAAATTACAACATTGAATATTGAATAATTTGTGTTTTTGGATTTTATAGAACACAAAGATTGGTTGAGATAGTTTTTGTTTTTGGTAGGTTAGTTTAAGTTTTCTTTGTGGGTAATACGAAGAGTAGTCTCTAGTGTTCGGCTGTTTTGTTTAAACTTTAAAGTTAAGTGTTGTTGTCTCTTGGTTCGGAATACAAGTATTCAACATATGGATTTATATATATATATATATATATACGGTATATATGTATTAGATTAATTAACAACAATTGCACTTAAGTAGGCTAGTATGTGTTAACAGGAAGGTTAGGTACTCAAAACTCGGCTTGGCTTGGTTTTTTGGTAGATAGTTCAGAAGAGGACAGTAACAGTAGTAACAGTAGTAGTAATAGTAGTAGGTAGTAGTAGAGTAGTAGTAGTTTTGGTATTTTTATAGGATAGTATAATACATTCTCGCATACTTGTATTTGTTCAAATGGTACTTCAAATGAGAACGACTCATTATAGTAAGGGTTGAGGGTGCATTTTTTGATACTTGTCTTCTTCTTTTTCAAACGTTTGCCATTTTGCATGATTGCAATTTTCACATATGGATCTATAAAATAGGAAAGAATTGAAAGAAAGAAAAGGAAAATATTTTTCGTTTTTATAAGAAAGTAAAATTTTTTGCCACAATCGGGTAAATAAATCTTCATTTTTGGTTACACACATATTAAAATATTGACTATTGGAATACCTGTTTAACATATATTGTATATAATATAACAATTTTTACTTTGCAAACAAACACAAAATAAAAGTAAATCAACAACAATTAAACAAGGAAGCAGGCCAAGGTGTAAATATACCTATCGAATTTCAATAATTGATTGTCCTTAGCATGTTTTCTTGAATATTTAAATCAATTACACACAGCAACTCTTTCAACTCAAGGCATACAAATGTGATTGATTGAAAATTATAGGAACGAAAAACATTTCTGTATCGTTACAGAATATTGTCGGAGCATTGAATATTTTCGAAATATTGGAAAATGTTCTGTTGTTTGTAAAAGCCTAGAAGAACTTTAATTAATTGGTTTGGATATATTCAGCGGCAACGTTTTCTCTCACTGGAGCACTCGGCATCGGCCCGAAATCATGTCGTGTTTGGTTGTTAAAAAAAGTTATTAAAATATTTATTGTACAGAATACATGCAAAGGTGAAGCTAAGCAAGCGAGTTTTACGTCCTTGGATAGTTTTGGGCGAATAGCGATATTTGTAGTAATCAATTTTGGTATCTTTTGTTTTTTTTTTGCCAGGCATAAGTAAAAACTGTGCGAATATTTCGGGATGGAAACGTTGCCGGACGATAAATATATCCACAGATATTGAGATTGGTTTGAGAGAAAATGATTTATATTTTCAGTTCAATTTTTAGATCAAGCGTACGCGAATCAGGATAAATACGATAAAATGCAAAGTTGATAAGTTTGGCGCTACTTGATAGTTTGACAAAAAAAGTTGACAAAAAGTAGTTTGAATAAAAGTTGCTCTCGTTTATTTTATTCAGCAAACGTTGCCTTTGCGTTTGCCTTGTTCTGAATAAGTTTGTATTCAAACTAAAAAAAATTGAATGCATAAAAATCAAAAGGAAAACAAACTGAATGCACAAATTTAGCTGTTTACACACACAGAAAGCTATGAGAGCGCCAAAAGGATCAGCCAAAGGATCGCCACAATAAAGCAATTGGTGTCCTTTGGCATTGATCCTTTCAGCGCGTTGGTATAACGCCACATTACCAGACAATCCACCCACGTCCATCTTCTTCAGGTTCTTGGCCTCCAGGATGACAACGGTTAGCTTTCCGGCAGTCGGGACGTATCGCAGTGAGAAGCAGATATCTCCAAGCTTTTCCTGTTTTTGAATAAATTCAAAGAGAGGTGATCGTAAGTAAAGTTTGCTATAGGCTTTGAAAAAAGTAGCATCATACAACATTTCACATAATATCTAGTGATACATTTACACACATATCCATTTAAAATATATAGGTTTAAAGGTATATAGTTTCAATAGTTATAAGTCAGCATTAGTAGGGTCGTGGTTATACAGAAGGCTTAACCCTCTTTTTTTTAAATTCGAGAATAAATCGTACTATTTTCATCCGACTCATGGAAATATGTCCTTGCATTCGATCGAATAAATAATTAGTAAAAAAGTCAAGGAAGTGGAAAGGTTAACTCCATGGATTTGATATAGTTTGCGTTTTTTAGGGTATTATATTCCGTGAAGTACTTTAGTATTTTGAATGTGGGACAATAGCTTGATAGCTTCGAAGTTTTTCAAATATTTTATGAAAACCAAAACTTAAGGCAAAAAGAATAATATGAAGTCAGTCCGATTAGAAAATCTATTTATCGTAATTACCAGCTAATTATAAATCGAGTTATACATTTGCACACAATAACACGAATAATTAATAACAAAAGATATCATTTTGAAACAAATTAAGACAGATTTTATACAAATCAGGAAAAATAAAATAGACTCTGAATACGACAAAGTTGTAATAGTTTACTTTATGGGGGTTTGGGATAGGCAGTACAGTATTGGTAAGCAATTTTGGGTTTTTGGTTCGTTTTTTTTGTTAAGACACAGAACGAAAACGCCACACAAAAGTACATTAAAACATTTACTGTCTTAGAGCTTCGATTGTTTTACGTGTAACCATATATAGTATGTGGGTACCTATGAGAGTACCAAGAGTATATCCAACGAAAAACTAATGAAACTGATACAAACTATTTAACTTAAAATCAAATTCATTGATATTGTTGAAGTGTTTATGTCTATTAGGGGCATTTTAAATTTTTATAGTTTTTTTTTTGTTTTATATTATTTTCATAGTTATTTTAAGTCACACCAAAACTAACAATCAGTTTTACCTTTTTCTCACTAATTTTATATTGTTTTGGTTTGGTCTGTGTTTGTTCGGTTCTTAAAAACACCCAGCTCAAAACCGACTGCACAAAATGCAAAATTTTTCTTCGATTCAAAAATGTTCTTAGAAACTACTTTATGAGAACAGAAGAAGTCAAGGATTTGAGATAAATAGTTGAAGTCAAGCAGAGTTGAACCGAGTTTTATGTACAATATAGAAAATGAAATTTTGAGCTATCTGTTCAGTTTTTTGAGAAGAATAAAAATGCACTTAGACTAGAAAAAAACTAGAGATATTTATTCTGTATGTACATACATGAGAGGCATTAAAAAGTATATACGAGTATTGTATTTTACAAACGAAAAGTCTAGCTAGATTACTGAGTATTTCTATAATTCATATTTCCATAACCCTAGGCTGGTTCGAACCGCTTGTAAGTATTTTTAATTCCTTTTTTGGCAGTGTAGCACAAACCAATATTGGCCAATTCCTCAATCACTTCTCCAAGGGCCAAACTAACCCGGGCAAACAAAATTCAACTGTGGTTGAACTAGATTAATCAACTATTAAAAAGGAAGTGTGGTTGTGTGTTTTTTAGATTAGTTAGTTAAAAAAGTTCAAGACAGAGACAGAGAGCGAGCGAGACAGACAGAGAGCGAGCGAGCTTTTTATAGAGAATTTATAGAGTTTTATATTCAGAGTCACTTACCGCAACTTATAGGTTACATTTTTCAAATAGAGTTTTGAGTTTTTAATTTTTTGAGTCTTGAGTCTTTGGATTTAATTCAAGGTCTACACTTTTTTTTCATATAAGTTTTCATAGCCTTTTAAAATATTGTTTGTTAAATGTTTGGTGAATGTCTAATGGAAACCAAAATGTTTATAACACCAAAAAAAAAATTGAAAAGAAACAAATCATCGAAATTTAAAATCAAGATTATTGAGCATTGTTTTTGTATCTGACTGCCATCGAAGCTCTGCTTACACATTACAGCACACAATCGATTTATGCAAATCAAAACATAATTACAGAGTATACACATATCGGGCGAGACAGTGACAGAGAGCAAAACAAAAAATTCAAGATTTAATTTTAAGAAGCTATAATATAAGTATAATTTATACTTTAACACCAATGGCTTGGCTTTTGATTTGGATATAATTTTGTTGTTTTTTTGCTGGTTTAACATAATTGTAACACAAACACAAACACAACGAACAGAACTTGGAACACATTTATGACGACAACAACCAAAGCAAATAACGATATTTATGAATATTTTCTCATTTTCCGATTTCATATACTTACATGTTTTCATTTGATTGGCATGATACAGGTTCGGATTGAGTTCCCATGGCATGAGTCAAAAATTTCAAGTACATTTTTGGAAATTTTGAGATTTCGAATTTTGTGATAACAGATTTGGATTTGTTTTTGTTTTTCGGTTTTGGTTTTGGTTTTGGTTTTAGTTTTGGATTGGTTTTTAGCGATACGTTCAAAAACAATTAAAGAGAAAAATGAAGAGTATATTAAAAACTTTTTGAATTCCATATCCAGTAAAATTTTGATAAGTATTAGATTACGGTTGGCAAATTTCATAATGGCAAAAAATATAATGGTTTTCTTTTTGTGTTTTGTAACCAATTGATGGTCGCATGTCTGTGTTCTATGCGAGTGTCTTTTTGTTCGAAGTTTCTAGTATTTATTGTGATTTATATATATTAGTATAAAAGTCGTAAGCAAAAGTAAAACATGCAATAGAGGAGAAATTGGTTCAAGAAATAGGTATATTCGGTGTTTCTAGGCTAGTTTTTAATAATTGTTACTTGATATCGGTTTATGGTATAATAATTATATGGATTATAAGATTTGTCTTTTGGAATGAAAGATTTGGGTTATTTCCTTGCTTTAAAAGTGTTCAGATAATAATCTCGTATGGCGGAAGCTTATACATTGGCTCGACTTGACTTATCTTTTTTGTTTTATAAATTGTAGTCTTTAAAAATTCGTTAATCCTGCCATTGTAAAAAGTTCCGGCTTGCCGAAAACATGAATTTCCTTTACAAGAGTTTCAATTTCATTTTTATGGCATTCCCAGGCGAAAATTTCAAGCTTTTCCGTGTCCGAGTGTATCTGTGTGTGTGTGCTTGTTGAATTGTGTAGTTGTAGTAGTGTGGTATTGTGGCCTTTATAAATATGTGTGTGTGTGCGTGTGTATCTTTTAGATTTTTTGAGAGCATTCAGAACATTATCATTTGACCAATTCGATGTAATCAATGCAAATATCTTACAACATTTTCATTTAGTCGCATAATTTATGGTATTTCGGAGAATATACTATAGTTTTGTGCGCTGAGGTGTCGAGGTGTGGGTGTTTCGTGTTTGAGTTAAAGTTTGAGAGACGACAGACTTTATGCAAAGAACTGGGGGTGCAAAAGTTGATTACTACTTTAAGAGAGAGTTATGCAAAAGTTTTCAGTATTTTAGTATTCGACGTCAAATTGATCCAATCAAAGTGCAAACAAAAAATGTGTGACTAGTCACTAGTGTGTTTTGTGGCTAGTGTGGCTTGGGGATAGGTGGTCAGCAACTGAATAATCAATCAATCAATTACGATCAGCATGGCCAGACGTTTTGAGAAGCGGAAGGAGTGTCGCCTGAAAGTAGGCAATACAATTCGGCATGACGGAGACGAAAAATCTGGATATCCTATTATTTGTGTGGAAGGACACGCAACCATGCTGACTATGTCCTGCACTTCTTATGCCGCAGGATTTCTCAACAAATTAATATTGCAGTGTGATTGTTTGCATATGGAAATGTGAAAACATTTGTCAAAAAATGCTTTTCTTTTCGTTAATAGCTATTGTTGGTTGCTAACAAGACAGCCCAAAACATATATAAATCGTTCATATTAATACAAAAATTCAACTACAATATTAATGATGCGAGAAAGAATGCAGACATAACAATATATTGGGAATATCTATGCATATATTATATAAATATAGAGAGATAGAGAGAGTGACAGAAAAAGTCGCAGAACAATCGCTCAAGACGCGTTCAAAATTCGTTTGATTATAGGTGGAAATATGTTTGGAAGATTTAGTTAGTTGAGGTTACTAATTAATTAAAACTTAGACAAAAAAAAAATGCAATTGCAATTGGTTAAAAAATGCAAATATTTGGTTAAAAAGGCAATTCTGCTGTACAAGAGCGACAGTTCACAGAGAAATATTAAGTTATAAGTATAGAGAAAAAATCATAAACTGAAATCATGTATGCAATGGTGTACTCTTTGGTTTTTGGTTTTTTGGTTTTTTGGTTTTTGGTTTGTTAGATTTTAAGAATGTTTTTGTATTTACCTTCTACAAAAGTTCAAGAAATCAAGAGTTTATATGTTTCGAAAACAATTTATTGGTTTGTTTCAGAGGGGGAATTGGAGAAAGAGAAATTTAAAGTTTTATTTTTTGTAGTAGAAGTAGTTGTTGTGTCAAATTATAAATCTGTCAAAAAGTATTTGGAGGGAGAATGAAATTCTCTTCAGACTTTGCCAATTGTTTACTTTTTGTGGTTTTTTAAGTTTGGCTTAATCAGAGACGAGTAACGAGTAATATAATTTCAGATATTTATTTATATATTTGCATTTTGAACTGGGTGTGTAAGAGTTTCGTAAACGATTCGAAAAAACTTTTGCGTGTCTGTTTCACGAAATAAACATTGTTTTGTGGATATTTGTTTCTGTATTTGGAGAGTTTTCATTTTTATTGTCTTTGTTCTGCCCTTAAAATTATTGTATATACAAATACAATTGTATTTGTTAAGAGTACTTTGATGGGAAGGGTTTTCGAGGGGTGGAATAATCATTTGGATCTTTTAAATCAATATCGAATACCATGATTGCTTTCTGTAGTATTATAATACTATTTTGGTCATTGTTGAAGTTCGAATGCAAAATACACACAAAACACAATCATTGTCAGTGGGGCCGAAAGGTACAGAGTTCAACAAATTTCACACGATTCAGATTGACTTTCGGCTCAATATGCGGAGGCAGAGGTAACAGAATGTAACAGAAATCATAAGATGCGGAATTCTTCCAAAAATCGGTTTGGAGTTTCGTATTGGAGAACATCAAAAAAACATTTAGAGCCACACTGAGGTATACAAGTATATAGACAGAGAGAAAGATAGATAGTTTGTTTGGATACGGATAGTTGGATAGTGGTTCCCTTCGCCCCGGCCCGTTTGGGACCCCGGCCCAGCTCCACATACCTGTCCGCCCTCCCCTTCAACGCTGACCAGGTCCCGCCACTCCTCGATGGTCTGTGCCAGGTCAATGGTGCACAGCGGCACCTTCACTTCGCCGATCTGGTCGTGCTTCGAGAAGCGGTCGAAGTCGAAAATGGCAAATACGAGCGTCTTGTTCATGGCATCGGCGTAGGGTAAACTCTGTGACAAAATGCATATTTAATAAAGATTCTTTGGCTGGGGGGGCTGAAGCAAAATAAGCCACTTACCTTAAAGGTGAAGGTTTCGTTGAAGACTGGACTAAGCGTTTTCCGGTGCACTTTGGTCTCGAACTTCTTCTTCTTGTCGGGCAGCAAGTAGACCTTCACATAGGGGTCGGAGGTGCCGCCCATGTCCAGGGCAGGCAGTTCCTCGGCCTGGATGACCGTCACCGCCAAGCTGTTCGAGTTGAAATCGTACTCCAGCTGCAAAATACACATTCAAAGGGGAACACAAGCGGGTATGTTGGTTTTGGCCAGGGGAGAGACAGGGAAGGATTAATATATTAGTAAAAGGATTGCTTAGAGTTTTTGCACTACAGGTTAATGTGGTGTTGAGGTCGAATTGTTTTAAAACTTAAACGCACTAGGAGATATTCCCATCTTTTCTATTCTTATTTGGTTGTAAAGTTAGCAAGAATACAGCCTAGTGCATGTGGAATTTAATGTTAAATGTCAGTTTTTAATTGTGATTACTGCGAAAACCTTGAAGCTGTAGCAATAAAAATCATTTGAGAAATGTTGGGTATTTGTTGAGTACAAGTATATTCCTCACTGAGAGTATGTTTGTATTCCGAGTCAACAACATCAACTGTGCACACAATTATTGAGTATCGTATTCTGGGAGGTTAGTAGGGGACTTTGTTTGGCATTTTGATTTGGGAATAGCCCCGAGAATTAGTTAACCCACCTTAAAGTTGAGACGGCCGAGCTTCTGTTCGCTCTGCTTGTCTTCCTCGTCGCCCTCTTCGGCGTTTTCGGTGAGTTCCTCCATATCAGGCTGAACCTATGACATACCAGAACCCAATAACTACTAAGATTTAATGGGGCGTCAGACACTTACTTTCTCCTTGTATGCCGATCCCAACAATTGTACCGACTTCATGTCGACACCCTTCTTACCCTTTCCATCTTTGGTTCTTCGCTTCTTCAAGAATCTCCTCACACAAAAGAAGATGATACCAAAGACGACCAGGAACACGAGGATTATGATGGCCACCACGCCCCATGTGGGCAGTCCCGTGCGTTCCTTGATCGCATCGGTCACAATTTCGCCAGCGTGCTCGAGTTTTTTAATCACCGGCAATGACGTGGTTGAAGTGTCTTCAATGGAATAATATTTTAAATGTGTTTTTCAAAAATAATATCTTAGATAATACATATATGTGTTCAAAAATTGAGTGTCACGTAGAGGAGGAAATCTTTAAAGTTATGAAATGCTGGATTGTTGAAGGAGCTACGGATTCCGTACGACAAAAATAGATCAAACAATTCTTTTTAAAGCCCCTTCCGCAAACTGATTTTATTCTAAAATTTTCACAGAAATTAATTTTTCTTTTTTAAAGCGAATGTGAAATGTTATAAAATATCACTTCCACTTATACAAGTTCCAATTTTAAGAAGCACTTAATATATTTGAAATATTATAATCCCATCTAAAAAAAAAAAAAGGTAAAATATTTATCTCGTATAAATAATAAGTTTACCCAATTTTAAAGATAGTTTAGAGAATTTTGGTGACTGGTTAAAATGTGTATTTTTACAATAATATTTTAGCCAAACTACATAATCTATGAAATCAAATTGTCCTATTCTCACCCTGAGCCTCTGTGGTTGAACTCCTTGTTGTTGTTTCCACCTGTGCGATTCTTTGACTGGCCGCTTCCGCCGCTTTCTCAGCTTGGGCTTCCTGTTCCTGCCGGTCCACCTCACGGAACTTGGAGTGATGTGTTTCTTCCAGCTTCTGGTCCACGGACTCCAGTTCTTCTGCCGGCTGGGACGCAGGCGCTGGTTCCGCTTCCGGTTGGGCGTCCGTTTCCGACTTTGAATTTGGCGGCATTTTGTTGTGTTGTGTTGTTTGCTAAAAAGTCGACAGCGTTCAATTAAAGATTCTAATCATAATTTAAAAGAACATGTATTTAGGTACATTGTGTGATAGCAGATAGAAGTGTAATTTAATCTGAAGTTTGGCCTTTAGTACTTTTGAAATTCAGCTTGGGTAAATATTTGAAACAGTGTCGTTTAAGTTGCAGGCTGTCGTAGTTTTAAAAATAGCTGAAAAACACATTGTAGCCACAAAGAAATCCCGCAAAAGTCGTTAGTGACTTTCCTACACTCGTATCCTTGAAACACTAGAAATGCGCTGATGGCGCCAACTGAAATGTAGTTTTCCTTCTTAGGGGGCTGGGTGGGGGAGAACGCACCAAGCAAAAGTGCTTATCGTTGGCAAGCCAAGGGCACGCACCCACTCCAAAGGACCTCCCACTGACCCCACATATCCGCGTATGAAAAATACTTGGAAAGCTCCCACACAAAGACTCGAAAAGTGTGCAAGAGCCAGGGATCCCTGTTTTTTTGCCCTGTTTTTTCTTTCCATTTTCCCCTATTCTTTGTAATTGAATTCATTAATATTAACACCACCCAGCATGCCCCGCTTTCCATCCACTTTTTGGTCCTTTTTCTTTTAGCCTCCATTTTGAAATTTTTCATATTTCCCTGCTCTGTTCGAAGAGGCATTTGATTTACTTTAACAAAATGAGTCCCATTAATTATGAACAAGGAAAGCCCGCTCGAGTTGGGTCCTTCCCAGTTTTGTTTCTCTTCGATCTTTTTTTTTTTGCTGTCAGACATCCTTTGACCCTGAAATTTCATTTTTGGGGAGGCGGACCTCGGGGCCCTTTTGTTACCCTTGTTTTATTTTGTACAAGTTTATTCATATCTCGTTGATTGACAATAAGCTGCCTTCTTTGTTAAGAGGCATCCTGGGGGCTAAGAGCTCCTCTTGTGTAATTGAAATGACCGATTTCTTGACCCGTCAAAAGCTAAATGACATATGTCGGCCAAAAGAACATTTTTAAATTCCAAACTCAAAAAAAATTAAATTTCCGGAAAAAGTTTTAAGAATCAAGAAAAAGAAAATATATAATTTTTTTTAGTTTATTATTCATTTTTATTTTTATTGAAAGAAACTTTAATTTGGGTCTCTAATTAATAACTTGTTTGATTTTTTATCCAAATGACCGAAGATTTAAAGTAATATCTTGCAACTTCTCTGACTTAATTTGAACCAATTAATTTTCATCTTTTAGACAAAGAAATATTAAGCATGTCCGCCAACAATTTAAACCTCTTAGTGGAAGTTCTTCGCGGAATCCTATTAGCCTGCATTTGGTTTCCATAAAGCTTCCACCGCGAGAGATAATTCATAAAAGCCACCCACTCGGCCAAACCACCTGGAAAATAAAAATAAAAACCAAAATAAAATGCAAAACCTGAAACCACCTCGGCAAGGACAACACAAAACTGGTGTAGAAGCAATTTAGGAGCAAAGTGAGTTCAAATTGCTGCTTCTGCTCTTGGTCGACGGCTGTTTACTTCGCCAATGACGTCAAAGGACATCCATGTCCTGTCTAATACAAACACACACACACACACACAACTGGAGGGAGAATTTGTTCAAGTGCCTCTTAAATAGAAAGCCCGCTGGCAGGACTACGTTTATTTGGCTTCATAAATATGGTTAAAATTCAAATTGCGAAGAAAATTTAAATGCAAACGTTGTGTTGGCTTAACATGATTTTTCTTTGGGGGCCTTGGGGACGGTCCGGGTCCTGGTAACATTTGCATAAAAAGTGCGAGAATTAAGTCGTGGAACTTTTTTTGTCCTGGGAGTGAATGTTAGCTTTTATTTAATGCGAAATTATCACCCAAATGTGTGAGAACGCATAGATAAATTGCGAAACTAATAAAGATTTTAATTCTTTTTCTGTTTTCTATTTTTGTTTTCTATATAAAGTTGGTTTTAGGATTTTAGTTATCCTTGATGTAAGAATGAGACCTGGATGCTTCCTTACTTAAAAAAAAGAATGAATAGGACCTTTTTTTATCATTTCAATGCCATATTTGTTTTAAGTATTCCTCAAAAATAAGTTTATTATTTTTATTGTCATTTTATATTTGTATATTATCCATTAAAATAATACATATAAAGAAAAACTAAAACTAGCCACCACGCCTTTGATTTAAAAAAAAGAAACGAAAAAAGCGTACCCAACAAATCAATAAATTTAAATGCAACTGGGGCAACTCGGCTTATATAGAGGCTGCTTGGAAATTGCTTCGTGGAAAGGAAGCCAAGAAGGACATGGGAGGAAAAAAAATAACAAGCTGGAGTGTCATGAGTTCTGTCCGAACAGAACAAATTGGCAAATCGAGTCGCCTCTCGGAAAAAATGGCTGCGGAAAAAATGGATAAACACTAAGCAGGTCATCCTGACTCCGGGGAGTCAGGCCTCATCAATAATAAATGCACACGCAACAATCAGAAACACCTCCAGAAAGTGGCCCGCAAAGGCAATTCAAAGCAGGATGGAGCTCGAGCCAAAAGCCAAAGCACTTTGCTCGTCATATTTTATTAATGCACCAAAATCTCGAGATAAATAATGTTCTCCCCGCACAGCACCTGTAAGAAAAACTTTGTGAAAAAACATTTGTCGCGTTAATAAGGACAGGATGTGCAACTGCCATGGAACATAAACGAAGGCCGAAAGTATGGTATGCGGCTCTGTCATTCTGCCAGCTTTTGTTACAGGTCAACGGGGCGTATGAGTGTTGGTGTTTTTCGGTGCCTACTTGTCTGGGTCGAAAAAATGATGGCACAAAGCAAGCTACGGTTTCATGTTATGCCAAAAGCAAATTCCCCTAAGGGCCTAAACAGCTGCTCCCCATATTTAGTATGGCCAGTACGTATACGCGATATTTGTGGGGTTGTGGAGTGTCAAAAAGTCAATAAGTTCATTGTTAAGGAAAATATTGATGGAAAAACATTACCCGATGGGGTTTTGTCAGACAAAATAATTGTGGTGAATTTAAATTTAAACTTCAAATAGTAATCCCATAATAATTTATTTAAAAAGAAGGTCCTAGAAGGTCATCATAAAGACCTTTTATCGACCCAAACTATCAAAACAAGATTTTTGTCCTTTAGGGTTAATTATGTGGAATTTTTATGTCAAATTATGGACAAAGGACCTTCATCACAACAGCTTTACCTAGAACTCAGGATGGCAGCTACACAAAGATTGATAGATATTTCCACAAATAAACTCGATTCCCGACTATCTAAATTCATTGAGTGATAAGATAATGTCAAACGACAAAATATTCCGCAGTTACAAGAAGTTTTGGAAATGGTTTACCTGAGTTCAGAACATCGGAAAGTAGCTAACAATCAAGCTGTCAAAACAAATTAATGTCGCGAGTGTGGGAGTCGACAAGGCAGCCATTATGCCTGAAACGGGTTGGACAACAAAAACATGGCATTTCCGCCAAAAAGTAAAAAGCACAAACAAAATGAATAATAATAGAAAGGATTATTTAGTGCCACGGAGACATCTGGGAAGCCCACGCACGTAATGCGGGTGAATAAAAAATCGGAATCGGAATCGGAATAGGAATTGGAATCGGAAAGATACCCTTATCCTGGCCTCTCCACGTCGATTCGTTACACTAAGCTCCCGAGAAGGAAACGGTTAAACTTTTTTGTCGAGTCGGAGAGTGTAAATTTGGAAGAGAGACTGGGAGAGAGTGGGCAGGAAAAGTAGAGAAAGAAATTGGCCGTTGTACTCTCTTTTACTGCGCACATAACCCAGAGAAGGCAACAAAATAAAAACCCGTAAAAATAAAAAAAAAAATAAGCTTAGATGACAGCCAAACTAGACGGAGCAGGAGAAGCACTTGGCCTGAAGGAATGAAGAATGCCCAAGGAGAAAAACCAATTTTCCACATCATTATGCTTTTCGCTTTCATTGGACAATCGTCTCGCCTTTAGTGCCTGAAAAGTGTTTTCAAAATCGAAACTGAGCTCCTCCACCTCGTATTGAAAGGCACGTTAAGTTTCATTCATATTCTCGAATTTCACAAGAGTGTTAAAAGTACGCTAAAGGGTCAAAAGCGGGGAGCGGCGCGCCTTCCCGTCTATGTAGGTTTGTATTTGGCAGTAACTTGATTATTGGCAATTATATGCGGTTTCCTTTGCTTTTTATTGCGGTTCGCGGCCACATCCTTAATGGCCTTCCCTGGATTGTCATCGGTAACTCTCGCCGTCTATGGCTAATAAGCGAAAGATAATTAATCAAGTTTAGCAGGGATTGGACAAAGACAAGGGACCGTTGAATAAGTTTTAGTTGTTGGGGAGACGACTTGGCGGTCTTTGAGGGAGTAAAGGCTCTCTTGCATGGCTTGACCTTTAAGCCATTAAAATTGAAATAATATTTGCAGAAATATTAGAAAGACAACTTTCCAAGGTCCCCAAATATTCAATTTATTTGTTTATCAGACAACTATTATTAATTAAATTTACAAATCTTCATCATTAGACTAAGTTTTTTATATGTAATATATGTGTACTATATTTTACAGTTGCATTAAAAAAATTTGTTGGTTGCCCAAAAAAGTATGCTATGTTTTTGTAAAAATCAAAGCTCACCTTCTAATCAGACAATGTGGCCAATATTTGCAATCTCCAATCGGAATCCAGACTTGCGCTGATATTTTCGATCCGTGTTCCCTTTCTAATGTTGTTTGTCGACTTTATTGGGTGTATGATGGGTTGCGGGCAGCAGTTATCGAAGCGTGACTGCGGCGCCAGGAAGAATGAAGATGCGGCTCCTGACGGTTGCAACTGTTTCCGTGAGTGTATGTGTGCGAGCCTTCTCTCTTGTTTTTTGGTTTGTGGCTGGCTTTGGCTAGTGAGGCCGCGGCTCGCTAGACTCACATGAATTTCTGATACTTTTGTTTATGGTAATTAAATAATTGTTTTAGTCGAATTATTTATTTAGTTTTTATGTATTTTGCATCACACGCAATTGGCGAATAGGGGAAGAGGCGCAAACGGAAAGTGCGAGACAAAGGGAGAGAGAAATGGAGAGAATGAGAGCGGCAGCGAAACAGAGCGTATACGTAATATCAAAATACAATGGTATGCGTAAATATTGATAGAGCGAACTTTGCTATTGTGCACGAGTGTGAGTGTATGTGTGTGGGTGTTTGTGTCTCGTCGATGAAAAGGTTATGTGTGAAACTGTGTGGGTGTGTGGGGGCAGAGCGGAGAGAGCGGCGGGGGCGGCCAAATTCGCTTTTGCCTGAAAGACGTTGTCCAAAGCAAATTCAGGATAGAGATTTTCTTACGGTCCTTTCTTTCACGTTTTCGCTTGTTCTTTCCTCTCGTCTTTATTCTTTTATCCTTGCTCTCGCACACAAGGTAACTTCAAATTGATGTTTAAATTGCTTATTTCCGCTGATTAATTGTTTTTAGGCTTATTAATTATTAACTGGGTTTGCTTCTTGTTGAATTTTGCGTTAAAAACTTGCTCGTTCGGCTGGACCACATCACCACCCCAGAGTTGTGTGGTGGAAAAATCGATATCCAAGCAAGTGGCTCACATGCGTTTTCACTTTCAATGAGAGACCATTTTTCCCAGCCTCTTTTCCATTATCTCGCATTGCACATACAATTTCTCAATTACAATTTTTCTACGTTTCTAACATTTTCCTTGCCACTTGCTAGACATTCTAAGCTTGGCTCGCAGCGAAAAAATTCTGATATACAAAAAATGTTCCCCTTTTTGTCAGCGCGTGCTATACAAATACAAATACACTGGCACGCACGCACACAGACACAGACACACACACACCCACACATACACACGCGCACAACACTTTTTGGGGCTTTCGTTGCTGTTTTCCTTTATATAACATTAGCCAAGTACTTGGACGGCTTTTTATTTATTTGAATTTTGAAAATATTGAATGACTATGGCGTTTTCTCCATTTTCTTTAAGTATTTTTTGTTGGTTTTTTCCGATGTTGTGGGGCTCTGAAATTTTTTCCTTTTTATTCACCTTCAGCCTAGCGCTTTGTACTTCAGCAGTCAACTTCCACGGTCGATGTTCATTCGCGTTTTGGCCCACACACCAAAGGAGCAGCGAGGAAAAAGCTTTGAAAAAGCCAGCGAGAGCGAATCGGTTTGGGGCATCGATTTTGATTTGTAGGCGGGCGGGTGACAGGGTCGGGATTTGGTTGCAGAGCTTTACGGCCAGTGGAGACTTTGAAGGCGAAAGGTCTATGCCAAGTAGACTTGCACATTCCTTACAATTTGAATTAGTATGTCTGCAAGCGATCGGTGTTCCTAAGTTAGTTTATATAATAAAAACTAGTATTAAAGAAAAGTACAATTTTTTTTAAAGAAAAGGATCTTTTTTTCAAATAAACCTTGAAAAAAGAAAACAAATGATTTAACCTTCGAAATTTATTAAAAACTAGAAAAGACAAGAAACAAATTTTTCAGTTAGGGAAAGCTTTCTCATCTTGCCCATTTTTAAGACAAAGATCTGACTGCTGCTGCTTTGTGGCAAAGAGCTTTTGCAAGATGTTCTCGAGTGCATGCGTACTGGAACGGAAACTTCTCAATGACAGACTTTGTGGGCAGCAAGGACATTACTGGAGCGTGTGGAGGCGGCTAATTCGAAGGATAAAGCTTAGTAGTCACAGCTACAAGCCAAAAGCTTTCAATTCAAAACGAAGCCTTAGAGCTTTTCATATACCGTACCGAGCGGCTACCCGAAACTGTCAAATAGGTGTCGCTAGTGCACCACTCGAACTGCCATCCATTGACCAGGCAACAACTAAACAACGTCTAAATGCACGGATAGCATCATTAATGGCCTCTTGCACTTCCGGTGCGCAATTACGCATGGCAAACACAAATCAAATGCCGAAATTGCGATATGGAAGTCTGTTCTTGTGGCACGTGATCCGACCTCGATGCACCGAAAGGATAAGAGCCAATTATAAATTGCGTAATCAAATAAATTTTCCAAAATTGTTTAACGTATTTATTGACAAAGCATCTGTAGAGAATATTTAAATTATGTGAGTCCGATGACGCTGGCATTCTGACCCCAAATTCAAATTAAATAGAACTGAAACTACGAGTTCAACTTGGCTGTTGAAGTTTGTTTCGATTGCTGCTCAGTTCGTGCTGAAAATGTTATCCTGTTACTTGTCCCTAATTCGACCCTTCGAGCAAATATTTATTTCCGTCTATATAAGTATTGTGGTTGTCATTGTTATGATTGTAGTTCTGTGCGTCGATCCGTTAAATTAGCCGCTTATCAATTATGTATTTGAATTTAATTGGCCAAGTGGAAAGCTCCCGGGACCCGATTCGATGCCTGAAAACCTGTATTGGTTTGAGCCGCACACTGATTTGCCATCGAAAATAAAAAAAAATGACGTCTCTAAATTAGCAAAATTTGATTGCATAAATGTATGCAAAATGATATGTAAATAAATAATAAATTAAGGCGTTGGACTGTGCAGAAAATAGCAATACATTTAATCCTTGGCACTTTAGGAGTGTCAATAAAATATGAAATAAACTTAATAACGGTGAATTGTAAAAGAAACATATTTTTTTGTCCATAACAAAGAGGAATGCTATTTGTGGAATGATTTTACCGGCATGTGTGAATAGAGAACAATCAATGAGCAATAAAGTTTTTTATTATGACATATTTAATGCATTCATTAATACATTCTACCATTTACAAGAAAATTCAATAGAAAACACTCTACAAAAAAACGAACAGTTTTTTGATTATTCGAAGGGTGTGAGGCAGGAATTGAATTTTGTGTCATTTTGGTTATTCGTCGCGGCTCTTTGTTGGATGCAGAAACCTGGCAGTGTAATTTATTTATTAAATAATGCGAGGGTGGGGCAGGGCTCTGCCTCCTGCAGCCCTTCATGCGTCATGATTTTCTACAAACAAATTGATTTCAGTTTTCAACATTAATTTAATAGTTGTTGTTATTGGTTGGCCAACGACTGGTTTGACAGTGTTTTTATTGTGATTGTAATTGGTAGTGTTGCTGGTCTGGTTGGGTCTGGTCTGGTCTGGTTCGGTTACATTTCGTAATTTCATTCCTCATGGATCCGCGGATTCCGGCAATTGAGCATTATGCAATACATTTACATATATGCATGAAATCGTTTAATTGCAATTCAGGAGATTTAATTTTTTTTTTTTCGATTTTTCGATTTTGTTTTTCGGTTTTTACTGTTTGCATTGTTTGCGACCAATTTGCAACAGCATTCCGCCATTTTGAATTCACATTTCTTTGTCCCCCAACTCATAGTCGTAAACCGAATTGGTATTTCCATTACCATTTAAAATTTTTACGCTGCTCGTCGTTAATAAAGCATAATAAGTTTACCTCAGAGCTCTCAACTGCATAGTGCCAGCCATAACTCTGCCCTCAGTTTTGTTGCGGCTTTTGCGGATTGCTGTCGCCTTGTTGTTGTTACCACCGCAAAAAGCAATTTGCATTTGCACTTTTCGCCCACAACTCACAACTCATCATCCAGCCTTGATTTCTCGATTCAATGTTGGCTTAGGAAATTGAGATGATAGGATTTTGGCTCTTCCGAGAGGCTTTTTCCGGCTCAGAAATGTAAACCGTCGTGGTGGATGCGAAATTCCAAAATTCATTTAAGCTGACTGATTGCCGATAAATTAAGTTATTGCGGCTTTTCCCTCGAGTCCTGAAAATAGCTTTGTGGGTTTACGAATCCCGATTCAGCTCTCATGTAATTTCAATCAAAGATCAAACTTATTACTTAACTCCTTTGGAAACTTTTCTCTGCCCTAGTTCGGTTTTAGCGAATTTCGGCTGAATACCTCAGGGGAAAAGCAAAGAAAGAATTTAATCAATCAATCGGTTAACTATATATACAATAAAACGGCTTGACTTCCGAAAGTTCCATTGCGTAAATTGATAAATCCTTTAATGTCCCGCCCTTATATACAGGATCTAAGTAACCGGAGACCGGCAAAGGGTTCTCAGCCAGTACGGCGGGGCGTGACACAATAGCCCCGTGACATCCTAGTGCGGATGGATACGGGTGAAATCAACTTTCGATTTTCTCGAAATAAATCCACTTTACAGATTGAGGCGACATCATAGGTGGGGGATGGGAGGGGCAGTAGGACGTGAGGACTTGACGACTCGAGGACATGGGGGAATTTCAATTCCTTCTAAGCACGTCGACCGGGACAAACGAGGGCGAAAACAAACACGTGGCCCGCGGCACAATTAGGATCAATAAAATAGAAACAATATTTAAGAAGATGTTTATGTTATTTAGATATATTTGATATATGTATTTAGATAATTAAGAAAGAAAACTTAACGAATTAATTTTATTAAATACTATTTCTATCAGTGTTACTACCATTTAAAATTATTTTATTATTGTAATCGTGTAATTAATTTATTTACACGATGCAATCAGAAAAATCAATTGCACTAAATAATACATTCGTATTTTTACAATGGAGCTGCATGACTTATTCGCGGATCTATTATTTTGTCCAGAGTTATACGGGGTGGTAGGATGTTGTACTCGAATAATTGAATTCATCAAAGATAACTCGCACAATTGCGAAATGCTTGCGTGAGCCGCAGATACCGCCAATGCCTCAAGCTTCCCGGGATTGCTGTCGACTGTTCCAACATTTGTTCGAGCTTAGCTCGGTAAACTTAGCCTTTGCCATTGCCTTTGCCTTTCCTTTGATGATGGGGACACAGCGGCCAAATTCGCTAAAAGAATAGCGTATACTCGTAAAAAGATTTGTGAATTGACAAAGTGCAAGTGGGGCACGAACGAACAAGCCAAATCAACGGGTTGGGGGTAGACGGCACCTCATAAGCTTCGGCTGCACGTATTCGTGTGCCGTACTGGGGCACACTCTGGCCGGATGTGGGTGTAAGTGCCCTTAAGGACATCCGCAGGCAGGCAGCAGGCAGGCTGGCAGGATGGCAACTAAACACATACAACAACAAACAACTTGAAAATCCATGTCAGTGTCACGTAGCCGAGTGTGCCCAAAGCAGGAACAATAACAACACCAGCGTCCAAAGCAAAATAAAGCAACAATGTGCTCGAGACGATAAAGAAACATATATTCTATAAGGCCAATGAGGCTCAGCCTAGATACACTAATAGATTTTCGGAACAGTGACAAATTGGGTGGGTGGGGGTTGGGGGGACCATTAAAAGGCTTGGAATAAAAATACTCGACATGAGACTAGAACTATTTCGAATAGTGACAAATGCTAGAAAATATAAATATAATAATACGTAATGAAATCTACTGACGAATTAATTAATTTTGATTCTATTTAATTCTATATATAAAATTTGTGATTAGGAAAGCTTTAAATATACTTTCTGTAAGTTACTATACGATTTTAAAAATCGCAATTAAAAGTAAGGATATAAATAAGTTTATTGTAACTAGGTTTCTCTTTTCTCACAAATTTTGACACATCTGTTTGAAAAATGTCGGCTTATTTATTTATTAGCATTGTTTCTTGTTTTTGAAATATTGTTTTTGATATGCTCTAAAGTAAAGTAATCTGCAAAACATAACAGAGTTTATGAAAAAAAATATTTCTTAAAATTTACTAATTCCAAAATTATCTATAAACAAATAGGTTTATTTTTAAAATATAGAGTAAAAGTAACAAATTTCTCCACTAAACGTTAGTTCAATGTCTTTGATGAATTATAGCCACAAAACATGTCTTATAATCCATATAGCAGCCGCCAGGCACATCTGCCGCCATCTATTAGGGATTTTCTGTAATGGCGGCCGCTCCTAGGCTATTTTCTGGCCTTCATTGTTTTCCTTACTGATTGGAGCTTTGTTTTTCTCTTCCTTTAGCTATGTATTTGCTTGGGCCTCTGGATTCCGCCTCATCACATCTTATCATGGGATGGAAGCTACTGCTCACGTTGCGTATACGCCATGTTGTTCGCTTCGCTGATTAAGTCGCTCGTTCGCCGTGTTTAATCCATTATTCGACTTTTGCTTAATCATATATCTGTATCAGGCCGAGTTGTTTTCGCTAATGACGAGTCTGTATTAAACCGAACTCCCCCCAGCAATACCGCACTTCATTTAAAGTCTATCCCTGTGATCCCTCCCTCGAAGGATTACCGCGGATTCAAGTGGTTTTATGGATGCTGGACAATTTAACCCCCCCACCCGCACCCACAATCGAATCCATCTTCCTTCTGGCCAGGTCATTTTTCATTCTGATGAAAATATTGATTTGGATTCCCCCCGACCGTCCGCGGTCGACGTGATGGTGATGTCTGTTTGTCAGTCTAACGATTGCTCCTTCCCCCGTCACTGGTTGCCTAGGTGGCTCAGTTCAGTGCTGCAGCTCCTCAATGAAAAAGCGAAACTTTTCCCGATTACATTCGTTTTCCCATCGACCCGTTCCCCGAAAGATTTATGAGTTGTCCTCCGTCTTGCAGAGCCGGGCAAGGCAAATGAAATATCGCCGGTGGGCAAATATTTGCGATGCGGAAGGCGCGTGATTCGATTCAGAAGCCAAACGCAACGAGGTGAGCTCCTCCGAGTTCCATGCTTTATGCCCCATGTTCCATGCCACATGCTTTATGCCCCACTCGAGGCAAACCAAATCAATGGCCAACCAGCGAGTGCACCTGCGGGCACAGTGAACCTAAACGGAAGTATCTATGGGAATCTTACTACCTTGATTACACCATAAAGCTACTTTTACACGGAAAAACTTGCTTTAAAGAATATTAAAAAAAGGAATAGGAATAAAGTCCTGTTGCCGTTTTAAATTTAAAATACCCTCCCTAACTAATTTGTAAATGTTTTTTTAGAAAGATAAGTTTAATATATATTATATAGATCGATGATATTATTTGTTATCACAAATGTCTTGAGAAAATTTGTTATTAAAAGATTAAGGATCCTTATACCTGATAGTTATCTGCCAAGGAAAAAATTTTATTGGGGCACTTTATCTGTCCCAGCAATTTTCTACCCTTACAACATTTATATTTAAGGTAATGTTTCAGCGAGAACTTTTTTATTGTTACATGCTAAGTCAGGGAAGACTTTTGAAGCGGCTTCAAACAAAGATTATTTCATCCGTGATATACCTCATAGTTAAATTTTAGAATATTTATTAAAATATCTTATTCACACCACTGTTTTGAGCTTGAATATTTAACATTGCTTAGCTGCTGGAATTGCGACTCCTGGCTGACAAGTAATAAGGTCATCAAAACGGTAGAATCGATGCGGTTTTGTAGACTGATTTATGAAGTTGTTTGGCCAGCTGCAGCAAGGATAAGGCGAAGGCTCAAGGGACACCAAGGGGCGGACGGAGGCCAAGGGAGCGGAGCAGCCAGCCATGACAACTCAATTGAGGACAGCGGGCATATGCCTCGATGTTCGCAGTTACCTTTTGGGGGCAAGGATGTGTTGCTTGGTCAGTCACTGATTTTTCCCTCCTTTTTTTTGTGGCAAGCGATTTATAAACGTTACAAGCATAAATAAACAAGCAGATGCTGGTGGAAAAAAGCGAGTCGCGCCCGGGGAGGGGAAGTGATGCATAAAGCACGGACTGGCAACATGTGCTTGGCCTTCGGTTTTCTCGCCGTATTTATTTACTTTTGCGCTTTTACAAAATATTTTTTAATGCAGCCACAGGGCTGCCAATTTGTGCAGATTTATAGAGGCTGTCGACGTCGTGCCCTCGGGAATCAGCAACAAAAGTACGAGCTTAAAAAAAGTGCTGCAAAAATACATAACCACCAACGGTCTCTGTTGACAATCGCCACAGGAAGTGGGCAAGCAAGTTGCCAAGGATGCCTGAAATGTGCATTGTTGTTGCTTCCTCAGTTGCAAAGGGGTCATAACTGATTGCTGCAAACACTTATGTGGCGGTGGGGGTGGTGGTAGGACACTCGTCGGTTGACTGGACAACAGACAGTCAGCCCAGGACGAGGACAATGCTGCGCATTGAACGAGCATTTGATGGCTTTTTTTTCTCCGACGCTTGGACATTCGGATTACTTCTGACTCTTGGAGCCGCAAAGTTATGGCACTTGAAATAAAATTGAACAATTTTCAACTCTCCATAAATTAATTCTTTTTGCTTTGTCTTACAATGAGTGGATGGCTTTATTTTAAATGTGGTTAATTAGGTTATCGGTATATTCAGTTGTAATGAAAAGTGAAAATACTAATAACAAATATGTAGATGCAATTTATCTATGCTACGCAAATAAGCCAAACAGGCTTTCTTTCTGTCTCGAAATGTCTGCTTGGATATATAAATTATTTTTGTTAAGACGCTTCGTACATCTAATTAAAATTTTTGTCTATCTTTAAAAATTTCCTTCAATATTTCCTCAAGTAAATTATCGCCTCTAATTTCCATCGGAAAGGTGAACGATAAAATGATCGGTATATTTTGTATCAATTATTAATTGTTTTTATTATTATTACATTATAACATCAATAAATTGTAAGCATAAGCATATGTGTACTATTTATTAGTATATTTTGTTTAGTAGGAGTCTAAAATTTTCAATATCGAACTGCAGGTCCTAAGATTATTTCTTAAGATTATTATTCCTGTAAGCAGGTCGAAACAGTTCCTGTATTTAAGCTGATTAGATGCCGCGACACAGTTTCCCTCGTGGTCCCTGCGCCGGGGACCCATTTCCATTGCTCCGCCATCTCAATCAGAGATCTGCGACAGTCGTAAATAGTGCTTGAGTTAGTTGAAAGGAAGTCAAGATACCTCATGCAACAACTGTCCGAGAAGATAAAGATTGAACCCCTTGAGCCTGTTGCGGTTGGCGATTTTAATGCTTTTTGATATAGAAAAGGTCTCCGCCCGAGAAACGCTGCACTGATCGGGAGTTGTTTTAGACCCACTGAGTCTAGATAGACAGAAGAAGAATCAGAAAAAACGGCCACCCACCTGGCCGTTCATCTTTGAGCCGTCTGGGGCTGGCCACCACGATCACGATCCTGTAGAGTAGAATTTGTAACATTGTAGCCGTGTAGCACCTTTGGCTATCCTCGGAGACATTCTCCACTTCATACCTACAACCTTTTGATTGAGTGCGGTTACGGTCAGCTTCCAACCGAGTTCCGTCTATAATATATATCTTATATCTAATCCCTTATATAATCCCGAAGTGTTTTGCTAAGGGCAGAAAGTTTAGGTGCCCTTTTCTTAACGGTTAAAATGTTTAGCATTTAAATAGGTTTATAATATAGAATTTCGAAATAATTCAAAAAATTTCTTCACTAAATACCTATGGATGTTTATTGGATTCAATTGAAACAAATTTGTAAAATTTTATATATTTTAAGTTTATATTAATTGTTTAGAATTTTATATTTTTCAAGCTCTCTGGGTCCTATAAAACTTATAATTTATGATACTTTTAATTTGGGATCTAATAATACAAAAAATTTGGAACCACAACAGTGAAAATATGTATGCCACAAGTATAATTTAGAATTCAGAAAATATTCAGCTCAGTCCATTCCGCAATCGTTTAGTTGACAACAGTCAAAGGTTAAATGCCAGACCATGAACTTGATCTTGTTGCAGTTCCGCTTTATATATGCATCCGACTCCTCGTCGATGTAGGTGGTTATCTCCATGTTGGGTACATCGCGAAACACCACCTTGACTTCGTAATCGGCACTGCAGGGAGACAACTCTTTTTGATGCACTACGCACCACTTCCAAGTATTAAGGCCGCAGTTTTGGTGCTCCAAGACATTGAAAATTTTGCATAGGGACTCTTCCACCACCATAGGTATAACGAACGAGCACCTGATCAACTCGAAGTGCTTGATAAATGGTGTACACTTATATGGTGGACACATGGGCCTCATGGCCAGATGTGTCCATTCCTGGGTATCTGAGTCCCTGCTGACAATGAAAAATGAGCAGTCGTAGTTAAAGGCCGGTGAGCATTTGGAAAAGCTTAGGGAGTTGGCATAGCCGCATGCTTCAATCTGGGTTACGAGAAACTTCATGAGGCAATGAAAATCGTAGCCGGCCGGGTTCTGCTCGTTTACAATCACAGCACCGTATCGACGGTCTTCTGGCCGGACCGCTGCGTACGGTGGAATTCCGATACTGCGATTGTCATCGCAACATTTTTCCTCGCAAGGATCGCTGTATCGACTCTCCTTATCGGATTCCGGCTGGGATTCCGGCTGGGATTCCGTCATGCAAGATTCGCATGGCGTGCTCATTTCGGTTCCATCAGTCGCGGCGCTATGAATCGGAATCTCAAGAGACCTGAGAGCCTCAAAGGACTCTGCCTGCAATAGGTTCGCTTTGACCGTGGTCAGATCCATATCGTGCTCAACGACCATTTTAGGTGGTCCACATGGAAGTGATTCGAAAGGACTCAGGCAACACATTAGGTCATCCTGCACATAAATTCCGATATTTCCATCGGACAATCCCGACTCGTTACTCTGCTGCAAGATCGTGGTGAGGAGGAAATCATCGTCTAATAAACTTCCTCGAAAGCGAGCACTCTGTTGTTCAACTGGGATGCCAGTCTTTTTGAAAATCTGCATCTTAACATCATTCACATTATTATGCTCTCCATATTTCATCAATGGGGCACGACCTGTACCGTCTGACGAGGGCAAAAAGACCTTGAAAAACATGGCCGAAAATCGGAATAAGAAAAAAAGTCAGTAGAGCTAAATAAAAAAAATTAAATAAATAAATGTGTTAGTCAAAATTAGGGTGAAATGTTCACAAAAGAAAATTTGAAAAAAAAAAAAAAAAAATATATATTCGGAAAAGCCAGAAAAAATAATCACAAGAATTTTTCACTTAAAATTTGTTGTTAACTCGTTGAGAGCGGTGTAAAAACTGAAGGCAGGTTAGATTCGTGCTGCCAAGTAGAACAATGACGAAACACTCACAGCCGCCTTGTTATCAAATCAAACTACATCCGACTTTCCCCTTTCTCGGAGACAGTCGCTCTTAATTGACCGAGTGTTGAGGGTTAATAGATTTCGTATTTTATCCTTCGCATTTACAAGACTGCCTGTTGTTTTCCATGCTTTATGGAGCTTTGGTTGCCTAACCGCTGGGACTGCAATTGAATAGCACTCCACCCGTCCTGGGGCCATCGTTGTCCTTGTCGTTGTCCATCATTGTCATCAAGCAACGTCATCGACTGCCATGTCCTTCTGGCAGGATGTGGTGCAATTTGTTGCTGCAATTCCGGCGCTGGATAAGGGGGCGTGTCTGCTGTCTGCCAAATATGAGAACCGGAAATTAGCGCACACTGCCACGCCCCAAATGGCGCCTAAGCGCCGAACCGGCCGAGGTCGGGGATGAAAATTGAATGTGCATGCAGTGTTTTGGGACTAGCGGCATCTGTCGTATAATTGGTATCGTCCCCAACTGGGATCGGGGGCTTTCAATGGGCTACCCATTCATATCGGTTGCCTCCGCGGGTCGCCGGATCTGAATTAACAAAAGGCCTCAAATTAAAGGCTAATCAGTCACTTGGCCACTTTGTTCACTCGACTCGGGCCAAGAGTTTGTTCGCTTTCATGTTTGCGGTCACAAAATGGATTTATGATGCATGGCAAACCAACCTAAAACTACTTCACAAACTTCTCGCACATTTCAACCAAAATGCCCAACCATCTTATGTGGGTGGTGTTGTTGGTGGGGGTGCCATTTTTCACTTTTCCTCCCATTTTTCTCAACACACTGAACCGCATTTTCCAAACCAGCTGCAAATCAGGCGAGTGAAACTTTTATTTCCAACTTTTTACGGGGATCAGTTTGGATTTATATGGGTGTTTTTTGGGGAAAGCAGATATTGTATTTTCTATATTAAAATTACATATTTTTTTCAAACAATTCTCAATCATTACGCTTTCTGTTTCTTGAATATATAAAATATTCTATTTTAGTAAGGAGGATGCTTTTATAAAAGTTTTCATAATAATAAATCCTATAAAACTACGATCACGTTAAGTTGTCCATTATCAAGTTGAAATAAAACTGAATTAAAGCCAAGGAAAATGAGGGAGAAAAATATGGAGATAATGGGAAATTCCTCAGCTTATCTTCACATATTCCTGCAGCCTGGATTACTTTTACAATAGTCTACCCTCGAAATCCTTGAGGTGAAAAAAAAATTGTTCTTCTTGAAATGCGTTCAGTAAGGGAGAAAGGAGAACTTTTTCCGCACACACACATACCTACTCGTGCAGTATATATGCGCTTTTTTGAAAGTAAAGCAAAAATCCGAGCTCGAGTTGCGAGTTTTGAGTTTCGAGCACAGAAGCAACTTTGGTTGCTTTTGTGTAGCTTGCTTTTGTGCGCCCAACTTCGTTTGCGCCCATTTGAAATTCAGAAATGCGAGAGTGTGGTGGTGAGCGAGTGGACGAGGTGCATGTGTGTGCGTTTGGCATATATTAGCATCTCTTGTGTGGGCTGCATACATTTAGGCGCGGGCGCTTGAAAAAGAGGAAGTGAACGCAATGCCATGCACAATAGCTTATGAAATTGAGCAAACAAAATTGCGGAGCTCGGTAAAATAGAAGCTAATGAGCCAAGCTGCACTCGGAGGTTAAATGGCACTGAAAACGATTGCAAAAGAGCTGTGAGCCCCTGCCGCAGAGGGCACGCCACTTTGTCTTTACAGGCAGTAAATCCATTACACATTTAAGGTGTAAACGTCTGGAAATATTCGATGTTTTATGATTTTAATTGATCTGAAAGCATCGTTTATTTGATCTTAAGCTCAATTCCCAACTTTAAAAACGCAATAAAATTTAATGTACTTTAGAAATACAAAATCCTGTTTGTTAAAAAGCCCAAACCAACTCTTTTTAATCCCTTGGTTCATTTGCCTGTCAAAGAAAGCTGCAAACTTTCTTTTATGATGAACCGGAGCCACTTGAAAAAAAATTAATGAAGCCATGAATAATAAAGGAAATAATTCTTCAAGGAAACAAACTCATTTAAAGGTTGCTGGTTAGTCAGGAACTTTGCGCCACAAAATAAACCATTAAAAATGTTTAGTACATCGACCATGGCAGAGACAGCCACAGAAAAGGCAACTGAAACGACAGGTAACTGCCAAACAAGTTCGAAGTGGAAAAAGCGCAAAAAATGGGAGTTCAGAGCACAAAATTGAATGCAACTGTTTAGTGGAAGTTTAGCAGGTAACGGTGCCAAAAAAGTTACATAAAAAGCTCGACAAAAAACAAGGCTAAAAATGAGAGTGTCCCCAGGGCGCATTTCAGAGGCGTGCCATTGCCCTACCCGTGGCCATGCTCCTACCCACCTGTCACCTGTAAAATGCCGCCTCCGGCAGCTTTGACCACAGCCAAGAGTCCTTAAAGCCTCCCATTTTTTCTTGTAGGCTGGAGTGGGCGAGGCCTTTTGTGCCCTGGTCCTGTAAATTGAAAACAGTCGCAAAACGGCATTAAGACAGCGAATGGGGCATTGAACCGGGGGTAGCGAGTGTCGCTGGCAAATGTGCATTAAATTAAAAATTAAGTGTCGCCAGGGATAAATTGTCGAATTGTTGGAAAGACCTAAAAGCCAACAGATGAACCTTTTGTTTCAAATGAAGTAATTTTTGGCTTGCCTATAACAGGGATAGGATAAAATGGTAAATCATACAAGAATGTAGTGGGATCTCTCTCCAAAGAGAAGGAATAATGCAGTTATTATTGTTTAGTCAAAGCTTTTTGAACTAGATCTATTTTCTGTATTAATTTTCTGTTATTTGCGAATGGATTTTAATTTTAAGCTTTTCCTAAGGTGATTGACTAGACGACACTAGACTTAAGTGAATTTGTATATGGTATGTTAAAAGGCCTATTTCCATAATTGGCTAATGGGAAGTGACAGAAATCTGTGGCTCAGCCCGCCTCCTTATTATTACCGTAATTCGTAGGGGGTTTCAATTATATGGGGGTGTGGAAGTCAAAGTACAAATTGCCGGGATTCAAGGAGGGCATTCGTGCAAATCTAGTAATAAACTTCAAAGCATTCCATATTCTCCCACTGACCAGGAACGACCCCGACTTGTCCGCTTTCGATGTAATCTGCACAATGCCAGGGCAGAGTTTTAATTGCTGTGACACTGCAAAGACACGGCTGACTGGATAACGGAAACAGGACTCCTGGCAGGATTCATGGGTCAGGATCCTCAGATGCGTCAACGCTTTTAGATGTTGTTGTTTTTGTCGTTTTCTAATTTGATAAAGATAAAAATCATTTTGTGAACGGCGTCCTCCGTGGCATCGTCAACTGTGTATGTCCTCATAGAACGGACGAGAAGGACACCCACCGAAGCAGGAAACTCCTAGTTCAGGGCACGCTCTCGCAGCTCGTTGGCAGCCTCTTAATTGAATGTTCATTTCAACGAGACAGGATTCACTTTCCAGGTCTCTAACGTCGCCGGCATTAATTGCATTTTTATTTCATTTCCCAGCAATTATTGTAAGTTCGTGTGCAAATTCCATAAGTCAACTGCACGGTGGAAATACGTTGCAAATTATATTTTTACATCCCAAATTACTACCCATATTAGAACTACTATAATTTAAACCCAATATAAAATTCGTCACATAAGAAAATGTTTGAAATTGGGGGAACCTATAAGCAAATAAATCTAATATATTTTGTTAATACTTATTTAAAATATGCAATTTATTGTAGTTAGATATTTTTATTTACCCAAAAGTCAAATATGGGATGCCACCGGAAGATTCGATTTTCTGGAACCGGCAACAACCAGAAACCAAGCCAAGAGCTCAACCGTGCCAGGAGTGTATCTCTGCTATTTGCAACTTGTTGGCTGCACGTGTGTCTGTGCACTCGTATGTCCTGCGAAACGGTAATTAAAGGTAGCCAGGACTTGTAGCAGCTCCTTTCCAGCTACTGGTTACTGGCTATATTTATTGTCTTTACTGCGTTTTCCGCTCCCTTATTGTCAGGGGCAACTCCCATTTGGTGTTGCAGTTGCAGTTACCACGCCGTTCCAGTTGCTGCGAGTTGTTAGCAAAGCAATTAGCATGAGTTTGTTATTGCAACACACGGCAAGGAGTCGGCAGCCGGCAGGCGACAGGACCAACGTGTCCGGCACCTTCTGAAACTTTTGCAACAAAAGTCCTGGAGCCCCGAAGCTGAAAGTCCCTTCCAAGCACCACAAAATAAGAATTTAATTTATTTACTCTGCAACGGCTAAAGTGTTGGCAATTGGCCATGTTCAGCTTTTAACGCCGTACAAACAAATCACTGGAAAGTGAAACCTTTGAACCAGAGATGTATCGAGACTTGCCATAATTAATAAATGATTTTAAAATGAGACAAAATTTAAGATGGTATCCAAAGCATAGACAAAGAATGAAAAGACTTTTTTGGAAAATTCCCACAGGCTAGTTACGCAAATGTTACATCTAGTTTGTGACATCTATATATATAGTGACGTATTCACGCCAACTCATCACGCTCGGTTAATTGAGTGTTCGCGCCACCCAAACTGGGCCGCTCTTGTGAGCGGATTCCCGGGCCTGACCTAGCGGTTTCGTCTGCTCTCTCTGAAGCTCTCCTTAACGTATTTTACCGTTTAAAGCTATAAGCTCTCCTTTACGTATTTTACCGTTAAAGCTATTTTCTGCTTTATCTGCGTGTCGATCGTCTATTACTTCACTTCCCTATTCTTTATTTCTGTAACCCATAGAGGCCCCTCCTAAATCTAACTCACATTTGAAATGAGTCTTAAGTTGAAAGTTATACCGTAAAGTTCAATAAGTCTTAAACCGATATTTAATAAAAACCAAAACCGAATTTATTCAGTGTTTAATTTATTTCGGAGTTGATCCTAGTTTAATTACGGATCATTTGTTCGACTTGAAAAATAAAAACTATTTAACTTTCAGCGTTGATCTTAGTTAAATACGGATCATTTGTTAGGCTCAATAAAAAACTATTCAACTATATATATTTCTAAGTTCTATTAAAGATGCCAATGATGGTTTATCGGTTTTCATAACATTCCAGATTATTGAAAATTATGAAATTAATTTTATGATTTTGGTATGTATGGTAAACACAAAGATTCCCTTAAAAAAATAAAAATTTATATTATGTTCAAATTTGGGTTTCTTTCAATATTTTACAATTTATCTGGTCCCAGTTTCGGTATATAATACAAAGAATTTAAGTGTTTCAAAATTCTGCCATGAAAACTTCATAGCGCTATCTTTAGAATATGTTTTACCCTTATTAGAATGGCACCATTTGTTCCAGATTTAAATTGATAAAATAATGTAAAAGGCCGAGTTAAACATATAATAAGTAGTACGCATAGTAAAACAACAAAGACAGATACGTTGGAAAATATCGGAGTGAAAAAAACAATATATATTTGTATTTTAAAGCAGACTGCCACAATATTACCTCCAGATAACAAGGTCTCAAAATGTCAATTATGACATCTTCTTGATTTAAGATTACCAAGTTTACTTAAATTCATTAGACTTCCGTTTAATTTTGAAATCATTCTTTGCAAAAAATTTGGCACAAAAGCCATCTCTTTTCTGTCTGCTTATTTTCAAAGTACACCTTGCCCGTTTGATCTAGACCATGCGGCCATTTTCCAATCAGTTTTCTTTGTAACAGCTTGCTTAGAGCCCATACTCCGTTCTCCCCAATGTCTTGGATTAAGTGCATCCCCGAACAAGCCCCAAAGTCTGGGCCATCTCCTGCCGAGGGCAGGTAACCTTCGCCACCTTTTGAGCCGCTCGGCTAGTCCTTCAATGCCTCAAAAATCCCATTTACGACCTCATCCCAGTGGAATCTGTTGCTTTGTTATCACGGTCCCTCTTTTTCATTGCATTTTATTCACTCGACGGGGAGTTCCTTTCTTTCCGCAAAGGATTTCGCCAGCTGCATTTTCAGTGCCAGCCCGGATGAGGAGATGGTTTGATTTCGGTTTGCTGCTCTTGCCACCACCAGCTTCATCGTGGATTATGCAGAAAGTTTTTCATTAATGTTGGATTTAGATATTTTTTCACGCTCTGTAACGGTTGCTTCCTCTCTCGTTCTGGGTCTCCCCCGCTGCGGAGCATTTTTTCGCACAGTTTGCTCGATTTTGCTCAACTCCGATTCCCAGCACTCTGCTTTTTTCCTGCGTTTTGGTTGTTGACAACGCAAGTTTAGTCCCAGGATACGTTAACTTTTGTGCACCGCAGCGTCGAGCATCCACTCGGAGCTCAGAGCAATGCAAGTTGGCACCACAAAACACAGATACGCTGGAATAGATGGATAGATAGACAACCAGACAAACACTTAACAACAGGTCCTGTTTGGGACACGGCGAATTCGGCATTCAAGGAGTGGCGTATTAAGGGGGAATTGAGGGAAGACGCTTAAAGAGCTTTAAATATTTAAATGTATTTTTGATTTTTGGGAATATATAAGACTTAGAAGACTGATATAATTGTTTGCGATGTTTTTATAAACGTCTTAAAAAATGTAGAAATAAAAGAAATCAGTACACAAAAAGTCTTGTCTTCTCATGGAATTGATGTATTAATTCCGATGAAATTGTAATTTTTGCACAGTGCATGACCGCATTTATATTTTTTGTAACAATATGCGTTTCTTTTTTTTCATTTCAACATAACTCGAACTTTCTTCTGTTCCCTTGTATACGTATATATCCTTTTATAAAGATAAATATATATGTATCTATCCTTTTCTCGTATCTGGTCGGTTTCGGCGGTTGTTTCTTTGGAGACACTTTTGCCGGTTTACAGTGCAAATTGTTGGGTTTCGCCTTTGCTGGTTTTTTTTTGCAGTTTATTCCTACAGGTTTTTCTGTGCGGGTTTTTTTTTGTGTTTTCCGATTCGATGTCTGTCGGCAGGGATTCTGGGGCCAGGGTCCTTAGCCAAAAGAGCCCGCTCTCCTTCCTCGTTTCAGCATTTATTTGAGTGTGTAAACTTTTGCTACTTGAATTTTTTGGGATTTTCCTGTGGCAATTTCACAGTTGGTTCTGCCCCGTCCTTCCCTACGCCAACTTTGATAGTTTTGTCAAAAGTTTTTATTGCGATTTGTTGCAGCTGCAAGTCCAAGTCTTGTAAAAATAATGCTCATCAAAAAGCAAAAAGGCTACAATTCCCCAATTGATATTTTTGTGTGTGAAGTTTCATAAAATATGAGGCCTTGAGCTTGCCAACAGATCTTTGTAAAATTTTAAGTACAATTCTGAGTTAAATTGTAAAATTTGAAATATAGTCAATAAAATAAGGTAAAAAATATATGATGTACGTGTGCGAGTATTTAAAAAAAAACTTTATATTTCTTTATAAATGTTCCAATTGTTAAATATAGAGTTTATTCAAAATGAGGTATATACGAGAAGAGCAATATCTTAGATTAGTTATCATATAGTGGTAGTTTGATTTGGTCTGGAGGCTTCACCCATCATTTGTTATCACAATTCTCAATGACCACAACATCGCCGTAATTCGGAGGGGGGGTCTCGGGCCTAGCGGCACCCGCCTCCACCACGTCCGTGTAAAATCTGGACGAGGTACTTGGTGGCGTGGTGGGGCTACTGGGCTCCCGATCGCGGGTGCTGAACAGATTACTCCGGCTGAGGCGCCGGATGAGTGTGGCCGTGTTTTGATTGATGGTCCGGACGTACTGACTCCGGGCTGGACGACCGAAGAGACGCGACACAAAATTGTCCTGCGGTCCGTAGGGCTGGCGGACCAGAGCTCGCGAAGTATTTTGGCTGCGAGGACGCTGGGGGTTGGACCGCCTTGGGATGCGTGTCCTTTGCGGTGTCCAGGTGTGGATGGTGGGTAGGCTTTCCTGCGAGGCGTCCAAGGGAGCTTTAACAAAAATAAAATAAAATTAATAAGGGTGTGAAAAAATTCCTGGTAAAAAATTCAATTGGCTAGCTTTCGTTAAACCAATTTATTGAGCAAAAAATCGATCATCTATTTTTTAGAACTGAAAATTTACTTTTTATCAGTTATTTACTTACTAAAATATTTTGTGGATTAAAAAATTAATTAAAAAAGTGTATCGTAATAATCGGACTATTCGAGACCAGGTATTTTTCTCTTTCACCGCGACGTTTTTTCAAAGAAAGACTATTTATTAATTAAATTTGCCGGAAAGCTGCCGCTAACTGCAAAACGTACAAATACCCCAATTTTTGCGGTTTTCTGGTGTAAGTTGGAGTATTTTGGAATAAATACTTTCTTCTACTTCAAAAAATATTAAAGAATTCACACAGAAAAATGTGCTAATTATTGTGTCGCTAAATTTTAAGGTCTCTGATAATGGACATGGCTGATCAAGACTAAATACGTTGTTGATTTGGTAACCTTCCTACCTTTCGGTGAATACAATATGGGCATTTTCAGGTCAAGAATATACCATCATACGGCATAAAATGGAATAATATATAAATGGAATACAAAAATAAAATTTAAAAAAAAGTCTGTGAAACAAAAAAATGTTGTGTTGAATAATGTAAAAAACGAATAATAAGGCGGCTGAAATTGACTTTTCAAATAGCAACAAGTTTCGAACTAAACGGCGCTTTTTATACCCTTGCAGAGGATTTTATAATTTTGTCCAGAAATGTGTAACGCATTAAAGGAAGCATCTCCGACCCCACAAAGTATATATATTCTTGATCAGCATCAACAGCCGAGTCGATATTCCCATGTCCGTCTGTCCGTCTGTTTCTATGCAAAAAATAGACTGTAGTTTTAAAGCTAGCGTTTTGAAATCAGAATCATTAAATTTGAAATCAGATCATTATTTTTGTTGCACACAGATCAAGTTTAAAAATCGGTCGGATCGGACCACTATATCATATAGCTGCCATACAAACGATCAATAAGATTTCAAGTCTTTGTATGGAAAACTTTTTTGTTCTCCAAGCTATCGCAACCGATATAAAAATTTATTTTTTTGACATAGCCATACACGATTTGTGAAACTTTGGTCCTGATCGGACCACTATATTAATAGCTGCCATACAAACGACCAATATGAAAACTTTTGTATGAACAACTTTTTTGTTTTCCAAGCTGCTCTAGACTGAAAATGGCGGATCTAGACAGGACAACTCGATAAAACCAATAGTATTCTGGCACACATTAAGTACCAATAATTTTGAAAAAACTTCTGATTTTTACATAAGTACTTATTGCAATTTTGTAAAGATCTTCAAGTGTATATTATCTTCGGCAAGCCGAAGATAGCTTTGCTCACTTGTTTTACCTAAATTGGATCATTCAAACTATGGTAATTAAAGCTATCAATTTCATGCAACAATAATTGATTTCTTCTTACTACACCCGATATAATAAAAATTAACGATTAATAAGACTAGCGTTCAAAAAGTCAAAGAGATAAAAAATACAGATTCTGTTTGAATATTTGAATACACAAATAAAAGTATGCCGCAAAATGACAATTTTCTATAAGTGAACATCTCCCTTAAACAATTAAATGACAGCAACACATGTTTATGGACTTTCATATGTGGTAGACCTTGTTCGAAACATGCATTGCCACGTATCAAAAATCAAGTTCTCAATAAAGACATATAATATATTGGCGTAATGTGAATATGACTTGTAAATTTCAACCGAAAATTGACCCATCACATTTTCAAATCTGAAAATGAGTAAGTCAAAACTGATCTCAGTTTATCTATTGCTTGCTGATAAATTAAGAAAAAATTTTTGAAATAAACTTACCTGAATCCTCGCTAGCAGTCTCTTGGCTCCTATTTTTCTTGCGCATCTCGCAGCAGCTTTTGAGGCAGAGGGCGAAGGTAATAATAAAAATGACCATGCAGACCCCAGTGGCTCCGCCCACTACGAAGGCCAACTTAAGGTCGTCCTCGTCGTAGGTGTGTGTGCGGCTAATTTCGTCGGTGAACTGTGAACTCCCGCCGTTGAGAAGCTCGTGACTCACGCGCTCTAAGCAGGTCCTGTACCTCATGCAGAGCTTTTCCCGGCTGCCTTCACAGACATCGCTTGAGGAAGTTGGGCCATTGTCCTGTTCATTGCTGTCCTCCTCGCTTGAGTCCAACTCCCGCCAAACGGCCAGAACGGATTGAGGTTCTGGACTAGTGGCGAGCAGGTGCTGTTCCAGGCGCTCTAATTTTTGGGATGGGGAGTCCAGAACCTCCACGTCGTCCAACTCCTCTTCCTGCTCACAAATGCTCATAAAGACCGCCACTCCACGTTGACGTAAACCAGTGGCCACTTTGAGCAAGGCCCGGTCGCAATTGAAGGGGTTGTCCTCTACATTCAGTGACGCCAAGTACCGCGGAGCGTGAAAGTCCGCAGTGCTCAGGGTCAGCAGCATATTCTGGGCCAGATCTAGCTGACGCAGCTGCGGCATTGCACTAAGGAGATCGTTTCCCAGTTGGTTGACCTGTGAGTTGCGTAGATTCAGGGATCGCAGCGAGGGGCTCTTCAGCAGAGGTCCTCTCCCCAATGAGGCCAGCTTATTTCCCTCCAGGTTGAGATGAATCAACTGGGTGTTTGACTCCAGGAGGTGCTCGTCCACCTGCTCCAGGCGGTTGTACGACAAGTCCAAGTACCGCAGACGGTGGAGTTCGGAAAAGGCATCCGCGTACAAAGTGTGAATCGCATTGTGGGCCAGCGTTAAATTGATTAGGTGAATGGTTGTCTGTGTGGGGAGAGTAAAGTAAATGGATTTAAATATTTGTTTTGTTAAACAATGCAAATAGGGTTAATTATAATAGTAAATAGATGTTTATTGAAATTATCACAGATTTCGCTTTTGTGTTGCACAAAATTTATATCATAAATGAACGGAGAGTAGATCAACTATTTAAAATTTTATTAAATGGCTACTTGAAAGGAAGGAGCCAAAGCTTATTGTACTGCGTTGAAGTTACCATAAATAGCGCGGCTGCCACTGCATAACGTACAGCCCACCTCCCGCCCAACCGACCGAGGGCCGCTGCCGTTTATCGTACGGCACGGGGTAGACCCGAAAAAATAAAGTTTAGAAAAGATTACGAGGAAAAAGTGGAGTTCGTTTGTTGCTTTGAAAGGTAGGTGAGAAGGTAGGTGATAGAAGTGAACGTGCAGAGTGAAGTAATAGAGTATAAGTCATTGTAGTCAGAACATAAAATGTTAAATGTTAGTCGTGTTAGTAGATGCTGGCTGTCTACATTACCATTAATAAGGTTATAAAGGAAAATGACCCC
The DNA here is from genome assembly GCA_035047325.1 of Drosophila vallismaia. Taxonomy (NCBI): domain Eukaryota; kingdom Metazoa; phylum Arthropoda; class Insecta; order Diptera; family Drosophilidae; genus Drosophila; species Drosophila vallismaia. Next base: position 200,134 of record JAWNPU010000092.1, read on the forward strand.
AGCATCTTTCTACGATTGGTTAGGGAAGGTAAATTAATTAGAAGGAGTCTGTTAGAATAAGATGGGAGGTGAAGATTTGCATCCCAGTTGAGTCCCCTAAGAGCAAACATCAAGAAATTTTTTTGAACGGATTCATTGCGATCTTGATGAACCTCATACTGAGGGCTCCAGACGCATGACCCGTACTCCAGAATTGGACGTACTAAAGATACGTATAATGTTTTGGTAATATAAGGGTCATTGAATTCCTTAGACCATCTTTTAATGAAGCCAAGCACGCCCTTGGCTTTATTAACCATTGTAGAAATATGTTCGGAAAATTTAAGTTTAACATCTAATAGGACACCAAGATCCTTAACCTGGGTTAATCGATCTAAGGAAATCCCATAGAGAAAGTATGTGGCCTGGTTAGGACACGAACGAAAAAAAGACATAAGACTACATTTTGACTCATAAGTTTTAAGAGACTGGTAGAACACCAATTTTGAAAATTGTCCAAATTCGACTGAAGTTTATATTGGGCAGAAGGGGGTATTGAAGACAAAGCTTAACGTCGTCTGCATACTTAAGAACCAGAGATTTCGTTATAGCAGGGGGTAGGTCGTTAATAAAGATAGCGAAAAGTAGTGGCCCAAGATGGCTTCATTGGGGGACTCCCGATGTAGCACTAACAAGGCGAGAGTGTGCATCCTTATAAAGAACACGTTGGTTTCTCCCAGCTAAGTAGCTAGAAATCCACGTGAGAAGGTCTGAAGGAAATACTAAGTTTACTCAAAAGGAGTGAGTGGTTCACTTTAGTAAAGTCCGTATAGATGAAATCTGTTTGAAGGCCTTTACGGAAGCCATCTATAAAAAGGAAGTTTTTTTTACGATATTCTTTATTTTTTTCTGATATTCTTATAATTTCTAAAATTTTTTAAATTTTAAACAATAATTGTATCAATTTAGCTTTATGAATGTCATAAATTAAAATGCATTTATGACACACTTCTTGGTGTATTATTTGGGCAACAAAAACACATTCTCACACATTTATCGACTTACTTGGAACGAGTCATCCTCAATGCTGGTTATATCATTGTAGCTCAAGTCCAAAAGCTCCACTGATTTGGGCATTTCTATATTGGCGCTTATCAGCCGCTTTGCGCTGCACAAAAATTCAACAAAAATAACACTTTCTGGATTTTGAAGACAATTGTCGCAAATACTAGCCTGCATATCGCTCTATTTCGATGGAGATGTAAGTCACAGTGACAGATGGAGGGGCAAAGCGCTTGAGACTGGGTTTTACTCCTGCAGACCTGCAGGACGACGCAAAGGATGAGGCCCACGTAGAGCAAGATCTGCTTAAGGCCCAGCCACATCTTGGGTTTCACCACGCATTGCAGTGCCATGGGGTGGTGGAAAAATCGCTTTCTTCAACTGGAAAGTCTTCAATTGGATTGTTTTGTCATGTTTGGGGATAACGTTTGGCTCTTTGTGTTGCTTTTAGAAGGCCTGCTAATTTTGGACTGCCCAAGTGCTTGAAAAATGCCTCTCTGCATTCCCGCCATGACTAACTAATGGGCTGCCTTCCACTGTTTGGGAATATTTGTTGCTATAGGTTGCGGGTCAGAAATACTTGTATATGTACCTTCTTCGTGGTTTATATGCCCTGCTGATCACCTACACTTTCATTACGATAAGATAGGTGAATTACTCTTATCTAATCAGCCGAACTGGCTTACTCGTTTTTTAATGGAAGGGAGTCGGTTCCAGGTTTGTGGTTTCGCTTTTTTGGAAAACCTATAGCTCAGGTGCGTTCAAAAATTGATAGTGAAGATGGTTTATCTAAAATTTAGATTTGCAACTCGATCTCCATTTTGGTAGTTCAAGAGATGTTTCTACCAAGAGAATCAGTTATTATCAGTGATAATTTAAACCTGATAACAAAACAAACACTTAGGCAAAATCTGAGTAAGGTATTAAAAAATGGGTCCAATAAAACATATCTGATAAAATTCAAAGCAGATTTAATAAATTTATTTGTTCCAAATACGATTTAAATAATTTTTTATTAAACGGCGTTATGAATGTTTATGATGGATAATCAGCTTTCATTACCTTTACATAGCCAGGATTATGTTTGAATGGGACACTTATACATGGTGTTGAGCCTATTGATGTCGGTCTCGCTCATGGTCAGACGTTGTCCCATTAAGGCCTGGCGCTCTGGCTTAAGGGCTACAATAGTGGCCTCTCCATTAACCGAAAATGCCAGAGAGCTGTAGTGTAGGATACTGCCGTAGTCGTAGGGCTGATCGAAGTCCCCCACGTCGGAGGCCTCGTACTTGACAAAGTTTTTCTCGTGCCCTTCTGAAATATTCTCCTCCACGATTTTCACGTATTCGTCTCGATCCGGGGAGCACTGTTGGTGATGGAATCCCAGGGTGTGGAGCAACTCGTGTTGAATAGTCCCTAGTTTAAAACAGCCCGATTCCAGTTTGGCGGGCTTCAGCTTGACTCTCCTAATGCCTGGCTGGTAACCCACATTGGAACTACATCCTGTTGTAGAAGGAATCACCGTGACATAGTTTTCGTCTTCTTCAGTGGCTGGTTGAAAACGAATGCACGATGATCGCTCGATTATTTCCATGGCCAACTCAATGTAACCCACTTGTGGAGCCTCTTTTAATGGGGAAATATTTTATTTAAAATATAACCGGAAATTGATACATCCAACACACCAAACTCTTCCGAAATCGTATACGGAACTGTGGCATTTGGCCAGCGGCGGGTTTCAGCTATTTGGCCATTCCGGGTGAAGTCCACATCCATATCGCCCTGGAAGTAGCCTGCCGTCAGTTCGGCATCAGTTTCCACATTATTTTTTTTGTAGGGACCCCCTAAAACTCGAAAAGGATAGAGACTGCCAAGCAGAAGCAAGTTAATCCACACTGCGATCATGTTGAACTAAATTATAAATAAGTTCTGTCCAGTATATACCCTATTATCGCTAAACACAGCTCCTTAATCCCGTACTTGTGATTGATGGCTATCAATCACATATTAGCGATAAGAATTCGGGGAACAAAAGCTAATGGTTTAATATCAGCGTTGAGTCTACATATTGATGTCGGTCTCGCTCATGGTCAGACGTTGCCCCATTAAGGCTTGGCCCTCAGGCTTAAGGCCCTTAATGAAACAATAAACTTATTGAAAGAATTACGAACATTATATGTAACTATTCTATATTAAAAACGAGTGGTACATTTGGAGTTCAAGGTTGGGACATTTTCAAAAACTATTTTATATGGAACTGGTCTGATACTGAAGTTCTTATAAGGATATCGGTAAGCTTTATCCAATAATTGCTATATCTCTTACAATAGGAGAAATTTAACTGCAATGTTATACAACTTCGACTCCGCCCGATGTTAGCATTCCTTTCTTGTTTTTATTAAGGCTTAAGAAAAATCGATAAAAACTTAAAAACCAAACAAAAACTATGTTTTATTAAAAAAGTTTTACCGAAAAAGTAAAATATTAAAATAACAAAAAATTATTTAAATCATAGTTTATGCCATATAAAATGTTAAAGAAGAAAATAACTTCTCATGCTTTTTAAGATATAGAAATGACTTTCCTACTGATCTAACTGATCTTCTGATTTAGAATCTAGCATGGTCCGATGTTACTCTTAATTGAACTAAATTTCTTTCTTAAATATAAAAATTGTACATAAAATGTTCCTAATGAATCGAAATTTGTCTCATTTTGAAATATAAATTTGTTAATTTGTTCGCTTGTGGTTGCATTAATTGAACCATAAGGACAAACGGATCCCTAAACGGGGAAGCTCTAGACTACTTGGTTGCACAGCTTGCACATCCGTTTGGTTACAGTTCCAGGACCCAGTTCCAGCACAGTCCCCGGCCAAGATGCCAGGCTGGGTGTCCACTTGTCTGCTTGCCTGAAACTACATCATGGTCCCTTCCTTCCGTCTTGGCCAGCTTACCACTGTGCTTCCGCACTTGGTTTGTTGGCTTTAATTTATGGTACTGGTCCAGACGACTGAGCTGCAGACTGAGACTTTGAATGGAGCTGCGACATTTTCGGAGCCTTCTGCCAGTCATAATGGGGCGTGGCCACTGGTCGTCACATCCGCTGTCTTCCCGGACTGGGACTTTCCACATTTTCGCCTTGCATCGACCGATCGCCACAATGTTCAGCAGAACCAAAAACTTTGTGCCACTCGCATTCGCACAGCTCTTCTCTCCGGGATTTTTCACTTTTCAGCCAGATAAGTCCGTCGGAAATAGTTAACTTTTATATGCATTTCAAATCGCAAAGTTTCACATTCAAACTTTATTAAAATTACGCTCGATGGCCGTCCGATTGTGCCAGCCAGTTAGATTTTGTATAATTCCTAAGCGAAATTCAACTCATTCCCTTTTTTTGGTTCCCAAGTGCTGAGTCAAAGTTGTCGCAAAAGGATTCGTCCCTTTTTTTTGATAAAAATTTGAAAATGTTTGTGCTTTTTCCATTGCTTCGAATGAGTTTTTCTTATTGGGGGGTAATTAATAAAAGTTTTTTTCACATATTCCATTATGGTTTTTTAAAAAATAAGTTTGGTTTTCATTGCTATATTACTTGTATACTCACCAATTTTTTTAGTGCTTGCTAAAGAATCTAGAAGATTATAGAATGTAAACTCTATAAATAAAATTTGCAAGTGCATTCCATCTCATCCCACGCAGCATCGCGCTGATGGAAAAACTGGGAATTTCTCCAAAACACTCGCACTCCTTTTTGGCCACATTTGCATTGTTGTTTTGAGTGCCGGCGCCTTTTTGCGGCATCCTTTCCCAGTTCCCGCACTAATGACCGACATTGCTTCCTAATTACAAAAGTTTTGCATGCACTCGCTGCTAAAGGGCGGAGAGCTGAATTGCTTGCCGAAAATGGGAAAAAATTAAATAAAAACTTTTAAGTTTATTTTATTTCCTTTATTTAATGTTGGGGCGCTTAAAGTTGAGCTTTCATTCGGTTTTTAATGCCTCTAACTAACGACTCCATTAACCCAAGGCAGTCGTAATACACATGTTTGGTGGGCAAAGTAGAAAAAACAGAACAGAAATGTCCGAGGGGAATACCGTAAAAGGAAAAAAAATATTTTGCGCACAGGCCGTGGACGAAGAGCTCTGGGTACATTCCGGTTGCACATATGTCATGTGACACATGTGCTGACCCGGAACTGAAACTGGCCGAAACCCATTCCCATCCCATTTTCATTCCAGAACGTGGAGTGTCGCCCACATCTCTCTTCGAGGACGGAGGGCCGCACTTAATGATAAACAATGCTTGCGGTCAGTTTAACATGCCGCGCTATTACCCTGCCACTCAGCCGCTTCTCCGACCGCTCCACCATCCACTTGTGGCACTTGCTGCACTCTGTCTCCTCCCGCCGAGTAACGAGTGGACAATTTACACGATGGAACTGAACGGCGGCGGCCGCCCGACAGGCGGATGGACTAATTGATACCTTAGTTTTTCGGGGAGAATCGCTAATGGACAGAAATGGGCCCCTCACTCTGGCCCAAAAATATGCGAAAGCGAAATGAGGGCATAAAGAGGTTAAACAAATAAATAAAGGTCAATTTAATAAGCTCACAATGGCCCACGTGGCGGTTTTAAATTTTGTTTATGGTTGGTTTATGTGCTTCAATTATGAGTAATTTTCAAGGGAGGAATTTGTATAGAAACTCCGAGGTATTGTGTAGCTACTAGAAGGGCTTTACTTAAAAATAAAGAATAAATTTTTTTTAATTTATACAATTGATTAACCGAAAGACTAGTAATAATAATGAATATAATATATATAAGTTTTGATTTCAGGCTTATACGTATTATTAATATATATTCGTTAATCCTCAAATAAATGAAAAAAAGTGTTATTTTGTTCTCTTTTTTTAAGAACTATAAAGGATAAAAAATTAGAAGTATATAAAAACAAAATTAATGCAAAAAAATTATATTTTATACATGTCTCGTGCTTAGATTTCGTATTAAAGAAGGAAAGGAAATCAAAAAATAAATGATAATAATTTCTGAAATGATATTTTTAATATTTTGATAAACACTTTTATTTATTAAATGTTAATAAAAATATCTTTTTCGGTAATATTTATTTATGTTTAATTTTAATTTTCCTTAAAACTTTTTTAAGAATCTCTACTCCGGTGGTCCGAGATTCCCCAACAAATCCTTGTTTTCAGTGACTAGCAAAGCAAGGATAAGAAGAAACGACAAAAACAACATGCTTAAAAGAGCAGTAAATGAGAATTTATCCACTTGCTGACCAACATAGCCCCCGTCCCTCATTGCCAGGACCACCAAGCTGTGTTTTCCAAAAGAAGGGGTAACGGAGGGATGAGGAAAGTCCAGAGAATGGCACAGAGCTGGCGGACACACGCACATCGTAAAGTTTTAATCGGATGTTGTCCAGCTTTACATGACGCCATCTACTGGCTTAGAGTGCAATATCCTGTGGCACGCGATAACATCGAGCAAAAGAGTTGGGCGGCAGAAACAGCGGACAAAGAACAAAGGACCAGGGACAGCGGACAGTGGCCAGGGAAGAGGCGAGTCAGGGTTAGGGAACTCCACCCGTGTTTATGCGAAACGCCAGGGCAAAGCGATTCAGCCCCCTTTTGCTTTTTGACACGGCCACGCATAGCCCAGAATTCTGGGCGGGGGCTCCGGCAGACGGAGTCATTCCATCCCAGGAACACAAAGCCGGCACAGTTACAGATACAGATACAGCATTCCAGGCTAAAGCCAAAGCAACAGCTGCTACAAAGGATTAAAAAGCGTTCGGCTCGAAAAAATTGTGAGTGAGCCATTGAAATGCGGGGTTTGGTTGGTAAAAGGATAGAAGTCCTAGAAAGTCGAACTATGTAGTTACTACTTCAAAACAAAGGTAGCAAAAAGTTGCAACAAGTTATGTTTTAAGCGATAATAATTTACAAATTCCAACAATGTGAATGTTCTAACAATTTTACATAAATAAATAGTATTTGTTTCACTTTGACAAGAACGTTACTTCAATGAAAAGATAACTTGTAGACATCCTGAAGTTTATTCAATATCTTTGGGCTATCGAATAGAAAAATGCAATCAGACTGCTTTAAAAAATCAAGTTGATTCATAGACTTAAATCCTCCTTTTCCATACGTTAACTTTTAATCGAATTGCTGGGAGATGATCCTTTGACAGTTTTTAATAATTCATGACCGTCTTACCTCAGTTAACTCGGAATCCTTGACTCGGGGCTGCAGGTCGGCAAACCTCATAAACTATGAATTGTATCCTCACAGAAAAGGGGATACGTAGTGGCAGTGAAATGTGTGAGGCTGTTGTTGTTTTTTGGGCTTCGGTCAGCCGCTTGGCTAGACGCAAACTGGGCTGTCCGGAGTGGATCTATTCCGGCAAGTTGCGTAGCCTGACCACCAAGCCAACAACCCACCAAACGAAGCAAGCAATCTCGTTGTCATTGTCGTGACAGGAAATTAAGATGAATGTGGCGAGCAAACTGCAGTTTCTACGTCGGAGTTGCAACTCCGCCCCCGCTCACTACACTGCAACTTGTAGTTTTTCCATTCGGTTAGACGGGACTGAGACCGACGGCTGCCTCTTAAAATATTCATAACACAAACTGTTGCCACTATCTTCAGTCCAGTCGGGTATACAAGGGGACCGGTAATAAATGGGATCCCCGTCTCGGGGGAGTAATAGGGAAAGCTGGAAGAGGGCGAAAGTTGCGCGTTTGAATTAATTGATTTTTATGAATTTGTTGAGTGGATTTTCCATGGTAGGGGACTCCATAACTGAGTCAATTTGGGGTGCCAAAGAATGCTAAAATATGTTGGACACTATGCGCGTTTTTCTAAATCCAACAACGTTTGCTGGTTCTAACAAGGTTGGTTAAGCGTGCTTTGGGTATTCGAGGAGCAACCTGGTGTGAGGTGGATTTTGACGATTTATATCAACATTACTATAAAAGTTTTTGCTTTTACTCGAATCGTAATTTTTTTTTTAAATGAGTAATCCGAAAGGGCTGTCAAATAATACCATCCGATTAAAAGTGCAAGTTGTTTTTTTTTGAAAATGTATACTGGGGAATCCCTCAGTGGCAGTTGTCTCTAAAAATTCAGCACTTAATTTCTAACTTAACTTAAGCATAATAATAATTAACAAACAAATAAAAATGTAAAAAAACCAGATGGGAGAAGTTATGATGTGGCAGTTTCTCCTACCCCTCATCAATGGTGATGAAAGTATGAGGTAATTCTGTTGGCGCCAGTGGAGTCTCCAGGGCGGGTCTCGCCCACGCTCTTAGGAGTTGAACTTTGACCCGATTTCTGTGCTGTCCTATTCTAAATTATAATATATAGTCTAAAAATTCCAATCTGTTGGGAAGATATTTTTACAATACCAATACCTAGCCAATGAACTTTCCCATCCTGGTATTGTTCAAGAACATTATTAGTCTTATCATAAACAGATTGGTGTCCATGTAAGTGGACATAAACAAAACATAATATTTCGATAATAATAAAAACTTTGTGAATATGGTTAAATATTTTTATATTTATATTCATATCCATTAAACAACTAATCATTTAATTAATACTTAAAAATTCGTTAAATTCGAAAATTACGTAACGTCAAATGTAGGTAAAATTTTAAAATGATATCAGCAAGATTTCCAACAAGACAGGGGCACTTTTCTAAATGCCACAATAGGTATTAAATAAATCAAGCCTTAAAATATTTCCCCACATTCCAGGCTGTTGTTAACCTTGTCTTGGCCATGTTTACATCAGAACCTGCTTCTAACAAGGTCTACAAATAAAAGCCAGTTCCCACGGCGCTTCGATGTGAAAGTTGCGACTCAAATATTTAAGGACAAGCCATTACATCGCAAATGACGCAATATTAATGTGAAACTTTCAAATGTTTCCGTTCGACTCGGTTCGGGGGATAATAACTTAATTGAGCCATTGCACGCATGGGAGAGTTCATTTAAAAGTTGAGAAACTGTCATCGTCTGAGCAACTCTAATCCTTGGGGCAGATATATATGTATATAAATATATAAGGCGACCGGAGTCGGAGGACAGACATCATTCCTCAGAGTGAACTCCATTATGGTTCGTTACGTGCCTCGCCTGGCTGATGGCCAGAAGGTAAAATTGGCCTGGCCCCTGGCTGTTTTTCGGTTGAACCACATATTCTGGCCTCTGGACGCGAGCACTGGGAAATGGCGACGATACCTGGACAAAGTACTTGCTGTCCTCGGATGCCTTATATTTCTCCAGCACAACGATGCTGAGCTGAGATATCTGCGGCTCGAGGCCTCCAATCGGAACATGGACGCCTTCCTCACTGGCATGCCAACATACTTAATCCTGGTGGAGGCCCAGTTCCGCAGTCTGCATATCCTTATGCACTTTGAGTCTTTGCGAAAGTTTCTGCAGCGCTTCTACGCCGACATCTACATTGATCCTCGTAAGGAGCCAGACATGTTCCGCCTAGTAGATGGTCAGATGCTGATCAACCGCCTGGTTTCCGCCATGTACGGAGCTGTGATAACTGGCTATCTGATTTCGCCCGTTTTCTCCGTCATCAATCAGAGCAAGGACTTTCTCTACTCAATGATATTCCCCTTTGACACGGAACCCTTGCCCATATTTGTGCCGCTGCTATTGAGCAACGTCTGGGTGGGCATCGTCATCGATTCCATGATGTTTGGCGAGACGAGTTTGCTTTGTGAATTGATTGTCCATCTCAACGGCAGCTATCTGTTGCTGAAGAGGGACCTGGAGATAGAGACTCAAAGGATTCTGGCCAAGAGGCAGCGGTCTCACATGGCTAGACAGCTCAAGGAACTGATTGTACAGACTTTGCGCAAAAATGTCGCTCTGAATCAATTTGGAGAAAAGCTTGAGGAGCAGTACACGGTTCGCGTTTTCATAATGTTTGCCTTTGCGGCAGGACTCTTGTGTGCCTTGTCCTTTAAGGCCTACACGGTGAGTGATAAAATACAAACTAAATAGTAAATCAGTTAAAGTGCATATTGATTAAGAGCCAGAAAAAGTGGAATAAACATGCTTATTGAATTTAATTTTGATTTTAATATTTTAACTACTTATTTAAACTTAAAAATGTATATATAAAACTTCTCTCTTCAGAATCCAATGGCAAACTATATTTATGCGATTTGGTTTGGAGCCAAGACGGTGGAGCTGCTTTCATTGGGACAAATTGGCTCAAACCTGGCTTACACAGCAAGTAGAGCAAAATCCCTATTTCGCCAAGTTTATAAAAATCCCATACACAGACGGATTCCCTGAGCTCAATTTACTACCATACCCATTGGGAGCAGATCCTGCAGCATTCCACTGATGACCAGGAAAACCTGAGGCTGCTAAAACTAATCAACCTGGCTATCGAGATGAACAGCAAGCCTTTCTACGTGACTGGATTGAAATACTTTCGAGTTAGTCTCCAGTCAGGCCTAAAGGTGATGCAAAAATGAAACTCCGTTACCAGTCCTTTCTCACTCTCGTCCTCAGATTTTGCAGGCATCCTTCTCGTATTTTACGTTTCTCACCTCGATGCAGCGTCGCCAAATGAGTAATTAAATTATTCGGATTTTAATGGCACATTATTCACCATCCGATTGGCTCCCGGATCCATCCCCCTTATGAAACTCTAGCACGCGAACCAAATGGTTGCATATTAAAAGTCAATTATTGCTGAATTAATTTTAATTAAATGAAATTGATAAAAGGCGCCGGCTCACACGCATCATTGCCTTTTTTCTTCTTGGCCTCTTTTTGGATGTCTGTGAAAGAAGTTGTGTGTGGGCTGTGTGTGTGTGCATGCCCGCAAATATGCAATAAAATATTCATGATTTCTGTACAGCATGAAACTTGCAAAAAGTTAATAAAACTTTTGCCTTTGCTTGTGGGTAATGAAATTAGAATATCACAAACGACCACAGATGAGGAAAAAATGAATAAAAAAATAGAAGTTTTCAGTTTCCATGTTTCGCCTTCTCCGAAAATGATCGGCGGCCATTAAGTCGGGCGGAATATATCACACGGACTGGTACCCCGTAGACTCTTAGACGGTTTCGGTCGTGAGCCATAAATCTTCAGCGGCAAAGCGAGATTCCTTCCACTATGTTTCAATTTCCTCTGGCACGAACATTTTGCTAAATTAATCCATTAAAGTTTCCCCATGAAAATGCACAAAACTTTTCACATAAAGAGCTCGACCTCTCATTCACACTCACTTGCCAAGACTCGAATTTCGCCTCTGTCTTCCGCCCATAATTCCTTCATAGCGGGAAGTCGAACTTCGACAGGCGTCCCGCTCCTTGATAATTAGACCCGTCTTTGCTCCTCCCGTTTCTGCGGAATGTATTGACCCGTTCCATTAGCCAATTTGTACTTCATTAGCACCACGTTGTTGGTCGACAAAACAACGTCCGTTCGAATTGCATGCATTCGTTGCTGGATGGCTAATGACTTTTGTTTACGCTGACTATTCTCGTGAAAGGGTCAACGAATTCAACAATTTGATAAGTCTAACAGTGGCTTTGGCTAATACATAATATTTGCAAAAACTGGTTTGCCTTACACAAAGGTTAAACGGCTTCAATTGGAATCAGATTAGGTTAAGGCAAATACTAAATTTTGTCTTTACTTTACCTCAAATCGGATTGAAACATGTATTTTTTTAATTTTTTACGAGATTACAGCACAACAAATATAAAAAAATATCTATATTTTATAACGTTTATAAAATTTTCATTTTTATACCCTTGCAGAGGGTACTATAATTTTGATCACAACTGTGCCACGCATTAAAAGAGACATCTCTGAGCTTAAAAAGTAAATACATTTACCTTTTATTACTTTTTAAAGTGTAGAAATAATATTCCCATTCCTTATTTCCGTCTTCTAGAATAGGCCTTACATCAAAAGGGTTTAATTTTCTTACTTTCAATAAGCAAAGGATTAGGGTCAGGTTAGGCAAAAAACTTTATTGGTTTCTACATTTTACTACAATATCTTTGACAGAATTTAGGACAAAATACCCTCGAGTAGTGAATAATGATGTTCGAAGATGTTGCATTTATATCAGTCGTAGTTTTGAGTGCTGGAAACCCTAATTAGCACTTCATATAACTGGGAGTAATGTTGCCAAATTCAGGCGACAGCCCTACGTGTGGGGTGTTAGCTTTGTCGAGTCCTTATAATTTCCATTGCTTTTGCACAAACCACTGAAAATGTTATATTTATGCTTGTGTTGCCAACTGAAACTAATCGTAGGACCAAATGGGAAAGTAGAGGGTAAGTAAGTAGAGTAGAGTAAATGTATAGTGGGAAAAGTTTCGGGCTCCTAATTATCATTAGCGATATTGTGTCTAAACTTTATAAGAAGCGCGCGAAGCAACAGCATGCGAATAGCGATAGAAAGGAAACCCCTAAAAAACCCAGAAAACTTGCAGCGGGTGAACTTTGATTTGGAGGCTCTAAATCAATTAGACTGAAAAGAAGAAAACTTGTTAATTGCTAGATAAAGCAGCGTGATATTCCTTGATCCTGCGAGGCGAGTCATGCAATGCTACCTTTTCAACTGACTCGTCCTATGCCTAATTAATTTTAAATGCACTTTAAAAGTTTATCCCCCACTCTCGGTAGAAAAAAATATATACCGAATTGAGATAAAAACACATATACATATAGCAACCTTTAAGCCAACTTTCGGCTTGGCAGAAAAACAAAGACAACAGAAACAGTCTGAAAAGTCTGAAAACCTGAAACGTGAAAGCAAGCCCATTCATGTGTGACTGCATTTGTCAGTCTCTGGCCCAGAGTTCTGGAACTCGCATTCCTTTGCCCAGGTCCTGTGAGTTGTGTGTGTAATTATGTCTGAGATTATGCCCACAGTCATGACGGTGGTACTACAGTTGTCTGTCTCTAATATGCCACCACAGCCTTCATTTCATTCCATTTCGTCTTATTTCCTAGCAGTGTTGCCTAAAAGGACGAGCAAGGTCGATTAAATTGAATTAAAAAAAAGTATTTATATTTTTATTTTCGTAAGGATGGAAACAAAATGAAGCTTTTAAATTCTTCTACTGGGCTTACGCATTATTTAAGTTTAAGTAAATAGTTTAGCTGTGGAAACAGACAGCTCCTTAAGGAAAAATTATCGGTTAGCTAAACTAATAGTTTTATCCTTTGGTATTCTGCTTTATAAGAGTTCCTCTCTTCAGCTAAGTCTTTTTCAGCCGTGAAATGGCTGTTTGGGCATTTCGGTTTTGTGCCTGTCGTCGCCGTCAAGAGTTTGTGTGGTCGCTCCCCGCATCCTTGGCTCTAGCCCGCTGATGTGTTGGCATTTGCTTTTGCTTTTAGTCGCTGCTGGCTTTAAGTGGAGGTCTTGAGATATTTTTTAGGGCTTGCCTTCGCCACGTTGTTCATATGCAGTTCTTGGGCAGCACTGGGAGAAAATCCTTACAACTTTTTAAAAATATCCTAAAAGGGGTATTATATACTGTAAAAAGCGAATAATTTTCATAAATTCTTTGTTACAAATGCGTTAAGTTAATTTTGTAACCCACGAGACAATATATTCCAAGCTGGTGTACTAAAAACCTTTTTACAAATAGTGTGGTATTCCAATGTTAATACTAGTTTAACTAATTAGGGATATTCGTTTCCAGAATTATCCCTGCATCCGCTTTATACTCGAAGCTTTTACAAGCAATGTCCAAGCATTAGTTTTACGATTACTTAACTGGCTGTTTGGGACTGTATACCTTTGAAGCCTGTAAAGCTTTAATTGCAGTGCATTTCTGCTTAAGTATTCTTATTTCCCTTCAGCTGCTGCTGGTGCTGGTGCTGGCGCGGGAGCTTTTGGGTTTTTGGCTTTTGCCTTGGCTCGTAAAGTCGCAGGAAGTTATTATCCTAAAAACTTTACCCCTGAGGGCAATACAAACAAAGGCGTAGCAGGGAAACAAAGCGCAGCATTCATGTCTGACTATGAAATGGCTCTGGCTGCACTCGCCCACCACCCACCAACTACCACCTTCCACATACCACCCACATCCGGCCATCTCCGCCCCCTCAAGACACACACTTTCACACACATGCGTCTAGTTTGCTATGCATGAAAATAGAATATCATAAAATTAGAACGATCATAAGCAGGGCGGAGAGAAACAGAAAACGGAAAACACAAAAGAAGCCGGGAAAAGAAAGCGAAACGTGGCTCTCGACCCAGCCAGCTGACTTTTTTACTGCTCTTGGCGAAAAGTTGATGGCGAGGCGTCCTAGTGGCCGCCTTAACCCATTAAATTCTCTTTATTATGCCAGTAATATTTTCTCAAAATAAAAAAAAACGCAGGAAATTGCCAAGACATTATGCCCTGAAAGCGTGAGAATCGCCTTGCGAGTCAGGGCTTGCTCAAAATTTTATAAAAAATCTAATTTAATTGGATGAGGGTCACAGAGCAGGGATAAGTCACTTTACTGTTGTCACCAGGAAGTACGATTCTCGTTCGTAGTCAGGAGTAGAAGAGTCAGTGGCGTGGATTTAAATTCATTTACTTGAAAATCGATTTGCTTCTGGTTGAGTCCCGACATTTTTTACATTAAATATTTAATACTATGCAATATTTTTATTTGGTATCTGCTAAAGTGTAATAAAGTTCTGGCTATTTTATTCAAGTATTTGTTTAAGTTAAGCAAACATTTGAAATGTTATGTTTTGCGACAACGCGTTTTAGAAACCTCCGACCGACCCACACTTACTTTCCCACTCCAGTCCCACTCCTACTCCCATTCCCACCCTGTCCTGGATGGACATGGACGTTAGCCCGTCTTCGGTTGCAACTAAAAAAGCAAATGCACTGCTTGCATAAATTAAATGTTTACGACTTCCGTTTTGCGGGCAGGTAGCTATGGAGAAGCTTTGGCTTTAGCACAATTTGTGCCATTAAAAAACCAAATATATGTATATGCAGGTTCTTGTATGGGATGGGATGAGACCAGCATGAAAGGGGTGCCGCACGCAGATAGTTGGTCCTGGGTCTGCGGAAGGACTACGGTTTGGGTGTTGTTTTTGGTTTTTTGGTGCTTGGTGCTTGGTTAGTTGCCCGGCGCGCTAATTTTTAATTACGACCACTAAATATTCAATTTTTAGTTGCCGGCAAACACTTCCTCTCCGGTGGTTGGGCTTTGCCTTTTTGTTTTGCAGATTAACGCGACCGTGGTTGGGGTGTTCTTGTTTCCTGTCAAGTGCAACATCTATGTAGTTAGAATTGCAAATGTTGCGATTACTTTGCGGGAGGATATGGTGGGGAAAGGTTTATAAAATTAACGCTTTTGCGCCGGCCGTCCTCTTAACTCTCACAAGAAGCTTGGTGGGGCTTAAAAGCGAATGCAGCTCGTCTGGAAAGTTGCGGAATCATAAGATACATTTTTTATTCATGCATATTGAATATAAATGTTTATATAAACGTTGATATACAAAATCGGAAAAATTATCTCACAAAAAAAATAATATCTTTTGTATTATTTTATCGAAACAGTCTTTGTTTCTAACTATTCTAATATCAATTTTATATTGCTACTTTTACATGTTAAGAGTTGTAGAAATGTTTGTTCTCTAAAATATTGAGATAACACATGGCAAAGGCAGATTCCGGAAAATACCGAGAAGTGTTTGTAGTTTTAAGAAATCAATTTTTTAAAAAGGAGACAGGGAGTGGAAGAGAAGAGTTCTGGATTACCTTTAACTGTGTATATAGAAAACCTCGACGATGATCGTTCTCTCTTATGTTTTTTTTTTTTAATTTTAATAACTTTAATTTTTTTTTTAAATATATCCGTTTTTAAGTTTTTTAATCAATCCTGGAATAAATTCTTCATTTACTTAAACTGGAAATTTCAATCGGTAGAGGATTAAAAACTTATAAAATAGACTTGCAACTACATTCCAAATTTATATAAAAAACAAGTGAGAAAAGTTATCTTCGGCTTGCCGAAGATGGTATACCCTTGCAGATCTTTACAATGGCAGCTATTAATATAGTGGTCCGATCCGAACCAAACTTTCACAAATCATGTATGGAATAAATTGAATAAATGAATACATTTTTAATTCGGTTGCGATAGCTTGGAGAACAAAAAAGTTTTCCATACAAAGACTTGAAATCTGATTGATCGTTTGTATGGCAGCTATATGATATAGTGGTCCGATCCGACAGATTTTTAAACTTGATCTGTGTGCAACAAAAATAATGATCTGATTTCAAATTTAATGATTCTGATTTCAAAACGCTAGCTTTAAAAGTACTGTCTATTTTACGGACAGACGGACATGGCAATATCGACTCGGCTGTTGATGCTGATCAAGAATATATATACTTTGTGGGGTCGGAGATGCTTCCTTTTACACTGCGTTACACATTTCTGGAAAAAATTATAATACCCTCTGCAAGGGTATAATAAATCATAAACATTATAAACGGAGAAATCTTTAAGCCCGAAAATAAAATAATTAACAAAAAATACCACAATATTATTTTGATACCCTTGAAGAGCGAGAACATTCCGGAATATCCTTTTTCAAGCTTATTGGGAGTATTTAAATAAAGAAACAATAGCTAACTTCGTGAGAAGCTGAAGTTTATATTCCCCTTGCAGTTAAATGGCGGCTTATATTGAATATAGAAAATATCGGATATTGTTGGCCGATACTTATAGAGCTCCAGCATCAGACCAGTTCCGTATTAAATGGATTTTTTTATATGGCAGCTATAGGACATAGTCGACCGATTTCGGACGCTCCGATTTTTTTATGTGTACAAAGGAAAGAAGGGTGTGTGCAACTTCTATAACTTTAAAAGCGATTTTTTTAAGTAGAAATAGACGGACATGCTTATATCGACTCAGGTGATCCTTATAAAGAATATATAAATTTTATAAGGACCCAGGGATATCCTTCACGTTTAATGTATTTTAGGAAGAGCGAATATCGAAGCGTTGTGATAGGCTTACCTATATGAAATTTTATCTCGAAATGCCATTTTTTTTAACTAACTACTAAATGAGATTGCATAATCAAAAAACATATGACTCTTATCTTCTTTAGTTTTATAATAGACTCTCTAAAGTGCCTTCCGACGAGATTCACGTCATTAACACTCTACGCTGGGAAAATATTAAATTCAACGCACCAATCTCAAGTTAAGCCCACAATTGTGGCACAAACAGTGTATAGTGATCCCTAGATTCATTAGTTATAAAAACACTCAAGCACAGTGATATAAGCTTGCTGGAAAAAATCTAAATCGTGGCCCCGCTGATCAGCGGCCACAACAAATCAGCTGTTCAAAGCAGCTGTTCACAGCTATGATGTCCGCTCCTACCGAGCGCTTACTCAGCCTTGGAGAGCTCTTCAATATTGCAGTGAACCAAGCCTCTGTGACGAAACGGACATTCAAAGTCGCCGAAACTATGAAGCCACCGCCTCAGCGGATGCAAGTCATTAAGCAGAAGGCAAGGTCTCCACTTCCTCTTCCTCTTCCCACCTACAGCGGCAGCTCAAACCGCTTTGGGTTGCTTGCGCAAACCGAGGAACTCAGTGAGCAGCCCAGTACCAGCCATCAAGCAGCTATTGCTGCTTCCAAACGTGATGCAGCCTCATCTGGCATTATCACCGCTCCTTCCAAGGCGCAACCTAAACCTCCTCCTAAACCCCCATCCAACATCGCTGCTGCGGAGAACAAAAAAGAGATCCTGGCTCTTAAGGGTCTATGCCACATGAGGGTTGTCAACGAGCTCCTTCGCAAGCAAAATACGACAACCCAATGCCATTGATGCCAGCAATTTGGTCACACGGCCAAATACTGCCCTAAGGCGCACATCTGCCTCAAATGCGCCGGCGAAAATCCTGCCAAAGACAGTACGCGACCACGAAGCGAGCATGCACTTGCTACAACTGTGGTGAACAGTACCCAGCGAATTATTCCGGATGCTCCAAACTCCAGGCATTCCTTCAGCGCTCTAGGCCAAAAAGAGGTGTGGGCGGAAGAAGCGAGGTCAACAATCGACCTATGTCCCATGCTCCTACTGGAGGTATGCAGGTTGCACCTCTCCGAAGCGGAGTCTCCTACGCAGATGCAGCTAAAACCAGGATGGGCCCCAAGCAAGATCAGCAACAGGAGCCACAGCCCTTTCAGCAGCAACCCGAGACCAGGAACCACAGCCGGCAAAGGAGTCGGTCTAGGGGCGGACATCAGCCCCCTTTGGCCAATAACACCTTTAACATCCTGCAGACGCTAAACGAAAGTATGAACGCTCTGCGCTCTCTTCGGGAAAAGCAGATTGAACAAATGAGGATAATGCTACTAGAGCAGGGGCAGTTGCTCCATCTGCTCACAGTTATACAGGGCCAAAATAATGCCGCTGCGCATCTTAGTGTGGAACGCCGACGGCGTCTGGCTTTGGGGAGCAGGGATGTGCAACCTAAGAGGTCATGCCCTGGCAAATCTAATCTTCAACACAGATGTAAACTCGCTAGCAACAGGTGGCCCTACAAGGTTCCCTTCTGGTAGTAGAAGGTCACAGGCTACGTCGATTTTGCGCTGCCAAGAGGTATCCTGGGATTACACTCAGATATCTGGTCGTTTGCCGAGCTCAGCTCTGACCACATAGCTCTCATCATAACTTTAGACACAACAGCTACAGCCTATCGCAAGGTCGAGCGGCTTTTCAGCAGGCGCACCGACATAGAACGTTTTCAAGAGCACCTCGAGTCGTCACTGAACCTTGACATGGCGCTGAACTCCGAGCGGGACATCGAAGATGCAATCGACTCTCTCACCCACAAAGGCCAGGTAGCAGCTAGATTGCCCACTCACATCCCAGGATCCCGCAGCATCCAGAATACCAGTCCCCAGAGAGATTCTGATGCTCATTGCAAAGAAGAGGCGCTTACGCTCCAGATGGATGAGGTCCCGCCACCCGCTGGACAAAGCTGATTTCTACAGGGCGAAGGCTATCCTCCATCGTGCATTGGTGGAACACAAAGCAACAGGCTAGACAATACGAGGACTGAAGCCGACGCGACGCACTCGCTCTGGATCAAAAGATCCAGATTCCACACGCGCGATCCAAAGACGTTGCCTAAGGAAAGCAGCATTGGTGAATAGAAACGGGGTATGGTGCCGAACTAATTTGGAGCAAGCGGAAGCGTTTGCCGCGCACCTGACCGATCCAAGCGCTCGATCCTGGTGAGATACCCGAGGTTATTGCCCAGCAAAACTCAAAAAGAGCACCAGGCCATGATGCTATATGCAACGCCACTCTAAAGAACCTACCGAGCAGAGCGATCCGCTACGTAGCGATGGTCTTCAACGCTATTGTGAGGAGGTATTTGGAGCTATTTGGAGGTATTGTGCTGCAGTATTTCCCTCCTCAGTGGAAGCTTGGCATTATCTCTATGATCCATAAATCTGGCAAGCCGGAAAAGAACCCTGGATCTAACTGGCTGATCAGTCTCCTCTCCTCGATCCCAAAGGTGTTTGAGAGATTGATTGCCGCCCGGATGGTCAGGTTTATGGATGCCCTGGGAATCATGCCAGATCACCAGTTCGGTGATCACTGGTCACTGCGGTGGAGCAGCTGCATCGAGTGGTCGAGCAAATTTTAACGGCCTTCGACAGCAACGAGTACTTTTTCTGGACGTCCTGGAGGCGTTCGACCGTGTGTGGAATCGTGCTTCTGAAAATCAAGAATACACTGCCTGCGATTTAGTTCTGTCTCCTGGGAATAGGCGATCTGCGGTTCGGTTCCACTCTGCGCTCTCAACCGAGTATAATGCGACAGCTGGAGTACTCCAGGGAAGCGTCCTAGGACCGCTACTAGGACATGCCGCGCCCGGCTGACAGTTACTACGGAACGTCAATGCTGGCCATATTTGCCGACGAAGTGTGCATAACGTATAGGCCCAGGTGCGAGCAGGAGGCCGCCAACGGTATCCAGATCTACGCAATCAGATTTTTCGACTAGGCTAGGAGGTTGAATATTGGAATAAATGGCAACAAATCCACGAATGTTTGCTACACCCTCAAACGGAGAACGCCACCTGCAGTGCTCATTGACGACACCCCTGTGGAACAGGTTGACTCAGTCAAATACCTCGGAGTCGTACTCGACCGTCGGCTCACTTTCTCTAAGCAAGTGAGTGCAATGAGAATACGCATACGGGACGCGGCGTCATAGCACTACTGGCTCATGGCCCGCGTAGCAAACTGTCCCTGACAAACAAGATATCACAATATACAACCAAATTAAAGCTTCTATTTGGAGGTATTGGTGCCAAATTTGGGGCCTGGCCTGCGACAGTCAAGTCCGCAGAATCCAGAGCATCCAAAATAAGATGGCGATGACGATCACTGGCTGCGAGTGGTATGTGAAGAACACCACTCTCCACAGTGACTTAAAGCTGCTCACGGTCTTGGAGACTACTATGACCGACTGGAGCGTCATCGAAACCGACTCGCTAAGGGTCTTACGAGATCTCGCCCAAAAAGGAGGCTCAACAGGCGACTCCCCAGGGATCTAATCCACCAGCTGCCAACAAGACGCACATGGAGATGATGATGAGCCAAACGATGTACTCCCTATCGTCTTTTCTTTTATTTTTATTAGTTTTTTGTTCATTGAATATTAATTTATTTAAGTTTTATTAACGCTAAGCTAACTTAGCCGGCGAGCCCTTCGGGCAGTATTAATAGATACTAAGGACACCAAGGAGTTCCAAGATACCTATATGCCTTAATAAATAGTTTATAACAAAAAAAAAGTTTTATAATCCAATTACTTGTTTAAGCTGTAAACGTATTGTACACTTTATGAGTAAAATTTAAGAATATTAATGGTTTCATCCAAAAAGTATGCAGGCAAGAATTCTTAATTGATTTTCCCAACTGTTATATTCGTATCGATAAGAAAACATTGTTGCCTTCCACTTAGATTAGATTCTCCATCGACACTAATAAATTAGTAATCATAAATTATATTGATCTCTGTAATACGTTGGCTTAAATTTCAATTTGGGCAACCAGTTTCCAATTTCACATTCCACAGCAGACATTACCAGACATATTACCATATACTATCTCTGATTTTAGGGCTGATATCCGGGCGTAGAGCAGCACCAGCTGAGCGGATCGAAGGTGATCCGGAACTCACGGCTGGATATATAGAGGGGGACAGGGTGCCCAGTGTATCCACGAGGAACATTTGGCGCAATGAAATCTACAGATGGCCCAATCGGATTGTCTACTACCACATTAATAGTTACATAGGTAGGAATCATTACTTGGCCTTACTTTCCCTTAGTTATAATATTTTTTTACCGACAGATAAAGAGCATCGAAACCAAATCGTGAAAGGCATTCAAAAAATAGAGTCGGTCTCGTGTCTGACTTTTAAGGAGGCCACCACTGACCAGAAGTACTACATAAATTTAACCTCCCAATATATGTACTTCTCGTATATTGGGTACCTAACCGCGTTCAACAACTGAATCTTCAGAACTACAAAATAGAAACTGGATGCTTCCGCCTCTACACGATTGTCCACGAGTTCCTGCACGCCCTGGGCTTTTTTCATCAGCAAAGTGCGGCTGACCGGCATTACGTCCAAATCGTGGAGGAGAACATCACCGAGGGAATGGAGTTTAACTTCGACAACTACAGCAAGGCGACAGTCAATGATTTCGGCGAAAAGTACGACTACGACGGCGTAATGCACTACGGCCCATACGCGTTTTCCAAAAACGGGGAGCGCACAATTGTGACCTTGGATGAGAACAAAGAAGACGCCATAGGTCAGAGGCAGCAGCTGAGTGAGACGGATATCAGGAAGCTGAACGCCATGCACAGATGCCCCCATGTGCAGGACTCAATCTGAACACCCGTTCCACCCAGCAAATTGGTCCTGTGAATTATTTTGTAACTAAATGATGATAAATTCCGCTCATTGTTAGTTTCAACACAATGCTCGCCTTTCTTTGGTCGGAAAATATATAATTCAGTAATAAAGATTGATTGGTTTTGTATATGTTTAACTTTCTCCTCACAAGTGAGAAAAAAACGTCTC
Organism: Drosophila vallismaia; assembly: GCA_035047325.1. Classification (NCBI taxonomy): domain Eukaryota; kingdom Metazoa; phylum Arthropoda; class Insecta; order Diptera; family Drosophilidae; genus Drosophila; species Drosophila vallismaia. The sequence continues at coordinate 222,368 of JAWNPU010000092.1, forward strand.
TCCAAATAAAACAAGAAGAAATTGTCGCTGTGGCCACGGGATTTCCTATGGACAATTAAAGTTTAAACTACCTTGTGTTAAGATTATGTATTCGGTTATAAACGATTAGATAAGATCTCAGCGGTCATTCTTGGCCAATACAGCAGGCTGTATATACTAATGCGGCAACTGCCATAAATTATCCAATGTCAAAGAAAACCGACGGTCCGACTTGGTCATGGTGCTTCGAATAACAGTTTTTTGCCAGACTTGGACCCGACAACATGCAGACTGGTGCCTTGGCGTTCGCGACTATATTCCTGGCCAGCGGCTGCCTGGCAGCTCCTACCCAGCAGGAAAGGATCGAGACCGATCCGGAGCTGACGGCTGGTTACATTCAGGGCGATATGGTGCCCAGTCCTGGGGCCAGGAATGGATTGCGCAACGAAACGTACCGGTGGCCCAACAGGATTGTCTACTATTACATCAACACAAATATTGGTAAGCGAAAACTATTGCCAAACATCTTTACTTCGACTACTATTGAATATCTTTAAGATACCGATCATCGCAACCATATCCTGCGAGGTATTCGAATCATCGAGCAGAACTCCTGCCTGAGTTTCAAGGAAGCCACCACGGATCAGGACTACTACATAAATGTCACATCGGAGGCTGGAGGATGCTACTCTTATGTGGGCCATCTGAATAGAGTGCAACAACTGAACCTGCAAAACTATGATCTGGATTCAGGCTGCTTCCGCCTGGGAACCATTGTTCACGAGTTCCTGCATTCATTGGGATTCTACCATCAGCAGAGTACCTGGAACCGAGACGACTATGTCAGGATCGCAGAGGAAAATATAACCGAGGGCACCGAGGGAAACTTTAATAAGTACAGCAATGAGACCGTGGATGATTACAACGAGCCCTACGATTACGGAAGTGTCCTGCACTACCAGGCGTATGCGTTCTCCAAGAACGGGGAAATGACCATTGTCCCGCTGCAGGAAGGAGCCGAGGAGCTCATGGGTCAGAGGCTACAAATGTCCCAATCCGACATTAACAAGCTCAACACTATGTACAAGTGCCCCAGACAGGTTTAGGATTTGAGAGGATATTAATTGACTTGTTGTCTAGTTTAAATGTTTATTAAAACGTTTATTCAATTAAGGCTTAGTTTATTTTTAAAAAATAATTGATTATATTGATTATATGGAGAAAGAAATAAATTTATTGAAATATTGGCGATGCTTTCTCCATTTTTAAGTTCAAATTATTCGAAAATTGATCGATTGTTCAGCAGAAAATGTTATTTACTGAAGCGTTGCCGAAAATAATGTTGAAACATCAATTAATTTCATAAAATCAATAAAAAATGTACTATTAATTAAATAAAGGCAAAGCGCTATCACAATGATTTAGCTCGTAAAATGTTTCGAACTTAAAATCAAATTTTTTTTCCAAAACTTTGATCACAACTTTAATAAATAATAATGTGTTTTAAAAACATGTATAGCAGATTTTTGTATTTATTGTAGTTTTAAGAATAGTTATTCCTTTTTAACAGAAATACGATATCACTAAAGACAATCATCATAAACCAAACCCTCCTTTTAAAAGTTTGAAACAAGTATATCTTTTTTTAGTTTAGTGATTCTCTTCGGATATGAATATGTTTCAAATTTGGGTTTTTTCTAGAGCCTCAATCAATAGAGTTAATAGGCTTTACCTTAACATAGGACTGCTTGTTTTTTGGTCCATATACATGGATCGTACCACTTTTTTTTACGACTTGTTATGGTAGTTCCGACCCTAGATAAGCAACAATTTTAACAAATTGTAGATAAATAGTTTTAGTCGAAGTTCAGAAATCGTGGTAACCGTTTTGACAGAGTTATTGAAGTCGCATGGAAAAAAACCTTCATATAGAAAAATAATTTGAATGATAGTTCAGTGGGATATAAGTAAAATCGAGTTTTATCCTCTTTTAGACCAGAATATAATAGATATAAATTAGGTTTATGCCGCTATAATTGGAAAGTATCCCATAGTGCAGCGGCGCTAATACTTTTAACTGTGCGTCTTTATAAGAAAATGTGATTATAAAATAAATTTAGTTTGGTTTAAAATTTCGACATGGAGCAATGCACATGGTCCAAAGGAAAAAATTGATTAAAGGTACTAAGTTAATCCGCGTGAACAAATTCAGAACTGGAACTCAATTATGGACGAAACTGTTGGCTAAAAAATGTTGGAAATTAATAACATTGTGTTTGCTACAAGTCCCAGTACGAATGCTAATAAGATCGCAGCTGCTTCTGGTGAAGCCGATAACAAAAAGACAACTCAGGCGAATATTGAATCAACTAAGGATTAAAGTTCATCTCCTACTAAATTTGATAGCTAATTTCTTGGTTAACCTTTTCATTAAAAAAAAACACTGAAAAAATCGATTTAAATTTTAATTGAAAATGTAATGAAGGCGTATTGAATAAAAACTCTTTATATACTTGTATATAAGGACATCTTAAATTAGTTGTCTTATGTTAATCGTTATTTAAATCATAGGTGTTTACATAAGTCTTATATTTATAATAATTTACTTATTTATATTCATAAATAAATCATAAATTAAGAGTTTTCAGATATTGGTGATATTTCCGACAAATGTGTTTAAGAAAAGAAGACATTTTCATAGGAAGTTTCTCTTGGTCAAAAACGAAATTTAATTTTTAACTACCTATTATATAATGCTTGACTATTTAAAAGTTATTTAAAAGATAATTTTTGAAAATTCAAATTATTTGCGAAGATTTATGTATTTTTTAAGACGAATTTCATTCTGTGTGACTGTCACGAGAAACTTAAAGCATATTTTTAATTTTACAAATATAAAAAACATTTCAAAAAGTACGCATTCACCTCACGACCAAAAAAAAACACCCTCTTTAATATTTTAAATAAAACTAAAGCAATTTTTTTTGATTAAAAAATCAAGTGTGAAAAACGAGTAAGTGATGCATTGAAATTTATTTCCAGTCAAATCACTTTACTTTAGTTTGAGTAGCAGCCTTAAAATGCTTCCACTGATGATGACTGTTCTATGGATATTTATTGAAGGAGGTCTCAATCAACCCCTTAAAGACCCAGAGCTTTCCCCGAACTTTTTCCAGGGTGATATTGTTATTCCTCCAAATCGACAAAGAAATGGAATGAACACAGCTATACACCTGTGGCCCGATCGCACAGTTCTGTTTGTCATTGAACCAAATATGTTCCGTAAGTAAGCCACAAAACTGAAAATAATATAAAAGTAACACCAGAATACGGCCCTCACAAGGAAGCGATCATATCGAGTACATCCACAGGGCAATGAACACGATCCAAGAAAAGTCCTGTATAAATTTTCGAAATGCGAATGAAGCAGAGTTAAATTTTTCGGTTTACATTACTTCGCAATCTAAAGGATGCAGTACGCTGACTTTGGGATTCAGGAATGCCTCGAACAGAATAAACCTACAGCTTTTCGAACCGGGAAAAGGATGCTTTCGAATTGGCTCCCTCATCCACGAGTTCCTACATGTTCTGGGATTTGAACACCAACATGTGGCCACCAACCGGGACGAATTCGTTCGGATCGAATGGGAAAACATTCAACCACAGTTCAAGATAAATTTCATTAATAACGATAAGCTTTCCAATTTTACCAGCTTCGGGGAGAGTTACGACTACGGAAGCGTAATGCACTATATTCCAACAGCATTCTCCAAAAACGGGAAGGCAACCATTACTCCTTTGAAGGAACAGGGCCTGCGAATGGGTCAGAGAGTTGGAATGAGCGAGACTGATATAAGAAAGCTAAACAAAATGTATAAATGCCCTGGCTATGTTTGAAATGTGTCAAATATTCATTTACCTTGTCATTTATAAACCACATAACTTATATTTTGCGTTTGAGATTTATAAATGTGGCAGCAATACAAAGGACAATCTTCAGGCCATATTATTGCAATACACGGGTGCCCTCACCCGTGTATAAAGGCAGGGTGCGTAACCTCTGAATGGGATCAAAAATTTCGTTGAATATTGATTTCGGAAATGGTAAAAACCAAATGAATAATATAAACCGTTTATTTTTGAGCCTCACTGTAAAAGTTATCATTTTGAGATTTGGAAAAAACATAATTTAGGTCAGTCTCTTCTGTCCTCTTTTGGTAAGGGTAATCAGAGAGAAGGCTACAATGTGATAAGAGTGATAAGAAGACGACCAAACACCTGAAGGACAGCAATGAGAAGTTGTGTTCAGGAAAGCGATTACGCGTGTTTAGGTTGTCGGGTTGAGCAATCGGGGAATTACTCATTGGACACACTTTAATTATACATTTGACTGGTATTTCGGAAGCCACTTGAGAATTCAATCACTGCGGCCACTCGAGTTTTGGTTTTCTCTTCTATAATGGGCTATCATTCACAATGAATTTCGGCAATCCCAAAATACCTTTTGGCTTATGACGTATGCGAAGATAATTATCGGAGAATTACATGACTAATGAACCTTTTTGCCAGAAAATTGGACAGGTGACTATAAACCATCATTCGACTGGGTGTTCCGTCCGTCATTATCAATGTGCGAAATAAAATTCGCTGTGCTTCTATCTAATCTAAGGGGTGCGGTGCCGCCCGACTTCATATTTTCTGCTTTTATATATTTAAGTGCCAGTGCTCCTTGACTAGCATATTAGTTTTGTGTGAAGAATCCGATTGACAAGATGTCGAAACTGGGACTTGTGACTATCCTACTGCTGCAAGCCCTAATCAGCTGGGGCAAGCCCTTGCTTGCTGGAGTCAACGATCCGGAAGAAGCTGGGGGCTTCGTAGAAGGTGACATGATGTTAACGGCCGAGCAGGTAAACAATCTCGCTTTTGGCCCGAAAGCTAGGAATGGCCTCATAGATCCAGAGAAGCGGTGGCCTCAGAATTTGGTTGTCTACAGGATATCTGCCGAGTTCGACAACTCGCACAAAAAGGCTATCGAGACCGCCATTGAGACCTTGGAGGAAAACACCTGCATAAGGTTCCGAGAGGCTACGCCGGAGGACACTGCATATCTCACGGTTACGGCCAAATCAGGAGGCTGCTACACTGCCGTTGGCTATCATGGAGCGCCGCAGGAAATGAATCTGGAAGTGTATCCTCTGGGAGAGGGCTGTTTTAGGCCTGGAACAATTCTGCACGAATTCATGCACGCCCTGGGCTTTTATCATCAGCAAAGCTCCGCAATTAGGGACGGGTACGTCAACGTGGTCTACGAAAATATTGTGCCCGGCAAGGAGTTCAACTTCCAAAAATACTCAGATTCGGTGGTCACAGATTTCGACCTGGGCTACGACTACGAGAGCTGCTTGCATTATAGGCCTGGCGCCTTCTCAATCAATGGCGAAGACACCATAGTTCCTTTGGACTCCAGTGCCCAAATCGGACAACGTCTGGGTCTGAGTTCCAAGGACATAGACAAGATTAACATCATGTACAAGTGCCCTATTCTGGTGTGATTCAAAATATTTTGTATCTGTGTACCTGTGATATGTATTAAATGTATATATAAATTAGCCACTGACTGGAGCGATTAGATCGGTTTTATAGATCCACGCTGTCATAGTCGGTGGTGCATGTTCTATATTTATAAAAGCGTAAATTAAAGCTACTAACCTCTTTATGACTATGACTCTGATAATACTTATCAATAGGGGCAAATACTATACACCAACCTTCGATGGGGACTCTCGGAAAACTCGGGCCCAACCTCATTTCGTGCGTCTTGTAATTGCGGGCTGCTAATGCGATTTATATGCGGAATGCAAATGTCTGGAGAGGTAGCATCTGGTTGGGTGAGGTCCTGGCAAAATGCACACGCCCTGGCACCTAGAAAATTCAAGACCCAGGCCCAGGAACTCAATTCTCACATTCTGACACCGCTTGTTAGACCATAAATTCGATTTCGTTCTGTTCGTTTCTCCGACATGGTTTTCCCTCTCTAACATCCTTCGACATTTCGAACATTTGGTAATGTCTTTCCTTGCACATTATTTCAGTCGAAATTAAGAAATGCCTCCATGTCGGCCATGCTAGAAAATAGCATAGTGCGAGAAGCGGAGCAACAAATTTCCGAAGGCAAAATATAATTTTACAACCGAAAATGAGATTTCAGAATACACAGTTGGGACCCAGAATTTGGTCAAACTACTACTTTTAGACGCATTTCTACAAAACCAAAAAACAAAAATTATCAAATAAAATTCGCTCATTTTGTTTGCTTTTAGCTTATTAGAAAAGTGGGTAATCATGGCCGAGTGGGCCTAAGCGAAAAGTGAGCAAACCAATTTTTAATGGAAATACTAATTAATACGGATAGTTTCATTTTTTGCGATTAAAAGTCATTGAGATTTCTATAATTGCAGCTATTATTCGGACCTATCAGCAGTCAAATGTATTTTCGCATATAATGAACAAACGCGTGATTGAAAACACTGTAAATAAGATAAGTGTGGAAAAAAATTACAAACTTTCACAACAATCAATTGTTTTGTGTTTTTCTTAAGGAAGTTGATTTGATAAAGTGTTAGGTAACTCGACTGTAGTTGCTTGACCCACCCATTGTTAAACATTTTTACACCGAATGGGACTGACAAGCTCGATAAAAATGTAAAAGCTATAAAAATAAGAATGTTTAAATGATTCATTTATGGAATTTGGGTTTGACCATACTGACCAATGATTATTAGATTTCATAGATTGCTTTGACATGCTGACTAATAATGAAACTTCACAACATTTTTCAATGGATTTGCCCTGGCACTGAAAAGTATGTTTTAGTGCAAAAACGATTAATTGGAAACTGCTAAGAAGCTTGCCATAAATAAGGCAGCCTTTTCTATTGCATTCAATATGCAAATCAGCATCAAACAATCCCAATTTGGTTGGATCTTCGGGGCTTTCGCGCTTGCCAATAATAACTCATCCGGAAAGGAACACTCAAATATATGTACAAATACAAATTTGGCAACGAAAGCCAAGCCCCGACAACCGACGCCACATGAAATATGAAACGAATTGCAACGATTTCCCCAAAGGCAGCCAAAAGCGCATATGTGACCGAGCTGGAAACCAAAACTGAGGAAATGCAGGATGACTCCTTTTGCCTCCTGACGATTTATTGCTGACGAATACTTATTCAATATTTAAAGGCTCGCCAAAAATGATTTATACATTTAATTTTATTTTTCTCGCCAAGCCGCTTAGCGGAAATGGAAAATCACTTCCAAGGACCTCAACACAGCCACTTCCGGTCTTACATCTTGCCTTTTCGAATTTTTACGATTCATGTTTCTGGGCACAATATTTCATCGCTCATATTTATGACTATGACGTCGTAAAAAATTATGCTTTAATTTGATTATGGTGCTTCAAAGTAGCTATATGTATGTGCTGCTTAAAAATTCGTTAAAGGATATTTGGCCAACGCTTGGGAACCTGCCAGCCGCGATTTTCTTTTCTTTGCTTGAATACTTTTAAAGGACGACTTTCTAGCTAGTTATAATATCAAATATATAAATTTAGTTACTGGGAGTTTCTACATTAAACAGTTGAAAGTCGTATATAATGTGTAAGGCTTCTGAGACATTATTATATCCTAGCCATTATTGTTTTCTTTAAAACTGTGCAATGGACTTTAAATATTTATTTTAAAGGTAAATGAAACTTGTAGGACCTTTTAGGTCCTAAAAACCACTTTTTTCAAAACGAGTTTTACAAAAAAAAAAACTCTCTTGGTTCGGAATGTAAAAAAACAAAGATTTTGGGTGAGTTATAATAATTAAATAGCATATTTTCATAATAGCCATTCTACACTTTATGTAAGTTTTTAATATTGATTCCCGCCAATCTTGTGCCCTATGTTTAGCCTTTATTTAATTTATGTAAATTTTAGTAGTTATAGAAAAACTTGGTTTTGTAGATTAATAAAAAAAGAATATTCCAGCGAGAATATCTGTTGTCTCTCCAGCAAGTTAAATTTCATAAAAAGTTCTAAAAGTTCTATTTAAGAAGCTCAAGTTTCCCCAATATCAGCCGGGTATTATCTCTCCCCAATCCCTTAACAGTCGTTATTCCCTTTCCATTCCATTAACAGGCCCATTATCCATTCCAAAAATGTTATCGGAACAAACGGTTTCGCTAAGCTACTTAAATGCAACTCAATCAATCGGCGAACTAATTAATTTGCATTTGCATTTCTTTGGTATCGTTTAAAGCGAGCCCGTCGCCCGTCGCTCCGTCGCCCCATGCCCCCTCCCATTTGCACCCACACTCCTGCACAATTGATTTTCAGGACCCCCACACAGATAAAATAGCTGTTTGGGCATGGCTTCCTTTTGTGTGAACATTAAAATCTTAATTTGAATATGTTACCGCTTGTCTATGCCACTTTTAATCCCCATTTGCCATGCTCGCGTGCTGGTGTGTCCTGTGAGCATGTCCTGGGGATGGGCGAATACTCGTATATGTTTTGGACGGAGTGCGGGCTTGTGGGTGTAGATTGTTTCACAAACAGCTGAAACTAGTCTGTGGCATCATTTTCATTTAAAAAGGTAATTTCGGCGCTGAGCTTATTATGCTCATTAAGTCATCAGGTGGAGCCAGTTGTAAAATGGGCCAACAGGTCCAGGTCTGGATGCCGTTCTGGGTCTGGACCCTTGTCCGGGACACGGACCCAGGTAACATTATAAAGTGCACAAACCGGTGACCGCAAATCCGGTGCATTCATATGTTGTTGAACGGCTTGCTTTTTAAAGCACTGCAAAAAAAAAATACTAGACCCCTAACATGAAAATCAAATTAAACTTTACAGCTTCTAAACTTTGAATATAATAAGCAACATTGTACGTTTCAAATATTTTGCGAGTATATAACTCACTGTTCATAAAATTTTAAATAAATGCGTTCGCAAAGTTTTCCAAAAGACATAGTAGGACTTTCTGCGTTTAGGCAACTATTGTATGAACATCCAAATACGCAGGATAATGTTTTGCGGTGCTAAGATGCGATGCAAGGATGTTGAATCCAAAAGCGACAGATCGTAATACGTTCCATCTGTGTCCGCCATCGAAAAATGTTGAGCAACTAACACGGGCTGGATGTCCTTCTCCCGTTTCTGGCCTCCTAGCAGCAGGTGGTGTAGTGCTATAGACTCCATTGGATCGTACATCAGGAGCAGGCAGTAGCTCAGTTTCTGTTGGCTACTTTCCTCGGATAAGCTCACACGCAGCTTTAACTTCCAATGCTTATTGTAGGCTTCGAAAACCTGTAAGAGGATTTGCGATTGGTTCGTTTGCGGATTATTGATTTAGATAAAAATACCGCCGAATCAAGGTAGCTCTCGGTTTCACTGATCTCGGTATTACCGGTCCATTTGAGTTCTATGTTTCCATGGAAGATGCGACGTGCGCTAAGCATCTTGTGGATGCGCATCACGTGCTGGTAGCGAGTCCTTTGCTTGGCGTCGAATGCTATCAGAGCATTCATGAGGTCATCTTGGCCTTTTGTAGGAAACTTACACAAGGACTCGTGTGTGAGGCTCTCACCAAAGGCACCCTCCCAGTCGCAGCCCATGCAGCGGTACTGACAGAACACTTGGCGCATCTGACAAGCTCCGTCTAAATGGCTCTCCAACTCTCTAATCTGCACCATCGTATTGCAGCTAGGACAACTTTTCGCGAGCTCCCGAAGAGTCTCGCGCACGACAGGATTTTGGTTCATGGTCTCCCAGGAGAGAGGCATTCGGCACACTGGACACAGGGCCTCCTTGCGCATGATCGCAGCATCTCCCAGAATATAGGTTACGCAGCCCTCGCACAGAATATGACCCTGCGAGCATTGGTAACACTGCTCCGGAACTGGAACCTCGTGGCAGACGTTACACAGCATCAACTGGTTCAGACGATCACAAATACCGAAAGAGGACGATGTCACGGATTCCGCTTCGACTTTTTCCGTTAGCGGTTCCGCCTCCTGCACCTCGGAAGCCTCGTCAATATTCTCCGAGGAGCGTGAATCTTCTTCAAACTCCTGTCTGTTCAATCGCGGCCTCTTTGCCGGGGGTTCATCCTCGCTTTCTTCTCCACTTGACATGACCAGGTCGAACGACACGTCCTTGATTTTAGAGGTTTAGTTTTAGTTAACCGTTAGATCGAAACGTTTGCATCAACTTATGGGCTCCGGTTTTCAGAACGCTCTAAGCGGCATTCTCAAGACCTGGTCGTTGCCTGTATTGCTCGATCGGGTTTTGGGGAATAAGTAGATAGGCAGAGGCATCTATGTGATCCCAATTTTCAACTTGTCAGTAACAAAATGAATGAATGCAAGCTTATTTTTCCCAGTGTCCGCACTGGTCGTACTCCAGTTCTCATTACTAGACTACCGGTTCTCTTTTTTTTCTTTCAACGAGCCAGGACATCGAGCGTGAATTAATTTTTAATGATGTTGTGTGCGGTGCAGTGAAAACAACTCCCATTTTGTTGTTGTGTGCGGGTGTGTGCCAGTGGCACGAGTGTGCCAAAGTGGATGCGTTTGCTGATGTGTTCTGTATCTATGTCCTGCGTCCTATGTCCTTTCCCGGATATAGGTCATTTCAAAAAAATTGTTTGCTTTAAATTGCATTTGCGACGGCATGATGCACCACCCAACCCTCCAGACCTCTAGCATCCGCCCATCAGCTACAAGTGTCTTTAAGTGAGAGGATGGGTCAAAGGGCCAGGGGTCTGGTGACGACGGATGCGGGGGCAACAGGGGCAGTGGGGCAGCTCAACCACCAAGCGTGTGTAAGGTAACCACGCACATTCATGTCACCGATGTGGGGGCAGATGGGGCTTGTTTAGCCATTAGTAGGTATATGGAACGGGCTGAAAACAGTGGTCCACGAAATTCAATCATGAAAGTCAATTGAAATAGCTATAGAACAAGTTATTTTTTCATAGGGATAATAATATCTTTAAAAATGTTTTTTCTCTGTCAAACTGTTATAAAAAGTAAAAAAATATGTTTCATCATACGAATTCTTATCCTTAAATGAAGTACATCTGCCACAGTAACGGCAAACAGGATAAATGCAAATCCTGGCGGGTCAAATGCCTAATTAAAAATACAATTTTGCGAAATTCATTAAGGCAGCTCATATGTGGCAGTAGATTATGAAGTTACCAATGGTGTAAATATTTTTTTTAAGGGAAATACTTATTACTCATTAAGTATCTTGATCTGAGCACGTAACTTAATTTACTTGTGTGGGGGATTCATATTTAATGTTCGCTGCTTCCCTTGTTGGAAATGAGAAGGAATTAATTGTCAGTCGATCTGCATCGTTTATACATACATATATCTACATAAATGTAGACACACAGAATATAAATCAAAAAGGGATTTCATTGTGGTGGCCATGGGCTATGGGCATTTTATGTTGTTGCTACACTTTGTCTTTGGTCTCGGTGTTGATTCAATTGTACGAGCCCACGTACACACGGTTCATACAAACGCAATAAATAATATTTTATTATGAAATTTTATGAGATTTAAAACGCGGGGAGGCGGTAGGTGACAGGGGAAAAAGGGTAGTAAAAATCCAATTAATTGCTATTTTATTTGTTTATTGTTTTCTGATTACGGGACAGGCCAATTCTTTGGGGTTCAGTACGATCAATTGATTTATTGTGCAAATACTTTAATTTAATTAAAGAGTTTGGTGTTGAATAGTTAAAAAAAATTTAGTTTAAACATGAAGCAATCCATTTCTATTACTTAATGAGACTCCCTTCAAAGCTAATTGCTCGCTACATTTGTTGAGATGGGAAACAAATGATGCGGTTTGCTCCCCGCCCTTTACATCTTTTTCACTTAGCAACTCACTTCAAAACAGGTAGCACCTTTTTGTTTGCGCCAGCATTTGACTTGTCAGTTTCAACTCATTTATCACCGCCAAATATCCCGCTTTTGTTTTCATTTACGAGAATACCTTACCGGGGGGACAGCTTAGGGGAATCGAGCGTGTGTGATCCTCTTCCCAGTTCGACTTCGCTCCGCTTGACATGGCGGCGGAGCAAGATAAATTATTATTTTAATTGCATTTAAATTATACGTTGCGTTTCACGGGGCGTATGCGCAATATTCCACAGAAAAGTCAACGCTTCTAAGCCTTAAATCACTTGGAGGGCATCCTCGTGATGTGGGTTTGGACTATATGAGGTGGAGGTTGAGTCTGGTAACGGGGTTGCGGGGAGGGCCAAGGACCACCCACTGTTAGATTACCAACTGCATGCCGCGAGGGGCCTTGACCAGGCAATTTGGCTGCGTTTTGGGAACTTTTTTTTTACTATTGTTTGCTGTCTTTTCGCGAATTGAAGAAATTTAAATTCCAAATAATATATATATTTTTAGGAGTAAAAAGGTATTAGTCGTTTCAGCCTAATATATAAATATGTTTTTTTTTTTTTTAAATATCTGTTTAAATTATATATGTATTTATTTGTATTTCTTATTTACTTACCTACATTGCATTGTCTTGGGGACAAAAATTTCGAATGGGAACCAAAATGATAATTTTTCTTGACATTAATTTACATAAATAAAAGTATTCTTAATTCTAAAATTTTGTCTATTTTTTTTTAGCTTTGTTAAAGAAAATTTGATGGGCTAAAAGCCTCTGGGAGGTCCTCGCAGCTTCAAGCCATATTTATAAATGCTGGCATTGCTTGAATTCCGGGATTTACCTGCTCTGTCTTTGCTTTGTTTTTTTTTAGCATACTTATATTATATATAGAGCATTTTCTGTGCATTATAATTGCCAAAAACCCGCGGCGACTTCAACTTTTGTGAGCCATCTCTTCGAAATTGTGGCGGTTCCTTTTCGGCCAGAAAGTGAGGCAGCAATATATATTCATGAGTTGTTGTAATTCATGTACAGGTTGTTGCCTTTGCTTTTGTTCGTCTTGTTGTTGCTAAGGTTTTCCCCAGGAGCGTGCTTATTGTTATCCGCGAATTAACTTCTCTTATCGCGACGGCCGGCTTCGTTCGTGCCTTGATTTGCGGGCTCGACTTGTGACTCGAACGCATATAGGAATGAAATGCGCGTACCCGCTTTAATGGCTTTAATTAGGGCTGTCTTTTAGAGTAAAGCCTTCTATTGCTTGGCTCCCTTCATACATTCTGGGCTATACACACACAGGAAATAATTGCCTAAATATAAACTAGTTATAAATTATTAGCCTCAGCTCCGACAAGCGTACTTTAGGTTCCAAATGACAACGGCAAGCACAAGGACTACAACTCCATATTCTGGCCGAAAGGCAATAGCAAAGACAAGCTCAAGATGTAAAGGATAAGCACGGACACTCGCACATGAACAGACACAAAGCTGTTGAGTGCCATATATTTTATAATCTTGTGCTTTGCGGTTGAAAATTTAAACAAAACCCCATCTACAAAATAGAGTTTGGGAGGGAAGCTGCTTGGCATTAGTTATTTGTGAATAAGGAAGTCGACAGGATGTAAAGGAACGAAGTTTCAATACACTTCCTTCCAAATGCGATGAGTTGAAAGTGATTGAGTACTCGGATTTTCCTATAATAGAGGAGTTTCAACTGATTTGGCTTGAAGAAGTTGGTAATAGGAAATAGAAAAAGGAGCTTTTTTAATAAATGATAATGAAGATGCTGAACATAGATTTAAATGCTAGTGAAAATACTAAAGATGTACCTGGTAATCGCTCTAATACCAAGTGATGAAAGACTGATCTCTGCGAATCGGAAACAAGATGTGTGTTAAAGTTTTAGTGCCCTGAAAAATGTTATTTTGGAATCAAACAAAGATGAAAAGCTCATTCCCATATGATTTCCCGGCCCTTCACAGTAACATAGAGAGTCATCTTCATCGTCCTTGCGAATATGAGTACGGGCGTAAGCATATATCGGTGGCTGTTTGCGGATGTAAGGCTGTGTATGTAGGTCTGTAAGTAGATAAAGTCATTTGCTTTGATATCTTTCACTAATTATTGCCAGAGCTGAGTCTAAGCCAGCCTTATGCGGGGGCAGGGAACGGGAAGCAACAACAGGAATAATAAATGACAACAATTTCAGCTAACAGCGGCAGCTCGAATCCTTTTTTGCACTGGCAATGCCTAGCAGACCACAACATCCTGGCTCAGAGCTGGCTCAGAGAGGATATAGAATATGAGAGATAAACAGAATCAGAGAAGGGCGGGGGATGGGATGGAGAAAAACATTAACAGCATATTATCCTTCCATGGATACCCGTACAAAACAAAAGCCAACGGAGCGTAGACCCTGCAAGGATACGAATTCCTAGGGCAGGCGATTGAGTTCTTCCATCCCTTCATGCCCTCCTTCTCCTGATACCCGGGCTCCTGTCTCCGTGCTTGTTGTTTTAAGGAAAGTGAAAAATATGATGGAATTAATTTCAGTGTGTTTGGATTTAAGTACTTCCGGCTGAAAGGTTGAGAACTGAAATGCCGTCAGATTAAATTAAAGCCTGCTGAAATGTTGTCATTTATAATTTTGGCACAATTGCCGCTAATCAAATTGCTTGCCAACGGAGCAGAAGGGTAAGCCCAATTCCCGGGTACCCTTGAGGCTCTTTCACAAGGATTTCAATGCATTGGCCTTTGCACGCTTTTGCTTTTTAATATGCCATAAAATTCAATGGCTGGCTGAGGGGAAGGAGACCTTTCCAATGCGGCAGCGTTCTCGGTGAGTCCGTTTCCGCAAAAAAAAGCACTGAAGTAGACAACCCCGGGAACAGCATGTAGCCCCAAGAAGACCCTCCTCTGCCCCCGTCATCCATTTATTGTAACGAATCTATTAAGTGGAAATTTATTTAAGCAAAGCAAAAAGTTTAAGCCATAAAATGTAGCTTGTTTGTGCTGTTGGTGGTCCCGTTGCGGCTGCTGGAGTAAATAAAAATATTAAAAAATAGGAAAAAGGCTGCCAATAATCGGGAGGCGCTTCCATTTCGCGCATATCTTTTCTTTTCGGCTGCCGTTGATATTTTTATTGCAATGGAGGATTAGGCGTTGGCAAGGACTCGAGAGAATATTCGCAGAGGATTCGGCTTGCAGCTTATAGAATTTTTTAGCTCCATAAATTGTGGGGCGTATACTTAAATTTGTGTATTTGTTACTCACACTTGTCTGATGAATTTTCGGAGCTTAGACATTTCGTAGAATCATATTTATAAGAATATGTATCCTTATTGAATTATTTATAAGACCTGCTGGTCACCCTCTTCTTGCCTTAAAAATCCATGATTATCCCATTATGGAAACGTTTGTCTGCATTATGCAGACCCATTATTAAAGCCTCCTCATTACCGGAAAATACGCATTATAAATTTTACTTTCCATAGCCTTAAAGCAGGTCCATGGGAAAAGGGATACTCATCGCTGTTCGCTTTTTCCTTATATTTTTTTGGTGCGCCGCCGTTGAGGTAATTTGCCTCAGACACAAACGGGATGAAAACAAAAAGGACCCTTTTGCAGAAGCCTGTAAGTGAGAAAGAGACAATTAAAAATCCATTAATTTGAGTAGCGGCAACCATGTAAAGCTACTTATATCGCCTACCAACCGACCACCCGGGCACCCGGCCACCGGCCACGCCCATACCAAATGGAAATTTACATTACATTATACTCGCATTTAAATAATTTTTGCAAAATTAAAATGTAACGCCAGGGAGCGGTCCAAGGCGAAACTTTATGCCACAGGAGTTTGCATAGACTGGGGTGTGTAAGTGAGTAAATGTATGAGCAGGAGAGTGTAAGTGCATTGTTGATGCATTGACCATGCCCCCGCAGCAAAGCCTGACCGGATGCAGACACAGAGTCCTTGGGTCCTTTTTCCCTCCTCCCACCTACCTTCTCTGCTGGCATTGTTTTTTGGGCAGGCCGGCGGATTAAAATGCATGAGTTCATGAAGTGGTCATCTGTCATCTTTGCGGTGGGAAGAACTCCGCATGTTGACATTCTCGTAACAGTTTATATTTATGTACGTGCGTATGTAAGGACATACAATACATATGCAAACACAACAACCCAAGCATCTGCCTTAAAGGCTCTCGAAGTGGGACTCGAACCGGATCCAGATATTCAAGTCCAACTCCAACGGCCGCTGGCCCAGCTTGTTGTACTTTTTCACTAGCACTATCCTGGTATCCTACAGGATCAAGTGTGTGTTAAAATATTGTTGAAATATTAGTTGTTTTAAATTGTCAAACTACCGAATTAGAGTATACATTTGAAACTATTAAACTTGTGCGTTGCTAAACTATTATTTCCTAACTTAATAGATTGTGGATTTATTTAGTAGATTCTACATATGTATATTGAAACATATGCGGTATGTTTGCATGCTGAGTATTCCTCAGTCCATAGAGAAGGAGCTCCAACTACTAAATCTTGCCTTACTTATATATTTTTTGTGCCGCTTGGCCAGGGTTACTGGTGCACAGTTCCCGTACAAGCTGGATTAAATATAGCTTAAAAGTCAGTTGACACGAGTTGGCCATTTCTTGCCGACTGCTTTTGCCCTTCTTGCGGCATCTTCCTCCTTATCCTTAAGTTCTCAGGCAAAATGCTGTTGCTGGGCGGTGTGAGATAATAAAACATTTATGCAGATAGTCAAGGTCCTAAGTTCTAAGTGAAACAACAGTCATTGACATTAAGGGAAAAAGGTAGGGAAGGGTGTGGATCCAAATGTCCTTTACATGTCGTTTGAATTAATTGCAGTGAGGAGACTTTTAAAGTGCAAACAGATTTGGTGGCCATGGCACAACAGAAAATGCTTTATATGTATTTACTTCATCACGAGCCCCAAATTGCTACCATCTATTACGTTCAATCTTATTTTCAATTACCAGCGAATTTATGCCAATTAATACACCTTCCAAATACCCAAAAGGTAAACCAATCAACCCATATCGGGCCAATTATGAGTGGCCATTTGGCAGGAAATATTTTGTGATATTTTCTCCCTTGACCATGTATAATTGCTTGGCTCAATATTGATTTTCGACAAAGCAAAAATGGAGAAGTATTTGAATGCAAAAATGTATCCTGGCCAGCCCCCTAGGAAATTGCCATATTTTCACATGAGCTTGCTTTATGTGGCTAAAAAAAAATTCCCCTGAGCTCTGACTTTTTGGTTTCCAGTGACAGATCCCTGAGATGTGCTAACGGAAATTAGCTTGATTAGATTGTCTCACGAAGCATTTATTATTGTTCCTCAGACAGGTGGAATATGTGGAAAAGTTCATTCGAACTTTCAAAAGCACTTTAAATCCTCACATACTATATTTTCAAATTTTTTAACAATTTCATTTTGAATACATATGTGTTTGGTTTCTGCTGATTTTCTAAAATTAAAATTCTCAAAGAAAATCAATTTTGATGCTTTTGGCTTCAATATTATTCAGCGGGAATATTATTTTATGAACCTGTTAAAAGAAAGGTATTTTTCGTACTTGATTTTCTAAGAAAGTTTTTCCGTTTTCTCGTTTTTCATATCGTGTAGTATTGTTCATAATTGGACCTTTTGCAACAAGCTAAGCTAAAATCAAATGAAAACCAAAATCCAGTCTGTGACCAGATGTCGGTGGCTGGTGCCTGGTTCAGTTCCGGCCAAGGCTCCGGCTTCAGCTCCGGCTCCTTGGTCCTTGTTCGTCCTGCATGTCGCACAAATGTTGTATTACGTCCTGACATGCAACATGAATATTCACTTTGCACTTTGCGGGCGCCGTGGCTGAGGCAAAGGATTTGGGATACAGGTGTTTTCCCAGACTGCCTTGGGGGCGGCCGGACGATGCGATGGTGATGGTGATGGCGATGTTGATGTTGATGTTGTCCTGCTACCGAATTTGCATCTTAATCTCTGCCGTCAGCGCCGTTGTTGACATGAACCAGGAGAAGCAGGAACAGGAGCAGACCAGTTGCCCAAACAGGAGCAGGACCAAATCGCATGCTTACGCACTGGAAAGTCTTGCCTGAAGTCCCCTGCTGATTGCTGTTTAGTTTTGCAATTTAAATCAGTGTTTCAGGTGCAATGCTCAGACATGTGCAACGTCCTGCGGTCGCTTCTCCCCTTCCTTCCAAGTTCAATTGACAGGTCGTCTTGGGACTTTTGGACCCTCGAAAATGGCATGCTTATCACTCAGCCTGAAAACCCTCAAGCACGATTCACCGTTTCTGTGCGAAAGGGATATCGGACCCTTATAGTCATTTTTGGGTCTACTTGGCTAGTTGGCTTTTATTTTGGGGTTGTTTTCGCTGCAAGACGTGAAATGTGAAATGAAATCAAATGAAATTTAGAATGAAATGTAGATGCATATCTTTTTTTCCTTGTATCGCTGGTGCGTTCTGTGTGCGCATGTAAATTGTATAAATGTGCGCATAAATTTTCGTAGGCAAAATTTGAAATTCCGATTTTTGACCAGATTGGAAAACAATTTATGTAAGCAACCAAAGTGAGCCAACAACACATTCAAAATCTGGTCATAAGTGTCCTTTGGCTTTGTTTTCGTCCTCGTTTCCCTTTTTCCCCACTTATCCTTCTTCCGGCTGGAGTAGTGCTGGAAATCATGTAATTGCGTAACCCTTTCGATAATAGGACCCTTGAGTACTTGTATGCGTGTTTTTGGGATCCTTGCTTATGGTTATGACCGCACAGACCCAGACAGATATACAAAACTTGTCCAGCCAAAAAAAGATACACAAAATTGGTCCAGCCTGGCCCCATCACTTTTGCTTATCTTAAGTATTTTACTTATGTGCTGTCGGAATGTCCCTCTGTCCTGCTCAGTCCTGTCCCATCTCATCTCCGATGCCATTTTCCGGCGAGCTTTGTCCCCAACAATTTCAATGTTTGCATTTTCCGTTTTCCATGCCATTTTGGGTCTGGCATTTTTGTGAAAGTTCTCCCCCAGTTTTGAAGTTTCACCACAATATGAGGGAATGGGGTCTCAAATTAGCAAAAGATTGATTTATGATAGTTTTGAGGTGGTTTATGTACTTAGATTGAGGAGAAAGTAGGCTTCCTGATTTTGCAGTTTATGCCATTTATTTTGATTGAGGCCTTTTTATTTGACCGAAACTCTTTCAGACCTATGTACCTTTCTGCCGGACGGAGCAGCTATACACTCTCGACAATTTCCCATTAATTGGAAACAGATTTGCCGCCGAGATTGCATTGTCGACAGGCATCTGATTGCCGCACAAATTAATTATAACTGCCATTGACAAGGTTGGGGCCTCGATGGGCGGCGAATTGAAGAGTTGGCGAGTGTCCAGCACAAGAGCTGCAAGAGCACTGATTCCGGCGATAAAGCGACAGTTGAGCGTAATTCAATTTTATTGAGATTTATTCAACTAGAAGAGGAGGCTGGCGACCGGCAGTGAAAGTGGTTCCTTACACCCTGTTCATCTGCGACCATGGCGCATTAAATTGCGCATTAGTTGTGGCTAAAATTATAAAAACGTCCATAATTGCAACAACGGGCAATAAGCATTCGGCGGAAACGGAAATGCCAGGATGCCGGATCCATAAAGGAAGTTGGGGCAGGTGACATATGTCAACGGAATGGCAATCTTTTTCGCGACATATTAGCATGATAAAAGTGTCGCATATGTTTCAGTTAATTTTTTTTTGATACGGCCTTTGTACAGCTAATTAATTTTAATAATTTGTTCACTTTATAGCCTCTGGTCTGATCACAGTATTTTACTACCCTTTATATATATTTAAAGTCAAAATAAAAATGTTCATTTTATGAACCTAAGAAACCAAGATCTTTTAAAATTTTTATTTCATTTCCAATACAAATTGTGATCAGCATAAAAAATACTAAATAATTTTGATAAAATGTGTTAGAAGAAACTGACAACATTTTAAATAACCGAAAAACGAAGAACGAGGAAGATAACCTGAAACATATATATAAATATAATATGTACGCTTAATCATAAAACCAAACTTTTTGGTAATATATATGCAAAGATTTCCAAATGCTTGATAATTGTTAATGGTTTACATTAAGATTGATAACAAACTTTAATTGAAATTAATTGCCAGTTGACCCCTCAGCTGACAAAACTTTGCCAAATCGCTCTGTGAAATTGTAGTCTAAATCCATAAATTTATACAGATGTTTTGTGAACGGTGAGGCATTTTGTATATGTCATTCGAGGCATTTAAATAGAGACAACAAATTAGTTTTATGTTTAGTGTTATGCAAATAAAATTATCGTTTAGCCTGACACTTTGGCCTTGTTGAATGAAATGCTCGAAACGCTTCAATGGACAGTTGGATAGATTGATAGCTTTGTATATTGATTTGTTTGCCGGCGGATCCCGGCACATCCTCCCACTCGTTTGGCATACATAGATATATGTATCTATGGTTTAAATACAAATATCCCATGTATATCCCATCGGCACTGCCATTGCCATTTTAATTATTTTGTTTTGGCAAAGCAGCTGCAGATATTCATGGGAGTGAGACGAATATCTGTGTGTGATTTTAATTAAAAATTGATTTAGCGAAATTTGCATAAATTATGCATAACTTGACGGTAAGCTGGCTAAACATTCAAGCCCGG
The DNA here is from genome assembly GCA_035047325.1 of Drosophila vallismaia. Classification (NCBI taxonomy): domain Eukaryota; kingdom Metazoa; phylum Arthropoda; class Insecta; order Diptera; family Drosophilidae; genus Drosophila; species Drosophila vallismaia. Next base: position 243,057 of record JAWNPU010000092.1, read on the forward strand.
CATTTGTGCCTGGGTCAATAAATTAGAAAAGATTAATTGGAAAATATATAAGCGTTTTCAAAGAGTAGCAGCACAAAAAGTGTCGCTTCTCCTCGACTGTAGTACGGTGGCTTAGTTAAGTATTTTTCATTTACATACAAATGTTGATACTTAATTTACATCAGTTTATGTTCTAAAAACATATTGTTTTTGCCAAGTGCGTAGTTTTTTTTTTTCGCCGTTTAAAAATTTAAATACAATTCAAATATTCCTTGACTGTACTCCAGTTCATTCTCTCGAAATATGCAAACTTCTCAGACTGAGAGGTCAACTCCTATAGAAGGCTTCCATGGCAGGACGGGGTAGAAACAATTTATTGTGGCAGCGTGAAATATGACAAAAGTTTTGAAATGAAGTTGGTCGTAACGCACCGCAGAAACATTAACAAATGAACGGGTAACTGAATAAATAAATGACATACTGGAGTGGTAGACTGATAAAGTTTTCTTAGATACACAAAAAGGGTTTTTTTATGTTTGACAACAATTTAATTTTATTGAAATCATTTTTATTTTTTATTTATTTAGTATAAAAATAAATTTGGACTTAATAATGCATAGTATGCGAAAAACGGTTTTCCCCAAATTTAAACCTGAAATGAATTTAATATAGTTATTTTAAATATTTTATCAATTCGCTGTAGCCTTAGTAAATATTTATTTATTTGAACTAGTTTTTAACAGTTTTGAATAATTTTATCGTTTCTCTTCTCTTGGTTGAAGAAAAGATAACCTGTGGCATTTTATGGTCAAACACTCAGCAACACTTCTCTCATTCCCGCCAATCCAAGCATGGAAATGAACCTTGTTAGTTTATATAACTTGTATTTTTATTTCGTTTTTGCACCTGGCCCAAACAAACTTCGAACGTTCATCGATTGAAAATCCAATTTAAAATCAAATGTTCCTTGCCGACCGGCTATGGCGAGCTGAAGTAGTAGGAAAGGCTCTCGACATAGCTTTAAGTGCAAATTAAATATAATCGCAACGTGGCAAGAAATATGTAGTCCATGGATGTTCATCGGGTTCCCTTCCTGCCACTTCTGGGCCACTTTTGTTGCCTGGCGCTGATTGTCTGTGATTGATTTTAATCGCCTCAAGTGATTTTACTAAACGATTCCGGTTTGAAATTGGTTACCTTGCATTCTGTCCGTATCCCAAATAAACATATTGCATCTACATTGGATGAGGCAGTTGTTTCTCTCTTGTTCCCTTACTTTTGGCATTGAGTTTTGTGCTTCCGGCAGTTGTAGCTTGTTTCTCGAACAACATTTACAGGTTGCCCAAAACACGCTTGCTTACCTTAAAACTCAAAAAATAGATTTTAATTCGTTGACGGTCAGGATGCCCAATTTATAACTGAAATAATGGTGTATTTTGGAGTTTGAAGAATGAGCTCGCAAACAGAGCAGTAAGTAAAGAGTCTGTCTTCATTTCACAAAAAACGGATGCAGGTTCTAGAAATTTTTATATTCAGCTTAAATAAGAGAAATGTTAAGAATACTTTTTGCATCTTGAATCAAACTAAATATTACTGAGTCACGAGGATAATACTCTCAATTATACCGAATAATTTTTTTTTAATTACTAGAGCAATATTAAAGTAGCCACTAGTTCAAGTACACTTCTGGCATCGCAGAGTGGCACTTTTTGTTTCATTTGGAAGGCCGCTGCATTTTCACTGGAGTTGCATTTCCATTAGGTTTTATTCGGCGAACGCACAATCTTGATGTTTCACTGATTGGCACTCTTTAGCGGCAAAGCTTAAATGTCACCCGGTGTTCTTTATTAAAATGGCCTGTGGAAAATTAAGCTTAAATAAAACTGGTCCAAACGACCAACAAAACCGAGAAATGCAACTGAGTTCGGCTGATCCCTTAACAAAAACGCCAAATAACTGAGGTCGAGGCAAAAACCGGGCCACAAGCTGGGGTCACAATTGCACTTTTTACTCTTTGGCCGAAACCAATACAATATGGTAAAACAAAAAGCGGGTGGAAAACGGCTAGAATAAATGCCCCTCAGATTATCCTGTTTCTAACAAACAACAATTTTTCAAGTGCAGCGCAAGGACATAATCCGCTCTGAATCCTTGGAAGCCGTAACCGCCGTAAACCGAAGCCCTTTAGCTTCCGAAGCCTGCCAAAAAACCAGCACCAGGACCAGTACCAGGGAAAACCGCTAAGCGCCCTTCCAAAGTTTGCATTAGAGTGGCTCTCAGTTTTCGGCCTTTGTAATTGCACGGCATTGGGGAATTGCCACCGCCAAGAGCTTTGGCTTGTTCGGCTTTCAATAGGAGTGACAATCGCAGGACAGGTGTGCTCTATATTGGCCAAAGGATTCGCCTCTATTCGAAGAGAGAGCATCTCTAAGGACATCGTTAAAGGAATTTAATTAGTATCGGGGTCACAGGTACCCAGTGACCGTTTTTCAGAGATGATTAAAAAAGCATAAATTAAATAAAGTTCTTTTTAATTATTGTTTATTATATATTATTGACTTTTTTTGTTGAAAGTTGCTTTAAAAAAAGATGTAATTATGAAAAAGAGAATTATTAATTTGATATATGTAAAAAGGCACTCATTTTTTTATTAGGTTAGCTAATCCAATGAATCTTTAATAAGATAGGTTTTGGCAAATGCCAAAAGTTAAACTTAATAAATAATTTACATTTTTAAGCAAACATAAAATACTCATGACACCTGCCTCGAATTCCGAAACGGATTTAAGCCTCGAATTCAACGAGCTTACGTGTTGAGTACCTAAATACCTCCCTTGATTTTTTCTATATAATTCAAACAGAATTTAAGTTCAGCAGGTCCATCCCTATGCAACTATTCTAGGCTAGCAAATTATCCTTCACATTTTTTCAACACCCATTTGTACTATGATTTTGCCTCGATTCAGATATCCTTTACTGTATAAATTTTTTTTGTGCCGTCGTTTTCTTTTGCGGAGCTTTGTTTAATGAATTACCAGTGCACTCATTACCAGCACTTCAGTGGGCTGTACGTGTTGGGAAAAAAGGGTGCGTGGCAGTGACACTGCAGCTTCAGCTGGTTTAATGTCGTCCTTGCTCTCTCAACCGCAGGCGCATTGAATGCCAACGGTCCGCCCTTCTTTCCCCGCAATCCTTTTCCTTTTTCAGAAAAGGATTATTTGACATTGATGCGTTGACTTGTTGAACTTGTGGCCCTGAGGAGGATGGGACACTCCCTGCTGGCTTAGCCAAACACAAAAATTAAATCCAAGTGGTGCGTCATTTAAGGGAAACTTGATATACAGCATCGGTTTATCCTGCTCCGGATGGGCTAATCAATAAATGCAATTGCCATTAACTTTTGGGGTGCAACTTTGGCCCTACAAGGCAGGGAAACTATTTTTCAATTTTCGCTGGTGGAAAAGTTTTGCGTTCGTACAGCTGCCCCGAAAAGTAATGCAACATCCATTAAACGAACGACAGCGGCAGCGTCAGGAAGCGCCACAAGGAGGAGAAGCGCCACATTAAGCAGGAAGCCACTTTTTTTTGGGATCTGCTCTGTCCCTACCACATCGATTGCCAATTTTGCCAATTGGAATATAATAAATTTGCGTGGAAGTTTGGGGGAAAGAAATAGAAATAAGCTCGATTTATTGGTCCTTTTTATTCAGGACTGCCAGAAAAATAATTGAACAAAAAAATAATCAAATTCAAAATACTTAAGAGTTATTAATAGTAAAAAGTTATATAAAAAATTACGTTCCTAAATGGTTGGATAAGCAGAGATAGAGGTGGAGATTAAATAAATTTTGATCCTAAATTTGATTTTTTTCTTATAATACACCAACCATAGACAATCATAACTAACTTATTAAATTAGGTGCTCTCAACAAAAGTTATATTTCTTATTTATAAACTCATTGCAAAACAAGGAACAAACACTTGCCACAATGTGAGAAAGCAATTGATGGCACGGGAAGCAAAAATAAATAAAGTTGCAAGAAGCTAGGGGAGAGCTAAAAACCGAAGCTGAAATTGAAACAGGTAGCAGCTGCCTGGTGCTAAAGTGCCAACTTATGCCACGAAAATGCTTGAATATAATGGCCGTTGTGGGAGGCTTGAAGAATGGCATTGAGGATGGTTGAGGGGCTGGCAAGTGGTGGGTTGGAAAGGGATATAAGGCTGGGCTGTATGGTATGCAATTGTGCGATGCCACCACAAAGGACGCCAAGACGACGAGGACGACGACATCCAAAAGTGGAACGAGGGCTGCCTCTAGTTGTGCCGCTGCTGCGTTGGCATTAAGTGGCATGTGGAAGCGGCTACAAGGACACTGATAATGACGGAAAAATTCCCTTGGCACATTCACATAACGTACATTGCTCTGTTAGGTTCGCTCATCGCCTTGTCAGCATCTGGTAGTCAACTAGTTGATACTCAGTTTGGACTCTTATTAATTATACACGGTAAATGGTGAGTTCGAATACAATAAGAAGCACACGTTTTCCCGGAAAATTGCCGAATATTACTTCGGTGAATTTTTTCAACCATCCAGTCACATACGTCCTATACAGGGTATATCAACCGGAGCATATACCCTGCGCTTGCCATATACAAAAATTGCAGCAGCAGCCACAAGATAGTGACAAAAAAGCACTTGCTGGCCTTCCACCTGCCCCAGGACTCCCCGCCTTTTAATGCCTCTATCGTTGACAGGTTAGGAAGGTAGGTCGCGGGGTGGTTGGATGGAAGCGAAATCGACCTTGACTGACAGCATGACATGAACTCGACTGCTTTCGACGTAGCTGCTCTTTATTCTGCTTCACGCCGAGATCCAACATCAGGCTCATTATTTTCGCTTTAGCCGGACAGCAGGCGGTCAGGTGGGTGGTTGGAAGGTTGGATCGTTGGCCGGATGAGCGGATGGGTGGTTGGAATGTAAATGGTTGTGCTCTTTAAAGCCGACAAACCGCAAAGCTGCGCGTGGGTGGTGGTGTCCTGCACCTCAGTTCAAAGTAAGTAACTCCCACAAACCGACTTTCCTTTAGTCAGATGAAGCCCGCTTAAATGGCCAACCTTTTTCGGGTCCCGTGGTCTTTGACACGTCTGCGTGCTCAAAATTCATAAGCCAGCTGGGAGTTTTATCGGACAAGGGCATAGCTTAATTACATGTTATTCCCAAATAAATCAAAATGAATGCAACGAAATTGAGAAAGAAATTTACCTAATAAAAGTATTAAATACTAAAAACTTCGTAAACCGAAAAGTCCATGAAATATAATTTGGGGTTTCGTCGAAAAAATATAATATAAAAATAAAATATGAAATTGTTAAATGTTAAAAGGTTTCTTCTCGCTACAGAAATCATTTTCTTTTATAACAAGCCTTCGGATTTGTATTCTCTCATCGATAAACTTTTAAAGTTTAAAGTTAACAAATTTAAATTTATATTATACATAATATTAGTATTAATTAAAATATCTAAGATATAAATGTGTATATTTTTAATCCCTTAAGATAAAAATATTGGTATATATCAAAATTGTCACAATATAAAGTATGTTTAGTATAAAAATGCGACAAATTGCATTCATTGTATATACCGCGAGTTTCAAAGCTTACTTATTTTCTTTTTAGACGGATTCTTAAAATATGTGGCACTTACGCGCTTTTAAGACGCGTATTAAATATTTATGAGATTATGCCTTGGGTCCAAATGAGCCATTGATGGCAACATCACGAGAATATCGGCCCAGATTCACTTGCCAGGGTTATTTCCAGTTTACACAAAGTGTCCCGAATTTCTCCGTCCTAAAAAGTAGGCAACGTTTTTCATTCAAATGCCGGAGGCCCAAAAGACAATGTCAGGCTCTCCCCTGTGCGGCATTGTGTGTGTTCGTTCGAAGGATACGGTTTGGGAGGGGTATAAAACGGCTATCATGTCGACGTTGTCGTTGTCGTTGCCCCAGTACCATGCCAAAGGTTCATAAATTCGTTTTAATCCTGCTTTATGGCGACATCACATCGAACATGAACTTTAACGCGCATGTGACTACGTCGGCGACTTCATTTGCATTTTACAACTTCATTTGGCAGCCGGAATGCGAGGCTAAAATAAAAGAATGGTCTTCGAACCAATTGCCTCAGTTCCTCAGCAATGAAAAAGAAAGGGGCTACCTGCCACCTCTCCATAGGAGTGGCATGAAATGATTATTTAATCTTGGCGAATGACCAGGGGCGTTTCCATAAACGCCCCCGCTAAAATAGGTATGTTGCACGACAAGCGATAATTATGAGGCTTCTACCCCAACTATTGGGTAATGTGGGGTGGACCAAGCGAAAGGGAACACTCGCACGCCTTTATATAATATTTTGGGCAGCACTAAAGCAATAAAATTTACATTTAAGTTCGCATTTTCTTTATTTTAACGCGATGCCAATTTCGTTCCCCTTGATCATATTAAAAAGACAACTTTTTCAATTTTCAACTAATTTATTTTTGGTTGTTCTTGGTTGGTTGGGTGAAAATTTTGTGTTTAGTTTTTAGTAAGTGACACCCTAAAATATGCGTTTAATTTTGTTTTTATTGTAAGTTAACAATTTAGAAATCGATTGAATTCAGTTTGATTCTAATTGGCTTACAGTGTGCGATCTTAACCTTTAAACAACTTAAAATACATACATCTAAAAATCAACCGATAAGTCAATCAATCAATCGATCAATTAGTAAATTGATGCTGCAGTCTGTGCCAACTCAATCATATGTATGATTTCTTAAGATCATCTAATATTATTATCTTTGTTTATATTTGAGATCGCTTAGAGTACACAAACACTTGTAGTTAGACTAACATGAGAGTTTCGGGGTACTAGGATTCTAGGTTCAAATAGGGGATTACTCCAGAAGGTGTCCTTCGACTAGGGGGACTCCTGACTATATACTTACAACTTTATTTTTATGACTTCTCCTTTTCAGTTTCAATTTTGTTATTATATTGTTATTAGCGAGTATAAAGAGTGGAAAAGTGTACTATAATACAATAGAGGGGCTGGGTGTTGAACCAGTTGAGTTTCCTCCAACTACCTAAGTCTAACTAACTATCCAGACAAATGCAAGTTTATCAAATAGGCATGAGCTTACAGGGCGAGCTATTTTCAAGTCGTGATTTGCGAATTGTATTTTTTAAGTAGATCTTTTATTTTTAAGTATTAAAAGCAAAAACTAAAGTCAGACCACTTTCGGTATTCTCTTTTAACGGAATTTTCGAATTGAAAGATTCAAATATTGTTATTCCTTTTTTTCAGTGGAGTTACTAGTTCTTGAAAGCTACACTATACTTGTTTTCTTTTTGTTTTCGTTTTCGTCAAAGCTAAAGATCTATACATTTGACTGAATGACTGACTGACTGAATTTATGGAATGGCAGCACATATACTCCTTTTAAAAAAAATAACTAAAATAAATGAGTTTAGTGATTAGTGCACTTGTTTTGCTTGCAGTAAGATCATGCCTTCTTCGGTAGGCCGAAGAGCCTTGATATGATTTTCGCTTAATTCTCCGGCTGTACACGTTGTCGATTAGCTTTTGAATATATCCTGTCCAGGCTGGGGTGAGTCAGGGGCACCAGCTACCCCTCCAAGTCCCCCGTTAGCACCACCTTCCGCAGTCAGGCGCTTGAGCATGGCGTTGCGGTGGAGCCAGTAGGGCGGCGGATCCGGGGGTTGTCCCGGGAGCAGGGTCTTGGCCTTCAAGTTGCTCGTTGTTGGCGGCTTTGGGCTGTGCGAGGCTGCACTGTACATCACGGGATCGGCCAACTGGGCCGCTGATTGGCCGACGGCCACTCGGAGCGGAGTTTCCTTTTTCCGAATCGTGTCGCAGGTTTCTTTCATCTTGCAGAGCTGGTCCTGCAGGTTTCGATACTCCTCCAGGAAACGCTCCAGCTGTGCGGCATGGTAATCGTATGCGGCCACCGAGGAGTTGGCTGCCCCGGCGGCTCTTGACGCCAAGGCGGAGAAGTCCAAAAGAGGCGTGGCTGCGCTTGACAGTGACCTCTGGTGCTGCACGGGACTGGAAGGTAAACTTGGCTTTTGGCCCAGGTGTCCTGGCATTAAGGCGCTGGGGCCCTTGTGGGCTCCACTCTGAACCAGATTAAGGAAGCTGTTTGCCCTTTGACCTCCACCCGTGTAGGTCGCCGTGCTTGAGTAATTCGCATAGCTGGACTCTGCCGAATATCTGCGACCCAGTCCCATGGCTTCGTTCAGGAAAGTTCCATCGCCCAAAGTGCTGCTGCCGTATTTGCTCGAATTGTCTGCCAAGAGTGGCGATTGACTGTCTGAGGAGGTGCGGAAATACTTGCCACTTGTCTTCAGTTTCCGTGGCAGCGTGCACAGGCCGCCATTTGTCAGGGGCATGGCCTGACCATAGCCCTGTCCCTGACTTTGCTGCTGCGCCTGCGCCACCGCATACTTGGCTATGTCCAACAAGTCAGGGTAGTTGCTGTCGAAAAGATCACTCTCCTGGCCCTCGCTGCAAAACACAGAGGTGGCCATTCCGTCATCGGCTGCTCTGCTTCCTCCGAAGTGGGCGAAGGGCGTGGCAGAGGGCGTACTCGTCACCGTCGGCTTGCTGTGCGGCGAATTGATCTTCGTCGTGGCTATGGGCGTGGTTTTCCAGCTATGTCCGGCGTAACCCGCTAAGCGGGCTGCGGCGTCCACCTGACTAGAAATCGAACTCGAGGCCGAATCGGTTCTAAGGGCGAAAAAATTTGGTTTTATTGAAATAGAGTTTAATAAATATATTTATTAGTCGCTTAAGAATGTGTTTAAAATGTGTAAATAAAACTTGGACATGGACTTGGAAATTATTTTATCACCTAATAAGTTATAAATTAAATTTTTAATGAAGAGATCTAAATGTAATATTTTTTTAACAATGGGAAAAGGGTTATTTCGCGATTGTCGAATTTATTATGGGAAATATATTAAGATCCTTTAGAGGTTGGCTGGGTCCGGAGGCGTTGTTGTAAAGTTATAAATCCGATCCTCATACAAGAAAAATAAATTGCGTGCTCTTATCCATTTGGGAGCTGATCCCGATTTTTACTAAAAACTATTATACCCTCTGAAAGTGAAAACTAGAAAGAATGCTAATTGCGGGCGGAGTCGCAGTTTATATTTCCTTGCATCTAAATAGCGATTTCTATTGCTATATAGGCAATATCGGATACAGTTGGTAGAATCTTATGAGACCTTCAAACTCAGACCAGTTCGTTAAAAAATTGATTTTGAAAAAAGTTCCAAGCTTCTACTCCCAAAAACACCAAAGTGGTGGCGTTTCTAATCGGACAGCTATATATGACAGGACATAACGACCGATTCTGGCCATTCCTACTTATAAATTTTAGGAATGGTAGCAATGGAACAACTGATATGTGCAAGTTTGGAATCGATTGCTTTAAAACTGAGAGACTAGTTTGTGTACCAACAGACTGACCAGGATCCTGATCATGAAAATATATACTTTATAGGAGATACTTTGTAGGAGAGTTTCGCAATCGGAGATTTTGTCGAGTTTTTGGGAATAGAAGTAACTGATCTGATTCAGAAGTTTTTATAAGAATCGGCCAACTGTATCCCATATTTCCTATATCTCTTACCAAAAGAAAACTTCATTCTACTGAAAAGGTAAATAAGGGTATCGGCTCTGCCCGAAGCTGGCTTTTTTTTTTATGTGCTAAGGTGTCCAACCCCTTAGCTATACCATATAATTGAAAACTGAACTCTCAATCTTGAAATATAACTTTGCTTGCTTTTCATTGGAATCCATAAAAATGAAAACCCACTGCAAAAGATGGCTTTTTGCTTTTATTACGAGCTTGACTTTTCTGCCTCTTGTTTCGAACTCGACTTTGTCCTCGTCCATGAAGAAACTGGTTTCCCATTAAGCAAATCCAAACAATCCAGTTATCTGAAGCAAGTAACAATTTGCTTCTCTGACATGTATTCCCTTATTTGTTCACTATATCAGAAACACAAATCTAAAACAATGGGAGAATTTCTGAACAGTTAGACTACCTACAATATTATTGAATGCATTCAGTTTTTTTTTATTAACCCGTGCTCGTGCCATGTATTTCTTTCACATGACAAGCACCAATCAGGCAGGGTGAGTTCTCAGTGTGCCCGAAAATAAAGCACTTCTCCGTACTCACGGATGTTTGGGGGATATGTTTACGGAGATAGAAGTGGATGTGCTCGCATATTTCGCGCGTCATTAGCACGCGCTCTCCTCTATTTGTTGGAATGGGGCCATGGTTGGGGCAGGAGGACAAGCATGGGGAGGGGTGGCTGTGAGGAGGGCGCGCTCAAAGTGGAAGTGTCAAGTGTTGCCCATAATACGGACGCAATACGGAGATCCGGGCGCGTTCCGCACTCGAGCATGACAACTCTTTGACAGGGACACGGCCGGTCGGGGGACAATTGCCACTCGAAGTAACGAGAACCGCAGAAACAAAAGGAACCCAGGGGCGTTCAGAGGGAGGTAAAGGTCTATTACATTGAGCGAAAAGGAAATGGTGACATTTTTTGTTTTTAAAAAATCGTATGAAAGAATAAACTTGTGTTAATTTGAAGACTCTTTATTTTACTTTGGAGTTCAATAGATAAACTTCATTTACCTATTTATGGTAGGACAAACTACTATATAATCTGTCTTTGAATTGTTTTAAGGTGTTAAGGAAATTATGGAGAAGCCTCTTTATGGTGAGGTTCTAATCATTCCAAACATAAATACGTTATTTAAAAATATTCTTCCAATATTTATCTTCGTTTGTTGATTTTAAATACAAGCACCTGATCTTTTAAAAGATCCTACAATAATTCAAAACATTTTTTCATGAATATAACATATGATAAATAAATTTTGAATTTTTCTTATCTTAGGTTCAAATCGATTCTGTAGAAAAAGTGCTTTAATAGAAATCATGAAAATTGTTGGTTTTGTCACATATATCTGACATCAGCTATTTCTATGATTACCAATGAATTACGAGAAACTAATGAGTTTTTCTGAGTGTAATTTGACTCACCCGCTGATGTCAATGAGGCGCGGTATGTGCAGATCCGTTTCCTCCAACGGCGGTGAATTATTCGCCCCGGACGCGGAGACAACATGGCCCTGGGAGCCTTTCCTTTGCTGATTTTGCTGCGGATTCGGAATTGGCTGTGGATGCTGTTGGTGGTGCTGGTGTCGCTGCTGCTGCTGTTCATCCTCCTCATCGTCGCAGTGGGTGGACACGTGCAGGTAGTCCCCGTTCCTCCTCTGAGCTCCTCCTGCTGCGCTAGGATTTACAATGGCTGACGCCTGTCCCGCGGTGTCGCTCAACGGAGTGTGCCCTGCTCTCAGATAGCTCTGCTCCTCGGAATCCGGGAAGAGACCGGCCCCGCTGGCACTTCCGCCCCCACAGCTGGCCCCACCTCCCAGATCTGGTCGCGTCCTGGCTGTCATTTCGATCTTTTCGTAGCTCTCGCTTCGTCTAACTGGCGGCACTGAGTTCCACAGCCTTAATTTCCTTCTTCTTTGCAGAGAGCACAAGCAAATAGCCGCAAATGAAGAGCCCCCGACGAGGAGAAGAGCAGCTATCACACCCAGGAGGACAATCCTTACGCCCCAAGGTGCGTCTGGAGGTCTTCTGGATACAGCCAAGATGACACTGGCCTCCACTTTGCCGGCTTTGTTCTCCGCGGCACAAGTGTAGATACCCGCATCCTGCATGTCAGCTGTGAGAATGGTCAAATTGGATGCGTTCCGTAGCATATTCACTACGTAGGTTTTTCGTCCTTGAGTGGCTGCCGCCGTCCTGGGCTCCGAGTCGGAGTCGCCTTCCCCGCCGGCACTGAGATTGGCTATGAGCCGATTTTTGAGAAGCCACTTAACTGCTGGCTGGGGCACTCCTTCCACGTAACAACTCATAGTGATGTTCCGGCCTTCAACTCCATGGGCCGTGGTGTCGGTGGCCACGATCTGTGGAACACAGGCAAAATCATCTACATCCAGTTTGTCCCAGGCTCGGCCAGACAGCCGAGGTGGAGCAGCACAAATGGGAGGTATGCCACTTGGAATGTTTTGTTGCAACATCCAGGCCCTTAGAGGTCTTAGGGAGCAGCTGCAATTCCATTCGTTCCCAGCCAGCTCCAAACCATGCAGTGAAGCCAAGGATGTTATGGTGCCACTACGCACTTCGCTCAGCCGATTTCCGTCAAGTTTCAGCCACTCTAGGCTGCTCTCCAGGCCCGCAAAAGCCCGCACCGCAATGTGTCCCAGTCGGCAGTCGCTCAATTCCAGCTTGACCAACTGAGGGACATGTCCAAAAGCATCGTCTGGGACTTGCAGTATTGGATTTCCACTTAATCGCAGCTCCCGCAGCTCCGAGACGTGAAACAAAGCTAACGAGGGTATAGCATAAAGCAAATTCTGGCTCAGGTCCAGCTCCACCAAATTGATAAGTTTGCGAAATGCATGGCGTTCAATTAGCTTTAAATGACACCTGGCCAGGTAGACCTTTTGCAGATTCAACAATTGGGCAGAGGCGAAGCTGTCGTCGGGTATGGACTGTATTTCATTGCCGCTCAAGTCCAGCAGCTGAGTGCCAGCATCCAGGGGCCGGGGGATATGTGTGAGGTTGGCGTTAAGGCACAAGACGGACTCCTTTCCGCTCTTCCACTTGCACTCGCACACCGCCGGGCACTCGGCCTCCACTACGCTCTGGGACAGTTCGCAGCAGCACCACAGGAGCCAGAGGAGGAGGCGCAGGTGCGGGGTCAAATGCAGGATTAGGCTGCGACTCTCTAAGAGGGGTGGGTGCAGGCGCCTCTGGGGGCGTGGCCCTTTCCGTCGCACCTTGGTGGCCAGCGTGCGGCACTGTGCACTGTTATCGCTAGCTATGTCCTGGCAAAGTCCGGAGGTTGCACCAACAGCCGGAGCCCTCCCCACGGCCATAGCATACTAGAATGTGCTCCCTTAGGCCTGAAAGAAGTTTGAAGAAGAAATTAAGGGAATATGTTATAATGAGCTCAAAAGATTACGCAATTTTATTTTTTTTCCTATCTAGAGACCCGTGGGCTTTGGGTTACCTCTTATAATTAAATTATTTTCATATAGTTATGGCTAGTTGTAAAATAAACTTGTATGAAATTTACAGGATATAATCGGATAATCTAAGTGAGATATATTTTAAAACATCTTTGCCAGTGGAATTCAAATTGTAAATATAGGCAATAAATATATAAAAAAAAATGTTTAATTTTAAATTATTTAAATTATTTTATAATTTCCGTGAACAAGCAAACCACTAAATAGCACGACATACTACAAAACTAAATACTTCTTTAGTGTGGGAATTAAGGCAAAAAAAATTGATTGTGCGCTCGCAATTGCATAAAAAAAATGTCGGTAAGAGTCTAGCTACGCCGACACGTCCACACCCATTATGTGCCAAAAAAATGATTGGAATATATTTTAGAAGAAATTTAATTTACAGGGTATTCAGGAATGGTGCCAAAAATCGACAAACAGTTTACTTTTAGGTACAATTTCAAGATTCGATTTAAAATTACATTAAAGTTATTGGCATTGATTCAGGGGGCAGAAATCCAAAGGTAGTTTCCACACCATAAATAATATTGGGTTGCCCAAAAAGTAATTGCGGATTTTTTAAAAGAAAGTAAATGCATTTAATTTAAAGATAACATGGTATAATAGAAAAAAAATCAGTTTTAGTAACAGAAATGAGATTATCTAGGCGAATTAAACAAAAAATTGCAATGGTTAGTAAATAAATAGAAGAAAATAAAGTTACTCGAAGTTGGTGTGTTGTTTTTCCTACAGATAAGTGACCAACTCATTATTTCGAAACAAAAAAAAAGTAATTAGGTAGTAAACTAATCACATTGCTTGCGCAACATCAAGCTATGCCTAGTGATAATGTGAATAAATAAAAAAAAGAATATATGAATATTCGCGGTTAAAAAATGATCAAAAACAAAAATAATAAGGTACCAGAAAAAGGATTGCTTAAGCAACATCTAGCAAAGCCCAAGGAATGCTTGAAAAAATAACGGTTTAAGAAATAAAATAAATAAATAGAAAAACAAAGTTACTCGAAGTTGGTGTGTTGTTTTTCCTGCAGATAAGGGACCAACTTTTTATTCCGAAACAAAAAAAATCAAATAGAAAAAAAATTTGTGGTAAAAGGATTACATTGCTTAAGCAACATCAAACTGGCCATCGAATGTCAAATAAAAAAATAATTTTAATGAGAACAAAATAAGTAAAAAATAAATAAATAATAAAAGAACAACCGATGTGGTTAAGGTTTCCGACTAGACTGAATGGAATATCTGAAGCCATAGCCCAGGTACCAGGTAAGCAAGATGAGACTACTTCGATTGAAAAGAATTCCTAAAGTGGCTTCCCACTCTGTGGATCTCTGGTCACACTCTGTGGATCAAGAATTTATTTTGTTTTGGTGTGACAAAATATTTGGCAGGCCCCTCGCGTGTCAACAAGCTTGGAAAAAAAACGCCCTGCGAGGAGGCTCTCAGAGCGAGGAAGTGTAGCTCGAGCAGCGATTCAAGCTCCTCCCAGTCGGAGCCTGGCGAGTTCAAGCGCAAGCCCCCGGGTAAAAGTCAAGGAGAGGAGCTTGACGTCATGCCTAGCACCAGCCCAGCGTAGTAAGCTGGCAAACAACTCCTTTGCCCTCTTCTCAAGCGAAGAAGACGACGACGAACACGATAACAAAAATGACGAACACGAACCTGCTGCAGGGGCAGTAGCATCCAAAACAGCAGAGAAACCGAACCCGATCTCGAAGACCCTCAAGCCACCCCAGATCTATTGAATTGCCCAAAAAGTAATTGCGGATTTTTTAAAAGAAAAGAAGAAGAAACAATCCATTTTTCATCTCCAGTTATAATTCGTTTTAAAAACGGATCGAATTCATTCCAAGGAGGTCATACAGGCATTTCAAAAACCTTGGCCATGGTCAAAAGACATTATTTTTGGAAAGGTATGTCTATACAACAGACTACATCAAGAAATGTCAAAAATGCCAAAAAGCTAAAATAACCAAGCAGACAAAGACCCCAATGATTATAACTGATACCCCTGAACATGCTATCGACAGAGTGATAGTGGACACTATAGGTCCTCTATCAAAGTCGGATAAAGGCAATGAATATGTAGTCACCCTCATTTGTGACTTAACTAAATATTTAGTAGCTATACCAATTCCAAACAAAAGCGTAGATACATTCATCATACAGTACACATCATACAGTAATACAGCAATTTTCGAATCTCTTATTTTGACTTACGGTCCGATGAAGACGTTCATTACGGACATGGGTACGGAATATAAGAATTCGATAATAGCTGATTTATGCCAAAATTTTAAAATTAACAATGTGACATCTACCGCTCACCACCATCAGACTTTAGGTGTAGTAAAAAGAAGTCATAGAACCTTAAATGAATACATACGATCCTACATATCGGTTGATAAAACTGATTCGAACGTATGGCTTCAATATTTTGTACATAATTATTTTAATTAATATTTGGTACATAATTATTGTCCATTTGAGTTAGTGTCTAGTAGAACGAGTAACAGCAAAACATTTTAATAGTAAAAATAGCATAGAACCATTATGCTAAAGAAAGCAAATTCAGATTAGAAGTAGCATATAAGAGAGTTAGATACGACACCCTTCCAATCCCACCAAACAGATAGCATAACCTTTTGGTGGATATCAGCCTTTGAAGTGGTTTGAGCTGGTTCACCATGCTTGGACCATGATCGTTTTCGACTAACGTTGTTGTAAACAATCCATTTTTCATCTCCAGTTATGATTCGTTTTAAAAACGGATCGAATTCATTGCGTTTAAGGTGCATATCACAAGCGTTGATTCGGTGTGTTGAATGAATTTCTTTCAATACATGTGGTACCCAAATATCAAGCTTTTTCACCAGTCCAAGACTTTTTATGTGATAATGAACGGTTGATTTTGGTATATTTAACTTCTCTCCTATCTCACGCTCAGTTACATGATGATCCAATTCGATTAATGCTTTGATTTGGTCATCATCAACTTCATTTGGCCGAGCTGAACGTGGCTCATCTTTAAGTGAAAAATCTCCAGAACGGAATTTGCGAAACCAATTTTGACACTGTCTTCCTTTTAAGGCTTCATCACCATACACATCTCGTAACTTTTTAGCAATCTGCTCCGCGTTTTTTCCTTTACGGAAATAATAATGTAAAATATGACGAAAATGCTCCTTTGTGGGCTTCATATTAAAATTGACGCCAAACAAACAAATGTAAACAAAATTTCGCGCCCTTTTTTTCTAAAGCAAGCTAAAAGTAACAGATAACTGACAGAAGAAAGAATGCAATTACAGAGTCACAAGCCGTTGAAAAAATTTGTCAACGCCGACTATATGAAAAATCCGCAATTACTTTTTGGGCAACCCAATAGGTTATTGCAGTTTTTCTTAATATACTCTTCCGACTTTTGAGAAATATTCTCGATGACAGGGGCAAAGCTTGGTTTTGCTCATGACACACCATTTTTCAGTCTTTAATCCGCAATTCTGGCTCTGTAGAATGTTGAAAACCCTGCAAACGGATCTGCGCACGGATCACGGCAAGACTTTTCGTCGGACCCGCCAACAGATTCCACTTCATTCTTTTCGTCTTCCTTTGGTTTGGTTGATCTGTGAAGTATCCGTGACACAAATATTTTTGCAAGTGGAGTTTATAGCTACAACATAGGGATGAGCGCCCACTCCTCTGGAAAATTCGACATCCACGTTCCCTGGGACACTCATTATCAGGGGTCCACAATCAAGCTCTTCAAGTACCTTAAGATGCACATTAACATGTCGTCTGAATATACCCGAACGTCGGCATAGGGGTGGTGGCTAACAGAGAACTTAAGTATTTATTAAATTAGATGTAAATGATAAAAGTGGCAACAATTTCTAGTCTAGGTCAAAAGGTTCTGGCATTCCCTCTCTCTACTTTTCATGCAGTTTAGTGGTTGTCCCACTTATCCGAAAACCGATATAAAGTTTATGTGTTTTATGGAGATTCAAGACAAAATGCTTAGGGTAAATGTACGGCACGGATAATTTCATTTTCAAGTTCGCAATAAATATTTGCAGAAATCCATATTGCTTATAAAGCATTTGAAATTATTGTAAGGATTAAAACTCCATTAAACTTAGTTAACCAAATGTATTTATGTTTGGAAACAATATTAAAACTATGTCTTTGGGTCCCTTTCTGTCTTAATATACCACATTCTGCACACATCCTGGTTGAATATTTTCAAACCAATTTGGCCGTGAATCCAGTCCTGCAGAGATCGTCAGATTCCAGCCGCGATCTGTGACGCAACTGATAGAAGGGATCAGTTCAGCCATCGGATCGAAGAAGGCGCCCAACGTGCAGAAATGGAGAATGACGTTTCATCAGAAGAATATATCCTGGACGGTTGGGGGATTTGATCTATCATGGACACCAAAAACTGATTACCCGAATTTCGGGCTGACTTGTGAATCATGGAGCGCACTTGCCGTCTGAATTGCAATGAAATCGGGACCCTAGTAGAGGCACAAACGGGGGTGCTGCATGCGGTGCAGAACCACAGATGTCTCCTTTACATGGGACCCATCCTCGCGGAAGAGTTTACCAGAACGAACGAACTGCCTTGTGGGGTGCATTGGAGATGCTGCAGGATTTAATCGAGTCCACCTTTGGCCGTATCCAGATGTAATTTGGACTACGCAACAATCCGGAAATCGCGAATAAAATATCCCGTGCCGCATGGCGCTGCTTGAATTGCGATCCGCTGTAGATGCTCCGAGGCGGAACGAGGCATCCGTAGCGGACTGGGATGACGGCGCCACCAACTGGAGCTGCAGCTACAGCTGCTGACGTCGTCATAGAAGTCCTTTTCCGGCACCAAGCATATTTCTCACCTGCGTTTGATACAAAAAGTGGCACTTTTATAAATAAATTACAGTTTTTTTTTTATATACTCACGGAAATGTGTGAAAATAAAACTAAAAAGTTTTTACTTAAAATTTTTAACGCTTTAAAAGTAGACACGAACGGTTCGGGATAATATCATAAACTAAATAGTTTTTCAAAAAAGGGCGAATAACAGCATTTGACACTTTAATTAAAAAACTCATGGCCCCCTTTGAGCTGGAATTTCAAACAGTAATATGAAACTTTCAATTTCATGGACTACATTATTGTTTTACCTAACTATACCTATTTTCGCATTGAAGACGTTACAGTACGTCTTTAAATTTGAATTTCGATTAAAAAATTGAAAACAAGGCAGCATATAATATTATGACATGAGTGGAAAGTCAAATTTTTGCTGTCCGATTTATTAATGCTTGTCCTTTAATATTATACATAGCTTTATTTTTTTATACCCTTGAAAAGGGTATTCTAATTTTGTCCAGAAATGTGTAACGCATTAAAGAAAGCATCTCCGACCCCACAAAGTATATATATTCTTGATCAGCATCAACAGCCGAGTCGATATAGCCATGTCCGTCTGTCCGTCTGTTTCTATGCAAAAATAGACAGTAGTTTTAAAGCTAACGTTTTGAAATTTTGACCAGATCATTATTTTTTTTGCATTCAGATCAAGTTTAAAAATTGTTTATAATATCATAAAGCTGCTATACAAACGATCAATCAGATTTCTTTGAATGGAAAATTTTGTTGTTCTCCAAGCTATCGCAACCGAATCAAACATTTGTTCATTTGACATAGCCATACATGATTTTTTAAAGTTTCCGGATCGGACCACTATATTAATAGCTGCCATACAAACGACCGATATGAAAACAA
This sequence comes from Drosophila vallismaia, assembly GCA_035047325.1. Lineage (NCBI taxonomy): Eukaryota > Metazoa > Arthropoda > Insecta > Diptera > Drosophilidae > Drosophila > Drosophila vallismaia. Next base: position 262,010 of record JAWNPU010000092.1, read on the forward strand.
GTCTTTGTATGGAAAACTTTTTTCTTTTCAAGGGTATACCATCTTCAGCAAGCCGAAGATAACTTTTCTCATTTGTTTTTATATATAATAATTCAAGTCTATTTCCATTATTTCTCAAAGCCAAAAAATTCTCCATGTCACTACGTAAAACAACCAGTTTTCGTATTTCTTTTTTTGCCCCGCGGTTTGTTTGACTTGGCTAGATTTTTAAGTCGTCCACTGGGTTGTGTGCCTGTGCGGCATGTTGCAATTATGGCTGTCTACCATGCAATCCAAACACAACAAGTTTCCGCCGCACCTCTCTGAAAGTTTCCTTTTTTGCCTTAATATGGAAAATTCTCGTGCCGCCAACATGAACTAAATTTGGCAAATTTTGGCTTAATTTTTGAAGTCCAAACTCTTAGTTTGTCTGACTCTCTATTAGGGTCTCTATTTGCTGTGCCACAAGCTGCAGCACCAACTATGTAGTCCAAGGGTATCCTAAGTGGTGGAAAATTTATTTTAGAACCATCCAAAAGCCACTTTGATAGAAAAACTTCGGCCGGAGTCGAAGTTCTTAAACCATGTCAGTACACCATGACGTCTTCTACCGATAAAAGATATAGCAAATATCAGATATAGTTGCCGATGCTTATTAGGTCTTCCGAATCAGACTATTTCCTAATAAAGTGGATTTTCAAAAAAGTCCCAAGCTTCTACTTTCAAAAATACCAAAATTTGTGGCATTTCCGATTATTCATTTGTATGGCAGCCATATATGATTTTACTTAAAATATTTCAAACGCCATATATGCCATATGCCATATACAAAATTCGGCATTTCGTATATTATTTATGAGAGAAAAACGTATTTTCCTGCCCTGGGTCTTTTCCTGGAAATTTCATTGTCTAGCTGTTGGCATTTCGTGGAAATTCTCGATTCGGTTCAGCATGAAGCTTTCATGTTACAAATACCTGGAGGTCAATTCAATCGATTGGCTGCTTAATTATAAGTCAATTTGCCATATATATTACATTTAAATCGAACGATTGAATAAATAATCGAGGCAGTTGGCTTTTTGTTAAGGATTCACCTTTTTTAAGCGAGTTTGCTTTTTGTTAAGGATTCGCCATTTTTAAGGGAGTTTGCAGCTGGCTTTCGCATACAAAATAAAAATGGAAGCATGAGTTGTGGCAGAAACAGTACCGGAAGCCACAAAGCAAACAAAATGCTTGCAAAAACCGCGATGGTGTTAAGGGAGTGGCAGAGAGGCGAGGACACGGGCTAGGGGCTAAAAGAATGGCTTTGTCACTAATACTAGCGTGTGTGAGCTTGCAAGCACAGAGGGCGTTTAGGGGTCAATATACTGGACGACAGCCACAGAAATGAAATGAAGTTTTTGCATGTTGCTGTTCGAAATTCTCAGCTGCATTTTTCCCCAACCAGACAAAGACAAAACGAACTGAAAAAGGGAAATGCCGCAGACACAGACAGGAACACAGATTGTGTGAGCATGTGTGTGTGCGAGTCTATCTGTGGTTGTGGCATTGTCGTTGCCGTTTATCATATGTGCGCACGACGCCGTGAAGGATGCAACATGCAAATGCAAATGTTGCCGCCTGCTTTTTGTGTTGGCCTCTTCTGCTTCTCCTTCTGCTTCTTGGCCTTCTTCACTTTCTACCCAAGCTGTATTTTTGTTGCAGACACTAATCCTATTTATGTTGCAATACAGCGGGGTTAATAATTTTATGTCCAACTGCACAACTGCAACGTCGTTTGTGTCTGCTGCGTCCGCTACAGTCGCTCCCAAGCCGCTTTATGGTATTTTCCAGCCATTCTGCTTATGACATACGATACGTGCCCCGAGTTCGAGAAACTTTCCGTGGAGTTGCCACAAATACAAGCGAACATTCCCCAATTCCGCCATAGTGGCATTCGTCGGACTCGGCGGTCCAAGGGTGGACAGGAAAGAAGAGAGAGGCATCCATCCTAATGAATCTCATGTTACCGGGAGGTCACTTCTTGTTTTCCAATATAAGAACATACAAATGTGAAATCTCATGTCACCTGTCACAAATTATTTCCGAAAAAGCTTCCTTCAAACACCGAAGAGCTTATGAATCCTTAAAGCGTAAACTGCAGTTACAGTTACCTGCTTTTTTTTAGAATCAAGACGGGTATCAAATACCCGGCACTTCTCCCGTCAAAAAGAAAAAAAAAATTTGGTTGCATTTTTAGTTCCATCTTTGTTTTTGGTAGCTGACTTAATCTATAAGTGCACATTCAGTTTTTCTTTTAAAAACCCTAAAAAAATATTTACATTTGTGCTATAAAGGTGGAGGTGTAAGGCCGAAGGGACGTACAATATGTTCGCAGCTAACTTGACTTCTGTTAATACGCAGAATCGCCATATGTATGGCCGGTAATTCTAATCCTTCTTTTTATGCGAAGCAGTGAGACACTCAATATTTTTTCTGTTCTATAATATATTTCTTCATCCAATCAACCAACCAATTCAATTTTGATTTAAGAAGAAACCTCCCCGGAAAATTGTCTTTTGTCGCTTACAATAATTTTGCAAGAGCAGTCAATAGTTTGAAACAATCAAAAATAATTTTTTTTTAATCAAAAAACTCGAAAGCAAAAAAGAAATTCATCTTGGTGAAAGGTGCAAATCCTCTTATATTTTTATTTAAAGAGTTATTGTTATTATAAGCTCTCTTCTGATTTGGTTTCACCTTGACTATGTAAGTAGAAATGGGCTAGGAGCGGAAAATATCTTTTATATTTCTTTATCTTCGAACTCTCTGATTATTTTCTATGGAATCGAAATAATCTGACATGCATGTTTGACGTTAACATATTCAGGCAAAAAGAGGAAAAAAAGGAAAGACAAGTCTTAAATTTATCTTAATACCAGCTTATTCAAGGCAAGTGGTTTCTATCAGAAGTTCATCGAGTCCAGAAGTCTCTTGCATTATTTATGCCTGCGCGGTATGAGACGTCAGCTGCCAAATGTTAGCCGACTTTGTTTTTGGCACAGATTTTTTGCCAACTTTGGGCCTTGAACACACACAAATACACTCTCCTCTGTGAGCGTTTGCTTTAATGTAAAAATAATGTCCTTTCAGGCCGAATTGATTGCAAATAAATTACACATACACACGCCTCGAGATGGAAGACCGTGAAACACTGATTCGAATGGCGTGGGAGTAGAAGGAGGAAACAGATTAAGTGTCCAAAAGCGACTTCATAAAGCTCAAACACACACTCACACAACAGAAAATTGGGGAAAATGGGAAAACTCGTGCTGGCCGAAAATGGCAGAGCCATTAATTTCACTTTGGCTCCGTGTTTCGTTTACTGAAACTTTAATTAGAAAATCCCGGCGCAGATTTTTGTGTAATTTTCCTTGCTTGAATGCTTCCACTAAGCCAGAGATTCCCATCCCATGCCAACAGAATCTTCTTCAACCATGGCTAGCTGCTGGCCTCTGATAATGAAGTTCTTTTCTTCCACTTTTCTTGTATTCTTTGCATTAACACTTCCGGCTTCATTATGCGAGAATTATTTTAGCTGCACTTCCCACTTTCCGCTTCCAGCCTCGAGACTCTAGACTCTAGAGGTTGAGGCAAATATTATGCCACTGCTGTTGCTTCGGTACTTTATTAGGGAATTCCCTCGATATCAGCGATTATGTGGTTTTTATTGGAGGTTCAAAGGCTCAAAAATCAAAAATAATTCTTAAGATTGTAAAACAGCAAGCCATATCTGAAAAGGGATTTCAGTTTGCTCTTCATTACGTAAGGAAAGTTAAAAGTAATCTCCAGAGTCTAGAACATTCCCCTCAGTCCGGTGTCATTATTCATTTTTGTGGGAACATCTTTTTGTGCTGTGTAACCTTTTTTGCCGCATTGTTTTGCAGCTGTAAAGCAATTTTTGCAAGCATAATAGACTTTACCGGTTAAAAAAGAACGATAAGAAGGCAGAGGAAACTCCAAGTAAAATGCCAGAAAAAATATAATCCCGAGAAGTGGCTAGGGTAAAAAAACAGACGTTAAGCGTTATTTCTCAAGGGGCTCGCCTCGTGGCAAGGCTCTTGGCAACCTGGGGAATATGCTGCCCTTCACCCCTCGAATCCTCCCTTGTTCTTAGTCCTGCGGTCAGTTGCGGATTTAGGATGGGACCCTAAAAACAACGACTAGGCCTAGCCTGACTGCTGCACTCTCTCCTGCTCCGTTGCATCCTTTCGGAGCCGCCAACCCTTTCTCGTTCTCATTTCCACCAAGTGCCACTTCAGCAACTGCTGATTGTTATTTGTTGCTTGCCGGCCTTTGTCAACATTTGTGTTGCCATTTGAAGTTGGTTTTAAGCGAAACATTCTGGGAAGAGACTACTGACTGTACAACTTAAAGTGTGCAAAAAAATATTGTGAAGCCATGATTTTCATTAAGTTATTATGGCAAAAAGAAAGAAGCTTCTTAACTATTTTGCCGACAATGAAATGCCGAAATGAATGGCCGAAAGGAAGAAATTACTTTAAAATTTACCTTAAGATGTTTTTTTTTATTTATTCTCGACCTCTTGGCTTTGTGAATTTTAGAGTAATATTTCTGTTTGATTCTGATACTTTAGAGGGCGCCAACGCTTCCATTTTCCTTTTACATTCATTTTAACAATTATAGTATACCCTTATACCGAAATAGTACAAGGTATAAAAAAGAGTTTAATCATTACAATTTAAAGTTACTGCAAGTTAAGCTGAATGTTTAACTAAGAACGGTTTTCAGATCTCAATTCGTACTTTTCGCTAATTTCGCTTTCCGACTTCAAGAACAGTTCAATGCATTACCTTCAATTAGAAATTCTTCAAACTATTATTCATGCCTATAAGTTTTCATTGAGAGCGACACTTGAGCCTTAATAATTCATTTCCCAATAGGCTGACAGATCCATGTGGTATCATGGCGATAGCTAATTATGACCATGGAAAAACATTAATTTTTCCCCTGACCATCTGTTCTGACACCATCGAGAATGGTTGGTGTGTGGCGATTAAATAAACGTTTATCTTGGCCAAGCCGTAAAAGTTGTAGACTCAAGTGGCCGGTAAGCATGCTAGGGCTGAGTGGTTGAGCCCGTGAACGTGTGTCTCATTAAGCCATAAATAGAGAAATAAAAGTTAAATTATAATAGCCCGATAGACCATGACGCGTACCTTTATTTCGGATCCCGATCCGTATTTCGATTTGGGTCCTGGTCCATCCCACAATAACCAATAATGCCAAAAGCCAATAAAAGTAAATAACCCAACCAACCAACCAGCCAAACAACATCACACGGCCTGGGGCAACCAGCATACATATTGCGTATACGAACCCTGCCACACGCACATATCCTTACTGGAAAACACGGTTACAATATCCTTAACATAAATATCCAAAAATACTGTGGGTGCTTCAATTTTATGACAATCCGGAGTCAACATGCCCCACCTTACGCCACAAAGGCCAGCCAAGCCAACCCACCACCGCCGAAACTGACAAACGTGTTCAATTGCCGCAATAAAACTTCTTGATAATATGTGAAAATCATACAAAGCACAATATTAAATTAGCCCACAACGAAAATGTGAATGGCATTGACAAGAGCGCCACAAAGCACATTGAACATTAAATTGTGGCCATGGACCATAAAATGTGCAAATGTCAGCTGAAAAAACGGACGAAAAAGTTGATCAGCATATTCTTGGATGCGGGGCGGGGAACGTCAAAAGGGGCGTGGTTAGAGGCGATTGCCGCAAGGTAAGCCATACAAATAAATGTTTTGATTTCAATATGGGTGGGTGTATGATAGCGACGTAGATTCTTCCACACTGCTATTAAGATATGTGTTTTAGGAATATGGATGTGGGATGGATTGCGAGAAGCTATCAGGTTCTTGTCAGATTTTCTTCTCTGTGTGACAGTTAATTTTCAATTAGACATCGTTTACTCACATCAAACAAAGAATTTTAATTTCCCGGAAGATTTCCGTTCTACTTTCAGCTACGATGACTGTAATTCAATATTCAGTTTTTCTCATTGAACTGGCTCTTTCCACACCCATGGCCCAGCTTTCTTTGAAAAAGATGCAAGCCTCAATCAAAACAAATGAAAACAGCGCCTCAGTTTATTGAATGTTGGGACTCACCCTCTGTTTTGGATACAACGAATTTTTGTCAGCCGTAAAGTTGTTAAGAACTCGTTTTTCTGTGACAGTTATTGATTATTTAGTCAGTGTCCTTGCCGATGCTGGGAAAATGAAACGAAATGGCAGCCGATGCTGTTGGGAAATCATTGAAATGGGAGCACTTTCAGAATGCGATTCAGATTCCGATTTTGATTTCGGGAGGCCAACTAATTGTCGAGGCTTGAGCGGCAGGATAAAAGGATGCCATGGCAACACGCCACCGAGGCCTCGCAGATGCAGCTGTAATGATGGGAAAAGGGATTTTTTGGCAGGACAGCCGGAAATTTGATTTGCACTTCCTGATGAGCGAGGCATAAGTCCTTTCACGTGAACACTTTTTATTCGGAAAGTTTGTCGCACTAGAATAGCTGCTTTATAAAATGCAATTTTCAGAATTTCACGGATTTTCCATCCTCAAATGAGAATGGAAATTCCGTGAAATTCTGAATATATACGCATATATATACGCATATTTCGGATTTTCAACTTTTTTGAATGCGATTTCTTGACGCGTTTTTACGCCAGGTTGATTCGATTTACACTCGAATCGGTCGTTTGGTTTCCGCTTTTTCTTCTCTCGTTTTTTTTGCAGACGCGCAGAGGTTGCAATATTTTCAACTGAATAACAATTCCAACGATTGGGCCATTGCCATTTACTTTCATCTGTTGTGCCAATATTTGGCAAAAGTAAATGAGGAATTTCACCAGCATTTCGACCAACTGTCATTTTGCGCATATCAAACATAATGATTTTTAATTGTGAAAGTGCACGTATATATATTCTATCGGTGTTTAGTATTAAATTTAGTCATGCCGCTTGCAAGGCTCTTCTCAGAAATCCTCCTGTAGAAACACAAAACTTAGTTAGAGGGGGACTTGATTGCATTTCCTTTGCTTTCCACCTGTCTGCCGTCTGCAATTCTATTTTCAATTTCCCACCCACCCTGCCACCTTTCGTCCAAAAGAGACAATATTGCCTCTGGCATTGAAGCCAGCCGTTGACTTTTCCAATTGCAGAATCAACATCAGCAGCAGCCGGAAAAACCCCGTGCTTCTTCCGTCCGCCCAGCTGATTGGTTTGCGAAAACTTTGAAACAACATGTATTGGAAGCTCAACTAACAGATAACAGATAACGGATAGAAGACTGTTCCTAATGGGAATCCTTGACGGGGGATCCGCCAGTGGATCCTTTTTCATTTTTGCGTTTTCACTTTGTCGCTGGCAGTCGCGTATTCAGCTCAATGGCAATAATCAGCCAAAAGAAAGCCTTTGTTTATTAGCACTGTCACTGGCAAAGCGATATCATGGATGAGGATTGATTTCAAAGAGTGAGATATAAATTGTGGAGCATTTGCGGATGTAAACCACTCCAGCTCAGCAGAGCTTACCTGACTTGAGCCTTTCCAAAATGCAATTCGTAGCCTGGGTCCAAAAATTGCTACTGCTTACAGCTTAGAAAAATAAATAAAAATGAGATACAGATTGTATTAAGATCTTAATTGGAGCATAACATTCAATAGCAATGTGATGGCGCCGACTTTTTTACGGCTTACCCCTTTGGGGAAGGTTGGCTATAAAAAATAACCATTTATTATTGTCATCATCCAGGCAGCTCTTCGAAATGAAATGCAAACACATCTCGGCCCATTTCTCATAATTGAAATTGTAACGGATCAGAGAATGCAAATAAATACAGTTGCCGAGCCCCGATCCCTTCTCCATTAAAAAATCCTTTCAATGGATTTCCCACCCGACTATTGTGTACGGTCATGAATTATAGCCGACTGCCCCCTCGATTCCATTAAACCCATATAATCTGTCCATACCCTGTTTTTTATCTATCGTGTTTTGTGTGTTTTGTTAGTGAAAACCCTCTGGTGACCCACATGGCTTTTTCAGTTGTTAGTTGCAGTCAATTAAATGCAAAGGATTATATCAAAATCTTTGCTGTTTTTAATAAATATGCAAGCATTTACATAGAACATGGTCCTAAAAAATCTAGTTACAAAAAAAATTTTATTGTTACGTGGCTAAAGATGAAAATTTATAATAACCGGTCTATTTTATGGCTTTAACTGCGACAATCGACAGGACCGAGTTAAACATTTCCCAGAACAAAGGCTAAGCCCTCTTAAAGTTCGCCGGCAAAATGGATGAGCGGCATTAGCTTGGCATATATTTTTTTGGGGAGAGTCCACCTCAATCTCCATATTCTCGATATTTATGCAGAATAACAAAGCGTTAGTTCAGAAGTATTTAAATATGCATGCGAAACGGGTTGCAGGGCAAGGAGGAGGCTAACTGATACGGTGGACCACGCCTATAAGGGATTTCGATATTGCATATTTTTCCGATACTTGCTTGTTTCATATAAACTAAATATTGTTTAGTCCACGTATTTCTCGTTTGGCTTAAACAAAAGTTAATATATTAGTGAAAATTTATTTAAAATAAAAATTATTTTCTTGTTGCCCAAAACGACCCGGTTTAAAAACGTCTACTCATGTGAGTGAGTAGTGGGTTAGGTACCCCACCGGCCCATAGACGCCCCTCCGATACCCATAGCTTATTTCCCATTGTTGTTGCCTTCTGTGCCAAGCGCTGCGGCCTTTCGATGTCGTTCGTCGTTGTTTTTGCAGTGTTATTGAAAAGCATTTGGTCATTAAATATGTATGCGAGTTTTCCAACAAAGGTATGCTCTGCCTATTCATATATCAATACACACATTCAAAAATATGGGTTTATTCGGGTCAGTGGATCAGAAATGCCAGAGACGACTTTTAAAAGTTAAAAACAGACTGGCATCTGTGTATATTTTTGGCTTATCGGTGCTCCACTTTCGCTTTTTGTATTTGTGCATTTTCCATGGTCCAACTTTTGGTCAAGTGGAGGAATCTTTTGAAAAGGACCTGAAAGGCGAAGGTCAACAGATTTTCAACATGAAGTTAAAGTTGCCTTTTACTTCTTGCATATAATTATCCTCGCAGACAGACGGAAAACTTTGACGATCTAAATTTATTTCTAAATTTGTCTTTAATTTTATAAAGGTGTAATGAGTTTATTCCAAATGGGGTACAACTTCAATAAAGTTGTAAGGGTCTAACCTTAGAAGCCATAATTAAAAATCAAAACAGGAATCGTCTTTTAGTTTCAATAACCATTGAGATTGCGAATTCAATGAAAGCCAATGCTAAATGCAGTAAAATCCAACTAAATCCTGAATCTCATTTTCAGGATAGCTCCAAAGAACCTACAGATTTTTGCCTTTTCAGAAGCTAGTAAAAGTCAAAGGCAAGTCCCAATGCCAAACCCCAATCCCATTTGTCAGTCACCCGAAACCATTCCGCCCGCATCCTTGCATTACCATAAAAAGCGAATCCTGTTCGGGGACTGCAAAACTGCAAACGAAACGCATTTGTATGCACTTTTGCTTTTTGGAGCCAAACATCAGCCGACGAATGCAACATTAAGGCGAAAGTGTTGTTCCACCATCTTCCTAGTGATGTGGCATAAGTGTGTGTGCGTCTTTGGGTGGGGCGGGTGGTGCGGGTGGGCTTAGTCTCCATTATGCAGCGGAGAGCGAGAGCGGTTCTAAGTGCTTTTTCTTTGCTTATGAGCTGCAGCGGGAAGTGGGAAGAGGGGGCATTGTTTGGCCATTAGGGGATGTTAAGGGGTGGCTTTCAGTAGTGCGGGGGGATGCAGGGTGGTGCTGCCATTCAAGCGATCTATGGGAACGCCACTTCCCAACCACACACAAAGACTCCAATTGAATATGAGACTTCAACGTCTCAAATATTTATCTTGGTATACCTAATTAAATATTTATTCTAAACGTTGGAAATTATAAAGCTTTTATTTCATAACTGCATGGCCGTTCACTAAATAACCATATTAATGTTCCGTTATCTCAAAATTTGATTTATTTCTGTCTTGGGTAGAAATTTTTAGAAAATTTATTTAATTGTTAACTTCGGTTGTTTTTTTAAATATCCAACAACACTTTCTTTTATAAGTTTAAAACGAAAACAATAGATATATCTACAGAAACTCTACCACTTAGGAAGTCCTCGAAATTCACCTTGTGCAAAATGATGCTGAGAAATAATCTTTATATTTTTCGTTCCTGCAGAGCATCGGAGAATCGGTTTCGTGCCTTGCTTGGTGTTCTACACAATAGAAGCCACTAAAAAGAGTAAACAATTTGCGCGGATAAAGCCGAAGAGCAAATAAACTCTTTCCACAAAATCCTGTCGACCCAGAACAATGCAAATAAAACAAAAGCAAAACGTAACGTAACGAAACGAAACGAAACGGAGGAGCCAAGCTTGCCTACTAATGCAAACAGGACCAAAGCCGCACATACATACACAGACAAACACACCCAAGCACTGTGGCAAATACGCCCACATCCATCCATACATGCATACGTATAACGACACACTCACATGGCCACACACACGTATCCTGGGCCGCAAGGTGCTTTATGCCGTTGTTGTTGCCTTTGTGGCAATTGCGGGTCGGGTTGTTTAATTTGATCTGCGGATAGGCATCCAACAATTTTTAATCATGTTTATGGCCAAGCAAATGCACACAGACAAGCAAACACACACGAACACTTAAACGGGCCTCCAGGACACGATATAATTGCACAAGCGAAAATTTCAAATTCAAGCGAAAGGAACAATTTAGATTACAAAATGGCAGCAATTTATTTCAATAAAATCAGAGCGGAGATTAGCTGACAGGCCAAGTGTAAGCCGCAATAATTGAATCAAATAATTTGTAATCTCTCTTTAGATTCAAAATTCATGCAGCGCATTTTTCATTTCCCCGAAATCCATTAAAATAGAATTGTTGCATTGTTGGCTGCACAAAGTGATCAATAAATAAAACAAATTTCAAACTCCTTTTTCTTAAAAGGGGAAGAGCCCAGCTCGTTTCTACCACTTTGCTGACTGTGCTATTTTTAATTGTCCGAATCAATCCGCGCTCAAAATTTTAATTAAATATTTAAATTAAATGTTCAAACAAAAACAGGCAAACGCCAGCAAAGGCGAATAAACAAACGGGGGAATAAATGTATGGGCTCGCCCTTGGGCACACCCTCCCTGGAACCATTTAGTGATGAGGTTGTGATGAAAATTCATTTTTTCCGCATAATAAATACTTTTCAGTAGTTGCCGTAGTCCGCCATTCATTTACATTCATTAGGAATTTTATTCGTGTGTGGAAGTGTGAGTGCTGCGAGGGTTTTTGCTTGTTCTTGTGCTTGTGTTTGTGTTTGTGTTTGTGTGTGTAAGTGTGTAAGTGTGGCAGCAATTATGCCAAAACTCCCCCAAGCTAAGAAGAAGGGGCAAAGTCAAGGACGATTTTCGCGTCTCACATGCCACGCACACAGAATCACTCGGGATCGACACAAATAGAGGGTGAGTGCCAGGAGCCTCAAGCCTGAAGCCGGGAGTCTGGAACCCTTTTAGCCAGGACAATCAAGCAGTTTAACAAATCTCTGCTTGTGTGTGAACTTCTCTCGGTGTTTCGATGATGGTGTGCGAGTGTGGGCGGGTTTTTAAACACTCGTACATATGCATGGCATTGGACAAAAAAGCGAAATGCATTTCCAACATGACGCTGATTACGCGGAAAACAAATGGAATACTCTCACAATGAGTTGAATTTGTACACTAAAAATAAAATTAATTCAGCCTTTAAATAGTTGAATTTTTTGCGCTTAAAACATATCTACAAAATAATGCATATAACAGATCAAAATTCCAATCTTAGATCGGGTGGGAATTGTACTTGTATCGCGATTAAGTCTAATTTAAAATAATAATCAGTTAACAAAGCAGCCCATTTAAGGCCAACCAAAATTTCGAAAAAGCATCAAAAATGCATTTTCTAATCATGACGAACTCATATTATTTAATTATATATTGTGACAGACACACTAAAATATTAAAATATTTAATTTGGAATGTGGACCCAGCAAATGCCAGAAAGCCAGCAACGACATAACTTTCTGCCATTTTCAATTCAGGCGCAGGCTTACGAAACCTGTGGGTCCGGGTCTCACTAATAGTGCATAGTGGAGGACAAAGGTCAAGTCCCAGATTGTCACGTAAGCAAAGCAGCCAGGCTCACCTGTCGGCCTAGTTTCGGTTCCCAGCAGCATTCATTCCTCCAGCACCCCCCGGCAGCCCGTTTGCTCCATATTACAATCTGACCTTTGGCCATTGTATCCAAAAAGCATGAAAATGTTCCAACGTCATGCAGTGAGAAACTTTAATATAGAAAAGGCCGAGGCTGGGCCAACAGCTGGCTAAGTGACCATTGGGCTTACCGCACCCACCCCACCCCCTCTGCCACTTCTACGCCCCTCCCCTGTTTCCGTTTTGCCGCTTTTCCGCTTCTGCCATACTCTTTTCGATTTTGCGGCTATTTTCTCCAGGCAACCTTCAGACCGGGCCGGGCCGGGCCGCAAACTTTTGATTAATGTTTGTTAGTTTGTCTCGGCGTGAAATGTATTTGTTTTAAAACAAAATGCAGTGCACTAAAGTGTGAAAGAGCGGTGTGAAGGGAGGGGATGCAGATAGCACTGCTTTTGGCTATGACCTCTTCTTCATACCCTTCTGGCCGCATGTCGTTCCGGTTTCTGTTTCAAGCAGACTTTTGCTTTTAATTCTCTCTGTGCTTTTTATGGGTTTGCTGGTTCAGTCTCCTTGTCCCCGGCATGTACAGATCTCTTTCATTTTTGTTAGTTTTTGCTTATTTGTCTTCCCACTCCCTTTAGTGTTATCTTTGGGGGTGTTCACTCATCTTCGCAGGCCGCAAGCGGGCTGAAAAAATACTTTTTGATATATTGACTGGCAAAATATTTGGCTTTTACACGTGTCTATGCACACAAAACAACATGAACCCGCACTTTCGGGAATGTTTCAGCATGAATTCTGGGATTTCTGGAATACCTCTCTTCGTTTCAAAAAGAACCAAATTTTTTAGAATCTTATTTTAACTCAAAGTGTTGACCTATGATACTAATACTACGTATTTTTTCTTTAAAAATCTCTGCGTCCCTCATAGTCAATGTCGACTGTTTTTGCAACTTTCGCCTATGTTTTGCTTGTTGATATGTACGAGTATGTATATTTTTATAGGTTTACGCTAACAGACCGGCACCGACAGGGTTTTGTGTATGGGATGTAGTCAAGCGTGAACTAAAAGATTAGAATTTCAAATATTTTTTGCACTCTATTCTTTTTAACCAATACCCAATTTGTTCGGGCCTGCTCTGTGCCAGTTTTGGTTTTTTTAGCTTGTCCAATTTGCCGAGCAGATGCCAAAATCAGAGAAGCACATGACGGAGTCGAGCAAGACAAAGGGGGTTTTAATGCGTTTCCCTTAAAAGAAGGAAGCTAAACACGTTTAAAGGTAAAAAAAAGAACCAAAATTTAATACACCTTTCACGCTTGATTTGTTGCCCGCGAAAATAAGCTTTAAACCCCCAATAGGCAATTGCTATAGCTGTTGTACAATATTTGTTCCTGTGAAAACGTGCTGATTTCCGGTTCGGATAAACAATACCCGCAGGGGGGTTTAATGAGTGCGCCGCCCCCAGCCGGCCCTCGAGGTTTTTGTTTTCAGCAAGGCAAGCATCATACACTTAAAGGGGGCAAGCTGATAATATTTAATGATTTTAGGGGGAATATGCTTGAAATTTCAGTATGGGGATTATTTTTATTTCGCAAGCTTCATTTTAAAAGACGGGTTTCTCTATTAAGGTCTCTTATTAAGGAAGTAAGGAAGGAAACCTGTCAAAAGGAACTTTGTCATTTAAAAAAAAAATTCCTTTTGGTATTAAAAAAAATTTATTTTGATTTAGGAAGCTTTCATATGTTTTTTTGAAAAATGTTTTTATTTCTATATATATAATATGAATTTTGACATATACAGATTTTTTGGTAAAAATAAATTTGTTTTTTTTTAATACTTTAAATTTTAATACATATGACCACTTAAAGACTGAAATCTTTCATATATTTATATATTTCAATATTTCATATATAAATTTTAACCATTTTTCAAAACTTTTCTTCGGCGTTTGCAAAGTGCAAATGCGATTGAATTTCCGGAAAATTATATTCCTGCAAATATAACGGAATGCAGCAACAATCTGGGCTGCAGTCAAGTTCAGAGTAACGTTTAAAGCAAAATGATGTAGTGGTGCAATGTCGAATGATTGCGGAAGGCCAAATGGGTTCGTGCCGGAGGCGAGACATGTACATATAATGCTGACTGACTAATCAGGAGAAGGGATGTCAGCGCCACATCCACTATTGCAGTGCCATTGAACGATTCAGCCATCATCGTCATCGTTGGCGGCGCATGTAAAACGATATTTCAGCTGTCACTTCATGCTTCAACTATTTCAAATCAAATCAGTGCGAAAGGATTTTTCGCATACCCAGCCCCCACTCCCCAGTCCCCAGTCTCCAGTCCAGACGACTGGTTGGCAATGATTTATGTTAAAATGAATACACTACGCAAAAATTGCAAGGCGTGCGGGCTGGGAAATAGAAAGCGTTACACCTTTTACCAACGCAATGAAAACGATTGAGTACCAGCTGAAAAATAGCTGGGGAAGTCAATCGAAGCGAATAGGAGGAGAGGGCAGCACCTTGCTTTTTCGAGTTTGAAAAGAGAAGGATTTGTGGCTTAAAAACGATTCTTCCAATGTAGATGAGTAGGAATATATTTTTAAGTAAAAGTAACTTTATTCCCAGAATCTGTATATTTTATCTTGCTCAATAACTTTTCTCGATATTTAAGAATCCTAACTTGATAAATAATTTTTACCTATATTTGAGCGAGTGCATTCAGGCTTTTAGGGGTTCCCATTCGTTATTTTTTATTACCGTGTGAGTTTTTCCACCATATCTTTTGCAAAAGCGCATCTACATTGCAAATGCAAGCAAATGTGTGAGTGTGATTCTGTGTGCCGGATCTGCTTTCGCATTTCTGTGTATCGGTGTGTTAAAAAGGAAAACAAAGCATAAATGTAGCGCTACGTATTTTGTGCCTGCACACAAAAGGAAAAAAACAAGAAAGGAGTATGGAAACAGAGAACGGAGAACAGCGCACAGAAGCTAACGAAGCGTAAAGTTTGCCGAGCGACTGCTCCTCGTCCTCTCCCTTCCCCAACCGCCCCACCCACTCCACAGCCTGCCCCCCCCCCCCCCCATTCATCTTCTCCATGGACCACCTCTGGTCGTCAGCGTTTGCCTTGTGGCGTTTTTTATTAAATATTCCTAATAAATTATGCAAAATTCTTGTATTGCAAAGCAAGGCCAACAGCAAAAAAGGAACAAAGTCGCCCGTAGGAAAGGCGGCGGTAGGAGGCATGTGGAAAATAAAAGAATATAAATTCTGGTCAAATCAAAAAGGGAGCGGCCATGTGTGCGTATGGGTGTGCCATAACTATCAATAGCTTGGCCGAAAAAACCAGCACCGGAGCCTTGGCTAGATAGCAGGCATGTGTCTGTGCGGGGCGCTGCCTGTGGGCGGGAAAATGCCTGGAAAACGCTTTTAAGAATGAGATTTTCTGGATTTCTGGGCATCGGAGCTGCATTATTATACAATAAAAGTAAAGGATATCGCTGTATCCGCTCGGTATCGTGCTCGGCGATAATAAAATAAAATTGAAATATGGTTTGCAATTGAGTCAGCGCATTGAGTGGAAAGCATGAAATCGCTTTTCCTGTATGCAAGTGAAAAGGCACAACGCGATTGTCGGCCCTGTCAGCGAAAGTATCTTCGTATCCGAGCCATTTATCCCTGAAGGATGTTACAAAAAATCCATGTGACAGATGCGGCTTAATAAATCGATGGCAAATAAGCGTTGCAAAGTTGTCGGCTTAGGGTAAAAATAGCCTCACGTTAAGATAAAAAATTGATTTGTCTACTTTTAAATTGATTTAATGCTTTGCATGTGGAAAGTCTTTCAAATTGGGCTTAAGTATCCAAAGTCATATCCGCTTTTCAAATTTTTCGTAAACACTTTATGATACAATTGGAAAATTCAATAAACATATAAATTAAAAAATCAAAAAACCAAAGTCAATCAAATAAGTCAATCAGCTTCCTCGCTCGCTTTTAAAAGAGTATTCCCATTCCAATAAACGTCTCAATTCAAGTGGAATCCATTTACAATCATCATCAGCATGTTTTTCATAGCAGAGAAAAACTCGTGATGTATGAAAATTGATAAACAAAGGAGTAGGCTTATGAATTAATAAGCTCACACGAGCACAAAAATACGCTCGCATCCATAAACAACCCACGGGGGTGAAAGGCTTTCCCCTTCAGCGAACCGCCGCGGCGCATGTTTAAGTGAACAATCTGAAGTGTGGAAAAAAATGAAGGAAAATATGCAGCAGTCACAATAACAATAAATACAACAAATGTCTTATTTATTTTGGATTTCTTGCCAGCAGCAAAAATGAGCTGAAATTAAGTTGCCGCCTGCAGCGTTGTAACACCCGCAAAGATTGCCACACCCACCGCCTACAAGCGTCCCAGAAATTTCCCCATCCATCCGCTCGTTCTGATCCACAAAAAAAAAACATTCATACCCGCATAACAAAAAACAAGAACAACATAATAAGAGGAATAACAAACACGAAAACAAAAACACAAAAAGCAGCAGCCACACGAAGGGAATGAAAAGAATGTTTATCTGATTTAAACGTTGCCAGCAGTTGGCAACATTTCGCCGCATTTGCCACCCCTCTCTTGCCGACAAACCTTGTGTTGCCTACCCCATCCTGGGGCAACCTTTTGCGTGTCTTTGACTTCCACCCGATTTCTTGTGAGCTCCCGCAAAAACTTATGTTTTTCGACTTCCCCTGGCCATGCTTAATTTTCACTTCTGGCAGAAACTTTAATATTAATCAAAGGACCCGCATGCCCCACTGAAATAGACCAGCTTACACAATGAGAAAAAATACCAAATTTGAGTTTTTTTTTTTATAAAACTTGCTCCAAAAATCGTAAACCATGAAATAATGTGGATCTATTGATGGATTTTATAAATGACATTATTTAATAAGAGCCTCCAAAACATTTGTATAACTGCTGCAAGCCACATCCTTCCATGAGATTGCTCTCATTCCACAAGATTCGCATAGTGTAAGGTTCTCACGATGTCCTGTTGGTGTTTGTCTAAGACCGCTCTATTGACTCGTCCCTCGAGAGAAACTGTTTGGTGCGGTTGCAGTCGCCAAACGTCAAAAGTTCTTAGTTAAATTCGTTTTCGTTTCTGGCAAAACTTTCCCCAAGTGGCTCATTGTGGTTGTTGGTGCTGCGAAATGCTGACCCACCGACAGGAAGCTTGGGATGGAAACTGGCAGGATATTTCGAGGGGAGATGGAAGATAACCAAAGCGACACTTGCTTACTTTTGACAACGACACGCAGCTCGCTTGCAAATAACCGGCGAAACTAAAACTATAACCCAAGCTAGGACAACATTCGTGCCATGTGGTCCCGACCTCCTTGAAATCCGGCACTCAACTAAACCCAAGCCATGCTAAAACTTTTTAGATGTGGCGGGAAAATTGCAAATGATTAAGTGCGTGGCAGGCTATAATTCAACGAGACAACAATGCAGCTGTACACGCCGAGGGAAAACCCCAACTGACAGTTTCTTTTCCCGGGGATGCTTTTCCCACAATGATGCAAATGCAAATGACATGGCCAATGGAGCGGGCTCTCCCACGGGTCAAGTGCGAATGAGATTGCGAATGCTTTGAGGCAGAGATAAGTTTTGATTGAGGTGAATTGAATTTGATGCGACAATCAGCCTGATTTGAATGAAGCCAAAAGAGAAGTCTACAATTACTGCGCGGATTAAAAGCAAGCTGTGCCTTTCTCAAATGACTCAAACCATTTTGTGTGAATGCAAAGCCATTATGAAAATTGTATAAAGTTTTGATAGGCGCAAGAGGTTTTTTTAGACTAGTTTTAGGCAATGTTTCTTGCTTAATTCAAAGGCACAGAATAAAAATCAATTTGGAAATAAAAAGCAAACCTTTTCTTGAACAGTCGTGTAGCTAATTCTTAAGAGAAAGAAAAATTGTGGTTTTAATTTTTATGCTTACATTTAAAAGAGGTAAATTGTAAGCATTTGTTGCATTTTTTAATTTTTAAAGGGCAGCAATTTTTCAAGTCAACGTTTTTTCCATCTGGGGCTTTTCTGCAAACGCTTGCTTCCAAATTTGCCTGTGACAGCTGCTACCCGGGGTGGGCTGCTTAGCATTTCAACACAAAACCAGTCTGCTTTTGTGAAAGAAGAGCAATTAATATGTATCTGCTTCTTGGCACGCTTTATCACTTCACTCCACTCCAGTTTGGTTTTGGAAATGGAAATTCTCTCTATGGCAGGCAAGATTCCCTTATTTTTGTTGCAATTTGTTTATTTTGCTCAGCTAGTTGTTGGTCTTTGGGTTTTGGTTTTGTGTTTTTCTTTCTTTAACCAGAAACCTTGCACGTAGCTATTTCATTTACTGCTGGGGCATTTGACACAGTTATAGTTACAGGTTCATTATGCCCGCCCAGTACGCAGCGCCCAACGCCCATTTAGGACGCCAGACGTACATTTTTGGTAGCCTTTCTCAGAAGTGATTTATGCCAGGCTGCTTTGCTAGCCGGCTAGCGAGTACATGGCGTATACTTAATATTCCTTTTCCTATGGCAAGCGAAACGCATTTTCGCAAATTTTTAAATGGCTGGTAGAGGAGGGCGGAGAGGAAAAGTGAGTAGTAAGAAATGGCACGGGCTCGAGTTAAAAATTTAATTAAAATGCACATTTGTTTGTCCTTGACAGCGTTTTATATTTTTTACTTAATTGGGAGAAACGAGCAGCGAAATGTAAGTGATGAGCACTCGCCATGATGTAGGACGCAGGATGTAGGATGTACCCCTTAAAGTACACTAAAAACATACACACAGCCGTTTATTTGTTTCATGCACTTGGGAATGCGGTTAGATAGGGAAAATTACGATGTAGCAAGGACCCGAAACGTTGGCACAGAAACTGAGGCACGCACGACCAACCTGAATTAGTCGGGCAAGAATTGTGCGAATGTGCTTCAAAACATGGTAAGTCAGGACGATGCTTAGTATCTTCCCTACTCTCCTTACTTTTCCCATCTTGCTGGCATTTTGCAACTACTCGAAATGGATACGGCAGAAACCGGCCTGCCAGAAGTTAACTGGATTAGGCAGGAGGGACGTGTCGTTGATCAAATTGCGTGTGATTTAATAAAATTGGAAAGGTGGGAAAACTCCAAAGTGAGCTGGCAGCGATGTGACACAAATAGCAAATCAACTGGGTGCATGTGAGAAATGTTGGTTAGGACAAATATTATGTTGTAAAATTTTAATTAAACAGACATAAGCAAAATTTTATTAAGTATTAAGCTCTGAAAACTTGGTGAGTTTTTGTATTTTAATACTCGTTTATTTTATTTGTTGGTGTAAGAAAATCGAAAAAACAGTTAAAAAAAATATTATATGAAACATTTTTTTAAGAGCTCGAAATTCTATCTAATTCTATTGCTCAAGTCAATTTCAAAGCTTATCTTTCCAATGAGTATTCAATTAAATTGTTAGTCTTACATCAACTATCAAGTGTCCATCCATTAGGGACTCAATTTCCTGAACTGTGCAAAAAAATGCTCCGTATTTCGGTATTCTGGTCTCCCCATCTATATTGCATAGCATAGACTTTGCATTTCAAAAGCGAAGCTATGCTTGTGTTATATTTCTGGCGGAAATTGGGAGCAGCATAAAACGGTAGGGTCCTTTGGTACGTGCCGTAAAATCTGCCAACTTGCCGCAATTTTTCACTGCCGTCTCATCCGATCCTGACATCCCTTCCGCATCTGTTTTATAGGGTCGTAGATTTTACGCAATTATGGGGGACTGGCATTACCCAGACTGCCAAAGGATCAGCCAAACTAATATCCATTTCGGCTTGTCCCCTGCCCAAAACAAAACGCATTAAGGCGGAAGTGCATTTCGAGTTTATTTTTCAGTTTGCATTTGGCATTTGCGAGTGGAGTCATGCACGTATTCATATTTACCTAAATAACTACTCAGAAAAAGGGCGAGGTGGGACTGCGGAGGACATTCGCCTGTTGTCTTTTTTATGATGGGCATACAAATGCTGTGCCAAAAGGATTTTACTTACAAACGAACAGGCAAGGGAAAAAGTGCAGAAAAATCGCATTGTCACTTCTGTTGGGGGGGAGGGAGAAGAGAGAGAAAAGGATGCAAAGCTAAGGATGAAGGGCGAAGGACGAACGACGAATGACGAAGGACTAAGGGCGACGGGGGTCATAAGACAGGGCATAGACAAGCACACAAGGATATGCGAGTATGGCATGTCCCTACTGTGGCATAAGGATTTGTTTTGCCTGTTACAGATGATGAGGACGATGATGAGCCAGCTCCTCCGTCTCCCAACTTATGTGCAGTCACGGTCTGTCTACTTTTCGTTTCTGCCCCCCTTTCTCTTCCTGCTAGTGCTGTATCGCTCGATGTCGCCATCTCTGTCCCTGTCGCATCTTGTCTTGTCTCGACAAAAGGACATGGAGCATGCATAAGTGGCTGCCTCACAAAACTTGTTATTTGTATTTACTTCTGATTGTTGCAGTAGCATTTTGTTTTCCATTTTTCTCAACAGACAAGTGTCAACACACAAATTGCACTTTACTTTAACTTTTATCCTCCGTCTCGGCTCTTAGAACAATTAAATGTCTCATCTTTTTCCAGCCAACCAATTTTTTCCGCGCCGCGATTCTCAACTACTTCCGGAGTCGTGAATTTTTTATTGCCCAACTGTCAAGCCTTCTTGCCCTTTAAAATTTGCATTCCACCTCCTTTTGACTGCGCTTTCGTTGTTTTCGTTATTTTTCGCTATTTGTTTTCCATTGACGTCACGCTGCAAAATGAACTGTCAAATGGAAAAATCGAAGGCAGGCGAAACGAGGTTGTCACTGTCTGAATAATGCTTTAATGGGCTCCTTCCGTTTCCATGTCATGCTATGGCATACTATGTGTGAGGAACGCGATAACGGCAAAAACTGACAAATGTAGGACCACTTCCCGATATAGCTGACCAAGGCTTAACTTGCACAAGGCAAAAAAAAACCTCCTTTCGAGGTAAACACTCCGTGACGAACTCAGAACCTTCTGTTCGCTTCGATACTGGTTGTACTATGATAATAGGAATCATATATTTTTTTTTTTTGTATTTATCTAATCTACATCTTATACCTTTTAAATAGTATGCAGCATAATTTTACAACCTTTGTTTTATAAAAAATAAAAGAAAACATTTTTCTACTAACGTACCTTTAAAAATACGCAATTCTTCGACGCAACCCATTATTTTTAAAAACCCCTTTTATATTTACTTCGCCCCCGATTTTTCTTATGGACTATATTTTTGCACGGTTGCACTTCACAGAACTCTGCAAACTCAACTACAACATATGACGTCATGAACAGGTCGGCAGTATGCTAGCATTTGTCAGGATACCCCCTTTTCACCCGTTCCCCTCTTAGTGAAGGAGCAGGAATACAAAAGCCCCCTGCTGCTCGTTGGCCAGTTACCCACAAATAGCATTTTGTGTCTCTTTTAGTGTAATTTTCCACTTAAACGGGTTTCCCTCTTGCAGTCATGTGCTGCGAAGCCTTTGGAAAATGCTTTGGCAAAAAGTCATCTGTTGGTGCTGCGTCTGGCAGCCACCAAAATATGGCAAGTTGAGATGAAAATTATTGGTTCTCCCTCCGATCTATTTGCTGCCGAAAATGGGTAACTAAAAGACGGGACCAAGCTAAAAACGAGTCAAAATATATAGACGGGCCCAAATTGAGTTTGAGCGTAGTTTTTCCTTGCCATCCCCTTTCCCCATGGCTGCCATAGAATTCGATTGTGCTAAGGCAACTGTCTCTACCCACTTTGGCTTCGACACCAGACGCCTCGCTCCACCCCTTTTTGGGCAACTTCAAAGTGAGCAGCGTGCAATGGAATTGACACCCGCAGTGCCGACTCGATTGGAATGAAACTATGGATGGGTAAAAATAAATGTGTAACGAAATGGAAGCACCCTCCCAGCTTTTTACCCTTTTTCTCCCGGCCATTTGCCTTGGCAATAAAACCATTTTAATGATTCAAGCTTTAAGTTTCGCGCTTTATTTACGAGGGAAAAGGAAGGGGCCCTGCCGCTAATTTGTGCCATGAAAGTGGAAAAGGTTTCCTAACTTTGATGGTTTTTTGGACTTTGTTAACAAATATAGGTGGAAAATAATTTCTAACATCTAAGTTCTATCCAACAAACGTGGTAATTTAAAAATGTGTAAATATTGAGTCAATATAATTTAACAAAATTGTCCCAACGAAACGCCAATCATCTCTAGTGAATCATCATTATCACTCACCTAAAATATTAATTAAAACCATGGAGGTGATTTTTTTTTTTTGTATATACATATCACACGTACCGTAGTCCCAGCATCGACTACTTTTGAGGACTTTTTTATTGCTGACCAAAACCTGCTACATTAAGAAGGCCACTTAGTAGAGTTTGGCAAACATTTTAACAACTTGGTTATGGCATTTTTAGGAAAATTGGATGGCTAGCAAAAAATAAAAGCCAGCTGCAAAGTCAATGCGTCCAATATGGAAGTTAAGGTTTACACAGTTAATAATAAAAGCCATTTACTACGCAAATATTTGTTCAACTTTGGGAGGTCAGTTAGGGGGTAATGCAGGAGGCGAATTTTGAGCTCCAGCTACTTTTCACACTGAGCATATGGGAATTTTAAAATTTTGGCAGCTGAACGTGAGCGACGCGATATGAAAGATGAGTGGACTCCCAGCCAGCGAAGTCAGGCTGCGAAGTCTGAAGAAAGCGCCTGAAAATTTATTTGCCATGAGCTGAAGTATGACTTACACCATATAGCTTATGCATATGCATTGTATAGCACACACCCTCCAACTTTTAGTTCCTTGCCGCCCCTGTTTGCTTTGACTTTGAGTGGGGCAGCCATGAAAAATTAAAAAGGGATATCCATGCGGCAGCTGAAAAGCATTTTCAAAGCTCGTTGCAACAACTTTTTTCCCTCGCCCGTCTGTCAGCATTTTTTTACGATTTTTCGCCAAATATCAACGATGATATATGTTGGACAAGTGCTTGAGCTCGAGCGGAATGGTGCCGGAAAATCTTGTGGCGAAGCATGTAGAATGGCCATCCAAGAATGTGGCTAGCATTTAATTACGGAAATTCCCCACCCGCTAACCACTGACGAGCGGATGGGAAAGCTAATTGAGCTGGTAGAAAGTGAATCTCCTTGGCCAATATTCTGCGGTAAAAGGACTTTCTTCGGCAATGAGCTAGAGTCTTCTGATAGATTGTGGTCAGATCATTTTCATGTGAATGTTGTTTACGACAATGGGAAGAATCTTATAAGGACATGGTTTTTGTAACCAAAAAACAAAATCGAATTATTTCAAAAACTCAAATTCAAAATTTTTAAATGCATAAATGAATATGCAATTTGTAATCTTTGAATACGTTTATTTATTGAACAGTTAAATAATTTGAAAAACTTTTTCGATTAAAAGGTTTCTTAAATACTTCTGAAAGTATTTTCACTTCACTTTCAAACATTTTTCATTAATATAATTTATCAAAAATTGTTCTTCAATCATTCAAATGATATAAAATAACGAAATCTGCCCGAAGGACTTAGTTTCTTTGGAAATTAATATTGTGACTCCTGAATTTAGCTCGAAGATACAATTATATAAAAAAATAATAATATATCGAAGTAAATTGATAAAAATCTGTGAGTTTGGAATTGAAATAAATTACTTTAAGGCATCGAAAATAAAAAAAATATATATATATTTTTATTACTCCTAAATACTAAATACTTGGGTAATACTTTAAGGTTCAAGGTTTTTCAAGATATTCAATTTTTTTCGGGTAATCAACAGCAAGAGTATTAAACTCTGAGTTTTCAATACAAAGACTCTAAAAGTTTAATCCGCTTACATAATTGTCGAAAACAAACTGTTCCTCCGCTTGGCTACCAACTTTTCTGAAGTTGCGACAGGTCATGTTTTGCGAAGCCAAAAGGCGGAGAACAACGAAAAGTGCAGCCTCCATTAAATTTTGCTGCCCGATTCGCCAGGCAAGGGTGAACAAGGATATCCGTTTGATGATCGACCCCTCTAGCAGTGAACTCTAAATAAAATAAAATCAAAATCAAGCAAAGAGCCAGGGCTTACCTCGTGCAATAATAAAAATTCGTTGTACAAGGTAGTTGGCAACTCGTAAAAGTGTTGCCAATGTTGATGGGGATGTTGTATTTTCGTTCTTGTTGTTTTAGCATCAAATGCTTTGGCGAACTTTTGACTCGATTTTTGTTGACGATTTGTTGTTTGTTACTTTTGTATTAGCCATAGAACAGTGCTGTTGCCGTCGTTTTGACCTTGTTGATGGCCGAGTGACTGAACCGGTTGCCGTTGACGATGTTGATGCTGCCGCTGCGGCTGCCACCGCACGGTTTTTGTTGCAACAGTTTATGCTGTCGTAGATATAACTGCTTTTGCCATTTTTTGTGTTTTAAGAGAGTTTTAAAACGTTTTAGGCTTATTGTTTTAGTCACTCGTCACGGAATGAATTTGTAACGATGTATTTTATTTTCAGTTTTCTCTTGCCCTTTTCGGCAATTGTAAACAAATGTGCATATACGCTGTTTGTTTGCGTTTGTTTGCCCTGATTCTGATGAATTGTTTATGGCCATTTGGGTACCGATAAGGAAAAACAATAAAAAAAATTAAATAATTTGTCCTTTTTCTTGTTTTGAATTTCATTTCGCTTCAGCTACTGATGATGATGGGGATGGCAGCCCACACATCGAAAAATTTATGACCTTATCAAATTGCAAGCGAGCGTCTTGTCCCGTTTCCCGTTTTAACGTTACCACCTTTGCTGCTCCCCTGAGCGCCATGAATTATGCAATGAATTTTATTTCATTTTTTCCATGTCAGAGTATGGGGGCACATGAGCATTTTTAGGACTGTCGAGGTCGTCGACAGACTTCTGTTATTGTTATAAATGAGGAAGAAACGATTCTTTAATTTATGAAAAAGGGAGAGTTTTCGCGACTATATTAAAGCAGAATCAGTGGGAAAAATAATTTGCTAGGGGCCTGTTAACACCTCACAATTTTTAGGACTACTAGGACTCTTACGGATCCTCCATTGTCTCGGCTTTAGACTTTTTCTTTACTCAATGGACCATTATCTTAAGCCACTTCTGCCGCCTAGCTCACTTAGCCTTTACTTATTAGTCTTCGTTGTGCAAATATTTTTATAGGAGGCACGTTTCAGTCATTTTTCCTCGACTCGGTCCTTCATTCTGGTCAAATCCTTATTTTAGCATGAGTTACCATTTTTTCCATTTATTCTGATTTCCGGACCTTCGTTAAATTGTGAATGCGAGATTTCTTGTCACCATCATAAACCAACAACGGAAAACGAGCGGTAAAGTTTTTTAATCGTTTGTAAAATATTAGGTGGCTAAACACGAAAACAAGCCATAAGCGAGAAAATAAAGAGGAAATTAACCATTCAATTTATACAGCAACTGATCAAGACTTCAATTTAAACTAAAATTTAAACTTCCAATTCATCAGGGCCAGTACTAAGAATAACGCCACCGTCAGATGATATCCTAAACATATCCGAAAACTAATCCCAAAGGCGACCCCAATAATCCACTTAATGCGCCGAGCTGAAACGTTGCTTCGCATCAGACAAACGATTTTGAGTTTCCTTCGAACGAGCAGTACAAAGGAGCCGGCGTAGGGACATTTGTCAGTCTTCCAAGCTCACACCCCCTGAACGCTTCCGATGGCCGCTGCTGCTTTTTTCTTGTTTGTATTTCGATTTTTGCTGCTGGGCCTTTTGCAGGCGTCACATTAATTTGTAATTTGTAAATGAAATTGCCTTTGCCGGCTTCCCTTTATATGGTATATCGCATCGTATTTTTTTGCGCCCCACAGAAAAATGCAAATCTGTCAAATTGATTTAAAGCCTTGATGTCGGGCCAATTTAAATGCCAAAAATTAATTACACATGCTCCCACACAGGCCAGCACGCATCGGGTTTTTTGTTGGTCGTTTGCTTTTGGTTTTGGGTTTTTGTGCGATAGCTTCACTGGACACGATTTTGGCTGTTTTGTTAGCACTGCTTAACTGCTTGTTAGCCGGATATAAGGGATATCACTGTCACTGCCACAAGCCAAACAGCTGTGATTGGCACGCATTTCGCACTAGCTTCGCCTCAACGCTTTGGTCCATGTCGAGTATCCGCACCGTTGGCCCGTCGCAACACGAACGAAATTGAACTAACTTGCATTTGCCAATTCCGCCAGCAGGTGACCCGATCTAGTCCTCGGTCGGGAGCCGAAGCCTAGCTTAACCACAGCCGACGGCCAGCACGAAGTACGCTGGGAGAGAAAGTAAGTAGGAAGGTACAACGCAGTCGCAGTCAAGAACCGGCATTTGTTGGTGTGTGGAGTGTGGTGTGTTGGTGAAATTTTTGTGCAAATATTTCACCAAACATTTCTTATCAGTTAAGTGCCATGGTTTGTGTGCGGGTGCTCGGCACAGTCCTAATCGGTCTTCAGACCTGAAACTGTAGTCCTCCTGCGCTCTTATCTGGCTCACCCCTGTTGGCACAGCCTTGCTAGCTGTCTGTTCTTTGTCTGACGAATGTGGGTAGGCGTCTGGCAGGAGTGTGCCACAATTTCGTGCTACCAACGAACTCAACTTCGTTATGTTGATAAGAAACGCAAAGGCTAAATGCGGTGCGTCAAAGCGGAGAAAATTAACATTTCTAGATAGTCGCTCGTATTTTATCGACATTATTTGAAATTTAATTCAGAAATCACTATTATTTCGGTTCATTTAATTGTTAAGAAAAATTAGAGCTTACAATTTGTAACCGAAAAAGGGTACGACCATACGCGATATGCAATATCGTCCTATGCTATAGCTGTCACTCCCAGTCCCCGATGTGTCAGAAATTCGTCATTTAATTAGGCCAGTTTTCATTTTTTGTGGGATAAATAAAAAATTACCTAGCGCAAGATATTTTATCTTAATCTTTTAATAAATTATTTGTTTTTGAATGAATGAATGGATTTTGGAAAAAGCTATTTAATTTGATCGTCTGATTCGTATAAAATAGGTCTAAGGAAATTTCAAATTTCTATCTGCAAAAACATCGAAGTTATGGTATTTCCGATCGTTCACTTATAAGGCAGCTATAGGAAAAAGTCGATCCCGTTATTTTGACTTATATACTGTGTGCAAAGGATAAGAGGGTGTGTGCAAAGTTTGAAGTCGACAGCTTTAAAACTGAAAGTCTAGTTTGCGTAGTACCAGACAGACGGACAAGCTTACATCGACTCAGGAGGTGATCCTTATCAGGAATATATATGCTTTTTAGGATTTAATTTTATTTTATTTATTTTAAATATTTATTTAATGCGTTTCACACTTACATATGACGAAATTTCAATTACTTCTGCAAGGGTATGCAAAAAATATTCGTATAAAATATAATATTAATTTTCAATAAATATTTTTTTGTTGACTATATTAAAAATATTATTATATCACTATGTGTTCTTATATGGGCAGGGTTGGTGGGCGTGAAGCGATTTACTTGAAACTTATTTATTTCGAAAGCAATAATATTTTATACAACAAAAAGGGAGAATTGCCCTGCTTGTAGAGAAAAACAAATATTGATAGCTTTTTTGGTTGTAAAAATGTACTGTTCAAAAAGTTTGATATTAAATTAAAACGCTCGACGAGTACAGGTAATAAAAATAAATTCATGCCTTCTCTCTTAATTTTGCCAAGAAAAAATTAAACCCGACATGAGTTTTCAAATATTCTTACCTAAATAATCACAATGGTATCAATGAGTTAAGGAAGCTTCAATATCCAATACAGTCTGTACTCCTACATTTATTTATTTTTTTTCTAGTATTTTTAATAAAATTCAAATGTACTATAGTGTGATTTTTACATATAGCTACACAACAATTCAAAACTCGTCCATTTGACGCTATTCCGCCTATTTTATTCTAGAAAAATTAAAAATTTTTATAATTATAATGAATACGTTAGGCTAATTCAAGTTGCAATACCAATTCAAATTAATCAAATACTTAAACTTACTTTATTTATTTTTTTTATTTAATTTTCTTTGACTTCACTCTGGAAATAAATCGCAACTGTCGAAGCTAGACACTTCCCATTCAGCAAAAGAACTTGGATGCGGGGCTGTGCCCGAATGACGTGTCAAACCGTGTTTTGTGGAGAAACAATAGCCCCATCAAACCCCACTTCGTTCTCGGGCATTCATTCCGACTCAGGCGTTTCAGTCTGCAGGCGAAGAGTGTTTTGTTTTTGGTCACTCCATTGCAGCGCTAACAGAAATTGCAGAATGAAGGAAATCTATTCCATTCCTCGGTCTCCCCGGGCGAAATCAATGCAACGCCATGTTAGCCTGGTTTATTGGCTTCCATTTGGCCCGTTAAGGAGGCCAAACTAATTACCGTACATAATAAATCAGATCGCTGTCATAGTCTGCCATTAGTTTGACACCACCCTCACCCCAAACCTCTGGGATGGCAATTCCTGTCGACCGGCTCTCGGCAAGGTCTCCTAGCATTTATGCAAATTGGCAGCATTGCCAGAGAAAAGTATCGGAGTATCGGACTTGGCTGGCCACCCTCTGCATTATTAATTGCGGTTTGTTTGCTATTTTTCCAAGAAAAATTTTCCCACAGCTTTAAAGCGAATAATAGTTATGCACATGCTCGATTTTGCAGAGCAGAAGCTCATGCTTTGTTCTCCCCTAGTCAGTCCGAGCATCGAGTTATTTATGCAAAATTAATTGATTTCTATTGAAAACGAAGAGCTAACAGAAAGGGCAATTGACACAATATTCTCGTGACAGCGACATAATAACGGGTAATTTATAATTGTGCTCTCCAAAACCACGTAGCGTGACTACTGAATAAGCCAAATTGGTACAAATTGTCCGCCAATTATTAAAAAGAATACTTTTTTACTGGGCTGAACCAATGTTTTTATTTTGCTATTGCAACTTGAATTAACATGCTAATACTGAAGAAATGATTGATTTCTAGGGATAGGAAAACGTATTATCTATTGCAACTTTGGTAGGATTTTTCAATGAATTTACCTCAATTGTCTAAAAAAGTTAACTTTCTTGCGCGTTTCAGAGAGGTTATGCATGTGATCGTCCAAAAATTTGAAGGCCAATCCGGTTTCGAATTCAAAGTCATTCTTGGGCTTGCGATTGAATACAGGATCAGGCGATTCAGTTTTTGGAGTTAATGGCTTGCACCTTGGTGGATATGGTCTGGAGTACTGCCGTGCATAGCTCGACATCATGGGAGTCTCAATATGGTCATCTTCATCTACGCAGCTAAAATGGGGGCTAAACATGCAAAATACAATAGTACAATAAAATATTTACAAAAATAACATTAAATTAAATTTAGATATGCGAATTATGTCCTAAACAGTGGTATTTTATTTCTTACTCATCCATGTTAAATGACTGAAAGTTGACCAGCTTCTTTACTTGAGTAAAGGGCGAAGTCAGGCCCTTGGCTCCCTCTTCGTACATCCTTTGGGTAGTGGTCTTCATAACGTCCTTTCCCATGGGCATGGGCTCCCACAACTTTGTCTTTTTTTTGCAGGCCATTTTCGAAGTGAACTCTGATAGTGACTTCAAGTGTATTGTTGCCAGGTTTCACAGGGCTTGCTGATTTTTCCAAAAATTTAATTTTCCATAATCCCCCTGCTCAGAATAAAACAAAAGGGATAAGGTCATTGAACAATATTATAAACGCCACAATTGAAATCATAAGCGGATTTGTTGGGGGCATGGGAAAATGGCCTTTGGTGGCACATGAAAGTGCAGAGTGGTGCAAAGCCAAGGGGAGCTTTGGCTTGTTTTGCAGGAGCCTGGCATTTGAGGTTGGTGTGTTTAGTAGGCATCCCGACCACAATGACCCACAACAATGGCCGATTGGCTCTTTGGCGTTTCCTCACAACGAACTACCACCTCTGTTTGCTCTTTCAACGACATTAATACGGGCTAATTAAACAAATATGTGCGCTCGAGTGCCAAGAGTGTGATTGTAAGAGTGACTGGCATTGTAATTGTGGATATGAGACCGTGAAGCGGAGTGTAGTGAGTTATATTCACAAAGATAGTAAAAATGTATTAGTTGTGACAATTACTCTTCCGTTAAGGGAATAATATTATAAGAACTATTATTAAAATCTTTTCAAGACAGAAAATTTTAATAAAGAAAACACTAACAACTAAAAATATATAAATTTATAAAAAAAAAAATGATATAATACATGTTATTTCTTAGGCCAACTATATATTTTTTAAAATATTTTTTTGTCAAACACTCAGTTGTTTCTTTTGTATGTCGTTATAAAAACACGCAATTTAACGGGAGTTTGCTGCAACGAATCACGCACCATCTTAGGTGTGCATCTAATGCCGTGCCTTTGCATATGACCAGCTTGTATCAGAAGTCGACAGCGGGTCGTCGGTGACACCAAACCAAATGTTCCACAATATAATGGGATGCCTGGCGATACTGATTCGGGGATCAGAAGTGATGCAGAAAATAAAGGCAGGCGTATGGAAAAAGGCGTGGCAGAGACGGTTTCCGCCATGTGGTACATAAATTATGGGGTAGCATTTTGTATGCGCTGCATTTTGCGGCACATAATTTGCATTTTTAAGCATTTTCACAGCGCATTGGGCATAATTAAAAGCAACAACGCCACTGATCCCAACCACAACCACAGGTCCAGCTCCGATTTTAATTCCGGTTTGGATAAAACCTTGGTAAGGTGAAAATTAAATCACTGAGAAAATATTTCTCGATAAACTAAAACACTTCCGTTAAATCACATTTGTTGTGTGGTAACCTTAATACGAGCACATGATAAGTATTGTATAAAAGTATAATTTACAAAATGATTTACAATTGAAATTTTTATTTATTTTCAAAAGAAAATTTTTTTTAAACTAAACTGATTTTGATAATATTCTTGATGTTGCCGACGAGAAACTTTAGTCCACCTTCAAGTTATAGTATTTTGCCCCTTTTATTTTGTGAGGCTTACAGCCAGTCCGCTGCAGAATCCGCGGCGCACTTAACAAATTAATGTCAGGCCACAATAAAAGTCAACAGCTGGTTACTGGTAGCTGGGGCAGTCGTGGAAGCGGAGCACCCCAAGATGAAGCGGAAAGTTCCGTGGAAGTCGGCGAAAAGTCAAACTGAGTGCAATGTCATGCTGTGTCTTTGGCGAAGATGGGGGTGGGGCACTTGCATCATAAGTATCATAAGTACAAATATAGGATGCAGTGGCGAACTTGTAAAATGCAGATGCAGATACGCAGCTGTTGGGATGCCATAAACTTTGTTTTGCGGGCCAAATTCAGGGGAAGCACAAAAGCATCCCCGTTGCTGAATAAAAATGTACTTTCCATTTGGCGGCGAGCTCAGATATTAAATAATCGAATTCCTTGCATGAACATAATTTCATATGCACGTTCGCACTTCCATCTAGAAACACTTCACGTCCACCTTCCCCCAAAAACACATTTGCGATTTAAGAGACTCTCAAGAAACAGTTGGCCTGGTCTTAACTCCGCTGCTTGGCTTCATTTTGTATCCTGCGATTTAAAGCAGTTTTGTTTGTGGCCGCGTTTTGCTGAAGTTTTTGCGCTAGAAACGTAATTGAGATTTGATCCAAAAGCATCATGCCTCTAGACGTGGCGATAATAGTTTTATTTGAAATTATTTAAAATTTTGTTTTTATAGTTTTTAAATAATAATTCCATGGATCCAATTCCATGGAAATGTATTTCGTTGCTAAAGAAGAATTTTATTCATCTTATTTCCTGGCCCTTAATAACAACGCAACATACATACTTCTCTGACTGCACACTGCTTTTGTATCCTTCGGTATCCTTATTTGCGTACCGCAGATATTCTGGCACTCACGTCCGCTTCAAGTTATAACGTCTGAGGCGTTAATTTTTTCAAGCTATACCATATAACACAAATAGACATAAAATTATTTAAGATTCCTTGGGAGGCTGAGTGTCTGACTGAAATATTCTGTGCGAGTTAGTTGGACTGCTGTTGCTTGGATTTTTCGTAGACATCGACATATTCTTTATAAAATTTTGGTAGAAGATGGGGAATTTTCTCCAGGGCTGCGTCCAAGGGAACCAACTCGGGGTCATCTAAATCTTTGAACTTGATGTACAGGAACGCATCCTGGCGAGCGTTTTGAACCATGTCCAAAATGGCTTCAACTTCAAAACCGCGCCCGAAGCCATCGATTTCTGGAATCGGCGGAAGATTTGCTAGATCGACGGTGAACTTCTTTACAACCTTCTTATTGGTCTTCAGCGTTGAAAATTCCGGTGCACTGGGCTCATTAAAGCGAGCCTTTTTTGCAGGGACCCCCTATTCGCCAAAATTTGAATAAATAATCTGTAAGAAATACTAATCCTCTTAACTTACATCTTCCGGGAAAAAAGAAGCTTGATGTTTGCGATTTCCACGGTCCATTTGGATTGGGATTTTATTGTGTATTTTGCTTCTCGAATATATTTTATGAAATATATACCAGGGTTTGTAATGTACACAAACATGTGTATGATCTTGTTCAAATTTATCCTGCTTCAACTGGCATTTCAAACGAATTGCCTGCTTTTTTCCGAACAATCGTGTAATGACAATCGGTGTGTTGCTTTTGTTACTATTTACCCGCGGACAAACTAACTTCACGGCACTTTGAGCTGGCCCCGGGCTGCCACCAGGGCTGGAAAGTGCAGCTAAATGAGCGGAAATGCAAAATTAACTCGCCACGAAAGCGCAGAACAAACAAAGAAATAGATGTAAAAAATTGTGTATATACAAAATGGACTTCTCCCACACGCAGAATGAAGAAAAATGAAGAGGATATAAAGCAAGAGAAAATCAAGTGCCGTGGCATGAAATCAAAAAAGGATAGAGTAAAACGCAATTGAAAGCAAGCAAATTAAAGCGGCGGCAAACGAAAAAGGTCTAAAAAATATATAATAGCTAAATAAACGTTGCCACTTGGCCAAATTTAATGTAAATATGTGGCTAGCCGAAATAGGAAATGGCGAAAATGATTTTTTTGTTGCAATGGTTTAGCAATACCTATAATGGGTTTGTTGGCTTTATAATTTTATTTTACTAACTACTTTTAACAAAAAGTGTCTTAAAATATATTACGTTTTTAAATACTAATCTCACAGGCTTCAGAAAAGCTTATTTTTAATTGAATCGCCTTATTTAAATGCCAATTTACATTTCTTCTTTACAATGAAATTAAAATTATTCACCACTAGCAATATTTTCCTGGCCATAAACCAAACATCCAAGCGCTTCTCAAAAACACACACGCATATATTTCCGCAATGCGGAATCTGAACTCCCCCGCTTTCAAATTATCACCCACAAAGAATTCCGCTGAGCTTGATAAATAGAAGCGAAGCGTTCGAGAATTGTGCATGATTTATCTTTTCTCCGGCTCGTTTTCGACGGTCTGCTGTTTTTTTTGTTGCTGTGACAACGACGCACTTTTCGGGATTTTTGAAATTGTATTTAATTGCTTGGGTTCTACGGTGAACAAGGCGGAGTACTTTGGGTGGCGTTTAAAATTAAACAAACATTCGGCCTCGCAATGGAAATGACAATGAAAATAGCATCAAATTTATGGCATCTTTGAATGGAGGGGATGGGAAAATGGGGATGGAGCTGAGTCCGTTAAGCGCCTTTCTTTAAAAACTGCCTAGGCCTCTTGCCTTTTGCCTACACAGAAAATTTTTAAAAAGTGTTTAAATTACGTAGGACGACTAAACTACTAAAAACACGATTTTTATTATAAAAATTCATTACGAATATTTGCAAGGTATTCGTTAGAGATTTCTTTGAGAGAAATCTTTAATTATATTGAAATATATTTCAAAGGACTTTTTTTATTGTGTTTCTTGGCAAGTGGCGTCCGTTAACTTGGCAGTGACTTCCACTCGCTTTGAGTTTGCACAATTAATGGCCACCCTTTGCTACTCCACCTCTCCTGGCAATCCCAATTTTGCGCAATTATTGCGGCCATAGTGTAAGGTCCTTTTGCCAAGTGTCTTGTGTGTCATCGTCACCGCTAAATTTAACATAATCTTTGAATGCTTCACTTCGGAGCGAATGCTGCCCACTTCCTGGCTGCCACCATATTTCCCTAACATTTTAGGTCGCCAGGAAAATTGCTGGCAGCTGACGCGATTTGGCCAGGATGTTATTCGAGGTCCTTTGTTAGCCCTTTTTACTTCAGTCCCTCCTCGAGCTGTTCTTTCGCGCATAATTAATTTTACGTTCTTGCCAAAAAATTATGCGACTGGATTTGGTTGCCGCTTTTTCCCGAGGAGTCCCAGCTTTGATTTCACTCTCCTCGGCTCGTTGGCTCCACTTTGTGGAATTTGTTTTGCATTCTGGCAACATTTCGTCTGCTGCCTGCGGACCTTAAGTTCTCTTGGCCCATTGTGCTCCCAAAGTAGCAATATGAAAAGTTTCTGGAAATAATATGAGTAAACGGCTAAGCCGTATTTAATTCGGAATTTCTACTGTCAAGCAAAGCGAATTTTTGGTACATCTCGGAACTTATGCGATTGCAACGTATTTCAAGCTTTTATGAAATTCAATACAAATTTTTTAGCGAGTATTTTCAATAAAAGTAATATTATTAAAAAAAATATTTACAGTTTTTCAAAACCATGCAAAAATTAGAAATTTAATATAATATTTTTTTAAAAAGGTTGCGATTAGAGCTATAAAAATATTGATACTTAGCTGTTGTGAAAATTTCACAATCGTCGTTATCGAATTTAAAGCCTAAGATACTAAAAAATGATGTGTAGAGTGAATTGATTGATTTGTCAACGACTTCAACTCTGGCCTTGTACTTTAAAAATGTATATCAGCCCCAGTTCGATAGACCAAATTAAATATTACCAGGCTTAAAGGCACACTCCTCCATTCGCAATTACCACAAAATGCCTGCCCCTTCATAATTGTTTCGCAGCTGCAATGGATAACAATTTAAATCCATTGCTGCCAATAAACTATTATGCAGCTACCAGCACCCAAAACTCCGAGAAGTGTCTGTCGTCTACCCCGCCATAGACACGATTTTTCCAATTTTAAAAGTCGCCCCGCCCCGACCCGGATCGGCTTGGCCCAATTTTCCATACCGACAGGGCTTAAATGGGACCTAGGCCATCAGCCCCATTAGCCACAGGCGGCAGTGGCATGTAAGCCACCGGACATTTTGCCAGACTCTCGATCCGCTGAGCTTTTTATCTTCGTAAAAACGCCACCAGACAAAACACACAGCCGACAGACAGGGATGGCATTCACAACAGCTGCCTAATAGCCGAGCAATTGAAAGAAACAAACTATCCAAAATATAAATTCATTGCAAAAATGTTCAAAAATTGGTGAACGAAAAATTGAGTGGGAATTTGGGGTGAAAAGGGGGAACAGTGTCCATTGAGGAGCACTAAATAAAGTTTGCACTGAAAAACTATTATGGAGTCGCCGAAAAAATATCACTCAGAATATCACAGGCAAAAAAATTGTCATAAAAAAAGACAAACAAGTTGGACAGGCATTTCGCCACCAGATATATTTGCAAATTTTTGTGTCGGTAGGGAAACTATCTGGGTGAAAAAAGGAAAACAAACCCAAACAGGAAATTAAAATCGAATCGTGTGTGTGCTTTGAATTGTGCATCTTTCCACAGAGCTCGTATAGCCAATGCTCCTTTATCTGTGCATCTGCGAAAACGCTATTTCGATAAGTAGACGCCATTGAACCTCCCACCCCCTTCCAGAATACCGAAAAGTGTTT
This sequence comes from Drosophila vallismaia, assembly GCA_035047325.1. Lineage (NCBI taxonomy): Eukaryota > Metazoa > Arthropoda > Insecta > Diptera > Drosophilidae > Drosophila > Drosophila vallismaia. The sequence goes on from JAWNPU010000092.1 coordinate 298,385, forward strand.
AATTTAATAGAGCCCCAGGGAGTCGAGGGGCAGTCAAAAAGTTTGCAACGTTACCTTGACTGTCAGAATTTATGTGCAAACTTTTTCCGCGTCTGCGTTTCTGTGTGCGTGGCCAAATTATGCAATTTTAACGCATAAATTTCATGACTCGCGACCGGCGGCCATTCCAGTGAGGAAGCTTACAGACACACTGCTTCGCCCTAGCTCCTTATCCGCGCCTTTTCTTTGTCCCTACTCCACAGTCCGCGGTCCTTAGCATCCTCTTCCTCGTATTTTTGAGCACAACGTTAGCACGAAGTTCACACAAGTGTCATTGTCTAATTAAAGCGTCCAGCTGCCGTTGGATTTTTCCAGTTCCAACCACAATAAAAATGGAAGTACGATGCTATTTAAATGGTGGACTGCGCCGCAAGTGGGGAGACAAATTTGTATGGCCAACAGCAGAGTGTGATCACTAGAGGGGGACGGTAAAAGGTAATTTAATTTCGAAGTTTAATTTTCCTAAATCAAATAATCGTTTTAAGTCATAGAGGATCGAGTTGAATATGAGTATAAAATTTAAAAAATAACTGCATAAAAGCATATGATTGGATTTAAGTTTTCACTTAATTTCAGCGTAAACTGGGTCATAAATACGAGCCAACCTTTTTAGATATTCATAGATCCCGACGCTGCATTAAAATACTGGGAGAGTATTCCATCTTAGTTCCATCACTATGTCCTTGGATGCCGCGGCTTGGTGTCGGTTTCGACCGTAAACATAAAAGTTGTCATCGCTCCCCAGAGACAAATCAGTTTGATTTTGATTGCACCTTTTACGGCCTTTGGCACCTTATAAGTTTTTCCGAGTGACCTGAAGGTCCCCGTGAGTTTTGAAGTGGCTGAAGAAGTGAAGAAAGTCGTCTAAGCCAAAAAGCTTAATCCCACCATCGGCACTGAAAAAAACGGAAGTCGAAAGTTTTTTTAATCGGATTAGAAGCAAAAGTAAGTCCCTAATTATAAAATATATTCTGATATTCCGGAAAAAAATTTTAATTTATTCCATAAATGTCTCCTTCAGCCCATTCTTCTGCAATTTTCTTCTCTGCCGTTTTTTCATCCATCGGTTATGTATGTACGTGTTTCGTGATGTTTGTCCCTAGTCCTTTACTATTAACCGTTCACCGTTTGCCTGCTTTACTTCCTGAATAAGCTCGTAAAACTTTTCGTAAGCCAACAGACAAAGGAGCAGAGAAGAGGAAAAACTTGGCGTTGTTTATTTGTTGTTCTATTGTACTTTGTTTTTGGCTTTGTTTGCCGGAAGTTTTATGCGTGAGCCGAAAGGTGACCAAACAGCATGAAGAGCAAGGAAAAATTAAGAACCCTGCTTCAGTGCTTTAATGGATCGTTGGGGAGCGGATGCGAATCCTGGGATACCAAAATAAAACAAAATAAACTGGCATAAAAATATATATTTAGACAGAGAATCGGGCAAGGAGAATCCTCGTGGTTGGCCGGCACAAAAAATAGTCACACACAAAATTCTTTTACAATAGAAATGTCAATAATTTTTTATGACATTGCAGAGCAACAAAACCTAGGGCGAGGACACCCTCCGCGCCCAATGAGAACAGAGCAAGGAACAGCCCAAGCCACCCCGCAAAGTATTTTCATTTGCCTGACAAATCTTGACATGCAATAGCAATCACAAGCAATCACAAGGGCGGCCAGGGGCAGAACTGAGGGTGCTCGTGGTAACCATCACTGAAACAGGACAAAATTCTGTGGCCTGTCTTGCGGTGTTTGCCCGAAATTGGCCAGAAACAAAAACAAGCCGTACGGACAAAAAAGGGGGAAAGGGAAACGACAGATGGAGGATATCCAATTCAAAATGCAATCAGACATTCTAATTTCATTCATTTTTCAATACAATTCCAAGGTCCGAGCCACTAGCTCTCGTGGCCGCATAAATTGTGATTCTGATAAAAGCGAAATAGGCCAACAAACAACACGAAATCAACTACAACAGGGGACATGTTAGCTTCGTCCCTGCCAAAGTGAATTTCTACGGTACATTTTTTCAGCTAGGAGTTAATTTACAAAAAGCCATAACTTCTCCAGATTTGTCACAAATCAATGTTTTTTTGCAAATTAAAATTTAATTTTGTTTCTAGACTTATTCTTGTCAAAATACGAATTTCAATTTCCATACAATCGTGAGTCACTTTAAACCCCAATAATTGGTTCGGACATAAGCTTCTTGAGGCGATCCGAAATAAGACATTCTAGATTGATTTACGGGGCCGTGAAATTGAATTGATATATAAAAGACAATTAGCATAATAAAGCACGGCCTGTGTAGTCCCTGTAAACTAATTAAAGTAGCAGCAACACTTGCTTGAGCTTCAGCAATTGCATACACAAAGCTCGATTGGCGACTCCGCCACTCGGTCAAAATGCAATCACAAATTAATTGTGCCAATAAATGGTTTAAATAAGGAGTAGAACATTGTTTCCGTTTTAGTGTTTAACTTAAAGGTTTATTGTAAAAAAATAGTACAAAAAAATTGTATAATACAAGAATAGTTGCATACATGCTGACAAGATACGAATTCGACGACGAAAAAACTACTCATCTTTCGAGGTGATCCAAGTGTCAATCCAATTTGTGACTTCTTCATATGAAATGAAGTGCACTTTAACATATGCTGTCGATCGGAACAGGCGATCGTCAGATGGGGCAACGTCTGGAGAATATGGCGAGTGGTGTAAGATCTCCCATTTCAGCGTGTCCAAGTATTTGGACTAATTTTTGTGATGTGGGGTCGAACCATGCATGCTGGAGAATAACTTTGCCATTCCTTGTATTGGGGCGGTTTTTCTTTCAAACCATGGCTCAAACTGCATCGACTGCATTCAGTACCGATAACCTGCGATAGTCTCAATAGGCTTCACTTAGCGCAATGAATATTGACTAAAACTTTCTGCGCTTCGGATCATCGTACCATCGAATATGGACCATTTTGTGTAGCCAGTTACGATAAGATGAAAAAATCCCTTACGATTTTGCCTTTGGGAAAGCTGTTCACATGCAAAGCAACACCGTTCGACATCTTCCGTCGTTTAAGTAATGAGGAACATAATGTCCTTGCTTCTACACCTAATAAATAATTGCGAAGACCACCACTACCAAGTATTCATATACCCATGGTACTTTTAGGACAGGCATGTTAATTGGGGGCAGCTCGCATATTAATATACTTATGCACATATTCTTTCGAGGTTTTTGTGATTCTCTCCTTCCCCGATACAACTCATGATTTGTGGCAGATTAGTTAAAAGCAAGGCAAGTTGACTTAAAGATTTGGTACACATTGATCTCCATGAATACTCCTAAAAAAATACTTGTTTGGTTTATATTGTGTCATCGTGTCATTTGCAAAATTGTATAAATTAATCTAAAAGTCGCGAACTCCTTTTTCAGCGTTCTTAAGAAGAGAAGTGGCTAAACGCTTACGTAACCGTGGGATCTTGGTCCGGTAATACAGCTCAGGGCGTGGTTTTGTGTTTGCATAATTCATAACTGAATTGAATCGCACTAAAGCGACGACTGCCCACGTCGATGTAATCAAGAAGAAAACTGTAAGGATTAAATGAAAAATCAATATGAGATAATTCAGTTGACTTTCGCCAGTGCAACACCCATTCCAAGAAAAAATAATACAGCATAGACAGAATTTTATCCATTTATTGTTTTACCTTTTTCCTCGCACTTTTTACATATGGACTTGAACTTCCTTTCCATTTTTCCGGCAACGTCCTGCGGCTGTAGTCCCATTTTCAATGCCTCATACCCTGGGGTGAATTTTTTTGTGGGATCTAAGCAACGCTTATATCCACAGAGACCCATTCTTCTTCCTACAAAGGTATCGGTAGTGCCAAACGCTTCTATTGTCTCTTCCTTGGAACTCACACTGTAATTCTTATTATTAGATGGGGTTATTCTATAGATCATGGCCCGATTGTTGGGATTAAGCAAAGTGATCAAGCGCCGTTGGCCCTTTGGAAATGGGGCCCGAACGTACAAAATCTTTGGTGTTACGACTAACTTAACTGACTCCGACATGTTTGTATTAGATATTCCAAAAATTTATATATAGAGAAGAAATTGTACGCCTAGATTACTCTAAAGCTTCTTAAAGTATGGTTAATGGAACATTTTATCTTGATTAAACTGGATGTTTCCTTAAATCATTGAATCATTATATTCATTGTATTTAAATTTATATTTGAAAAAATTATTTAATTCATTAACGTTTGTATTAGGTAAAGATGTATTCCGTCTGAATTCTTTCCCTTCCTTCAATATCCTGGGCGTCCTGAGATCCGCATCACTATTGTGCCCCAGTTACGTAAAGTGTGTTATGTTGTGGCTTTCAAGAGTCCTCCGATTTATCCTGATCAACTTGAACTGCCCCTTGGGGAGTAGGAGACGTCATAGACATTATTTAAATTATATTCTTCGTGTATTTGCCGATACCGATAACATTATTAGCAACAAATTCCCCAAGTTCCCAGAACCGCTGACCAATTGAGCCAATTTGGGGCTACCCTCATCTGGGCGTTTTTTCTTGCCATAATTCGGCCGCCGACTATTCCATTTTTGTCCTGCCATTTTCGTATTGTTTTTTTTTTGCTTTTGATAACTCAATGGGCTGGCTGGATTTGGAGTGCGTCCGATGTCAACAGCATTTGTTGAATGCTTCCAAGACCCTATCACATTCAGCAAGGACCTTGAAGACTTATGAAACACCGGGCTTTGTTGGCAGCCAGTCCGGCTTGGCGACAAGTTTTTCTTTCGTGTCGGACAAAACGGTGCGTAGTTGAGCACAGCTGCTTCATAATATAATAAATAAATAAATATAATTTATAAGTAGCAGATTTTTTATGTCTCTGTTGGCACAAATACTTAAGCTCTGCCCACCCATTACATCCCTCACACACACACTCAGACAAGGATCTCTACACCCGTATATTTTTCGTTTTTATCCTGGAAGATGAATGCGTTGCCATGTTGTGGGTACTTCGCCGAGGCAAGTGGTCTGAGACAAAACACGACGAGATTAAGCATCTTTTTTTCCAGGATCCCTTATTTTGCGATTCTGTGCGAGATAGCGTGAGGGGTCAAGTGCACTGCGTGTCCTTACGTAAGCATGACGTTCATGATTCAATTCGTTCTTGAATTTTTTCCTGCAATTTTTTTCTACATTTTATATCTTCTCTTAGCAGGAGGATTTATGTCATAATAAGCCCTCATATAAAGTCTTTTATGAGTCATAAAATTGAACATAACAATTAAATTTCAAGCAAATTAATATAAATCCATATATTAACAAGTAAGGAAGCAGCAGTCGAGTTTCCCGACTGCAAAATACCCTGTGCCCTTAGACTTGCTTAAAATTTATTCATTTAGCAATAATTATTTAAATATTAAATTTTAAAAAAGTTAAATTTTTTTTATGTTTAAAAGTAACTATCGCATTTACAAAACAGATAGATAACTTTTGAGGACGTAGTTTTATTTTACTTGCACAACATGGACATTGTAAGAGGTCATCCCGGGCGGAGATTAGTGATCCCATTAGTGATCCAGTGATCCAAAAAAAATTTTTGATTTGACCGCATTACCATTATTTATTTCCTTTATTATTAATTTAGAATTTGCGTCTCTTGGCACCTCAAATCTGCTTGCCTAATTTTTCAATCTCTGTTGTCCTTATCTCCTAGTAATGTTTAAATTTGAGCTTTAAATCCACTTGATCACTTACTGGGACCATTTTGCATCCTAAAACATTGTGTTCCCTTTGAAAGCCAAAAAAATATTTCTTCACACCGTCGTTTGAATCTCGTCGTCCTTTTACAATCTAAAAGGAATCCAACGCGCACCCATTTAGTGGCTGAATTAAAATCAATTACTTTGCAGCTTAAACAGTTTCTCTTTTTAACGATCTTTACACACTTAACGTATTGTGAATCTCGGCGTTGCGTTGACTCTTCTTTGTTGTGTTGCCAAACCTTATTTTGTGGATGCTTTAGACCCACGCTAAAACTCAACCACTTGACCCACACTGCCACCATATTGCACTTTGGATTGTCAAAACCACGATGGTGCCGCCCGTTGCCGCTTTAAAAATGCCACGCCAAAATAAAGAACAAAGAATTTGCAGAAGGCCTGGCTAACCGGAAGTCGAAAACACAAACGAACTAAAAGCCGCACTCAGCATCAGTGCGGGTTATATAATATATATACATTACATATATAGAATTGCTCATATATAAGGACATGGGTCTGACGCACAAGCCCGGCACCCTCCCACACACTTGACTCAAGCCTAGAGGCGAGCACATTCAAATGGTTCCATATTTCTGGACAATTTAGGACACCATTAGCGAGAAATTATTACTGTGCAGCCAGTAAGGGGAGTGGTAGAAGTCCGAGTGGGAGTTGAGGGAAAGAAATTCCCGCTTTCTCTGGGGCTAAAAGTTGCCAACGGAAATAAATAGGCAAGGAAAAAAAATAGGCGACAATAGGCGAGGGCGTCGTCGTCCGATTTTTGGCACCGCCTGCCTTAGTGACTTGCCCCCGAAGCCGTAAAAATGCTAAAAAGAAAATTCCAATACATACAGTGATTTAAGATTCAAGTTTAACAAAAAATATATATAATAATATGTCGACCCTTTTATTTGTCTCACTGTTAAAAGTTAAAAGTTAAAAGTTAAAAGTTAAAAGTTAAAAGTTAATATCTTAATAGGACAAATAATAAAGTAATAAAGTTTTAATAAAATAATATCTTTATATTTAAAACATTAAAAAAAAAAAAACAATAGAACTTTCTGTTCATAATCATTCATTGATATTTTCTATGAAGTTATATTACATATAAGCCCACGATAACTTTGTTTATCGCGTATAAGTTAGCATAAGGTTATTATAAAAATAAAAATAAGCCAGAAAAAATTATGATCCCTGAAAATTTTAGATTAATTAAAAATTAAAGCCTGAAGTTTTTCAACATTTAAATAATGAAGAATTTGCTCTCCAAAAAACATTTTTCAAAAATCCTTTCAAGCTATTTTTAACCACTGGACATCGAATGGTGTTGTGCAGTATTTTCTTGTTTTTGTATTTGGGGAAAGCGCGAAAAACTTATGTGGGTGCTTAAGTGAACCATTAGCGCCGCGCGTCATTAAGTTGTTTCCGCTTCGCACACTTTTGCTCTGTTTTCCATTTCTGGCAGAAGTAGAACCCAGCACGTACTCGGGGGACGTATGGGAGCTTGTAGGCTACATCATTAATGGTCATAGACCCAGACTCAGACCAGGACCAGACACCCAAGACAGTCTGCCCCAATCTTCGCCTTTTTTTTTGTCCTTTTCTGTTCATTGACCGTCGGGCCTTGCTGATTTATGCTGCTCCAGTGGTATCTGGGCGGCTGCCCCAATAGCCTGTCTTTAAGTAGGCTCAACATGTTTTCCGCCGCCTGATTTCTTTTATCAGCGCCATTAGGCGGTGGAAGTCCCCGCCGTAGCCAACCAGCAGTGTCAAGAGCCAAATTCAATTAAACACATATAGCTGCAAAAATCGCCGGAACGCCAGAAACCAATGCCAGAGAACTTGCAACCACGGCCAACAGACACCAACCACCATCAAGAGCCGTCGAGAGAAACTCAATTGGTTATCAATGCCGCATTCCAACCTGACATCACATTTCAGTTCAGTTTGGGCCAGGTTAGCTAGGGTCTGTTCAGTTGACTTCAGTGAAATCAGACCCGGATGCCGGCGAGGAAAGCACTTCGAATAGCTGTAAAGGTCGCTAAATAGAGGCACTGCGGAAAAATTATAATGGGGTATACGGAGTAAGCTATATTTATCCAAATTTTTTTGATATCAGATAATATTACATTGTATTACATAGTATTACATAGTATTACATAGTATTACATAGTGTTACATAGTATTACATAGTATTACATAGTATTACATAGTATTACATAGTATTACATAGTATTACATAGTATTACATAGTATTACATAGTATTACATAGTAGTACATAGTATTATATAGTATTATATAGTATTACATAGTATTACATATTTGGTGTTTTAAAAGCTTATTATAATTAAATATTTCTTTTTTTATATATTACTTTGTTTTCATTAAACTCATTTAAAAGCTAACTCAGAAAGAATATGCTTAGGTGAATAATAACTTACACCAGTTAAGCACGTATTTTAAGTTATTATAGAAACCCATATTTTAATCGTATAAATTAATCGAATGCCTCATTAGGAATTCAATCAAATATAAAACACAAATAAACATCGGATTTATTTATTCAAAATAAGTTCAAAATAATTTTTTATACAGAAAGTCGGGTATAATTTCTCTGACTGAACGCAACACCTGCAGCGTGAAGTGGCGTGTGCGTGCAGCAGTTAATGGCAAATAAAACCCGGCAATAAGGGATTGGGAAGCATGAGGAATCGGAGCAGCGGCAGGATCAGAATCCTGAAATGTTAGAAAATGGCTGATGACCCGACAGCCATTAAGGGTTAAATGGAGTTGATGAGCGTTTATGTGCAGTGGCAGCGATTGCATATTCTAATTATGACAAAGCGCCGGACAGAGCTAGCCTAGGCTGCCTTCCAACTTCCCCGTCCCCGTTATTATCCATTGTTTGGCCAACTGCGTGTTGGATACTCCTCTCTGGGAATTTTATGTAAATGTTTGCGATTCTCATCCTTCCATAAGCTGGGAACAAATGAAAGCCAGTACTATTATTTCAGTAGCTGCGAATATGGCAGTAATGCTATATTTATCAAAGTCCCAGAGGTCGTTAATTTATATCGAAAAATTATTATTTTTTATATATTATCAATACAAATTTTGAAAATAGCAGACATAGTGAGGCAGGCTGCGGCTTGCACTTCAGTACTTTTTTGGCCACATGTTTCTGCATGGCGGGAGAATTTACTCGAGCAAACTTGATTGATTCTTTTGATTAATCATCATAAAAAGATGTACAAGTATCTATCGACATATGTGGATTTTATTATATAGGCAATGTGTAGAAAAATGATTTAGTTTATTTTAATAATTTTCTGATTTTTTAATTTGGTGTACTGCAGAGAAGCCATTTTGAAATACATTTTCCATTTGTTAATCGAATTTTGATGAAAAAATAAAAAAAACGCTACAGATTTTTAGAGAGACCCTTTGACTGAGTCAAAAAAAAACATTTACAATACGAATTTTTCGTGGGTGTTCTTGATTATGGTGAATATAAAACTGGCAATATTCTGAAAAGCTTAAATTTAATTATTTTTCCAATACGATACTTTTTACCTCAATCGAATTATTGCAAATCTAATCATTGAATAAAGAAAACTAGCGCAAATTTTACACACATCGGCATTTCCCACTTATTGCCTTTTCGAGTCACATACATATGTTTGTACCTATGGGAATTGAGCACCCATATCGCCATTGTTTGTCTTTTAAACGCATTTCTTTAGCACCACATACTCTCGGCTTAGCTTTCCCGGCCAATTGGCTTATCAGACATCCGACTTGGGTCATGCCCAGGGCAAGCCGAATTTGCATGTTTATTGTGCGGTGGCTTTATGGCTGTAATAGCAATAATTAAGGCTTATTTACAAGCTCACAATGCCTGGCTCCTGCGATGGTGACAACAATTAGAACGCTCTCGCCACGAGGATAACGAAGGACATAACAAGAGCAACAACAACAACCGGAACAAGAACCCGGCGTTACCACAGGTAGCAGCAGATGGCCAGCAGGGTCACTCGCAACCCTTGTGGTTTGTGTGTCCTGTTTAAGTGTGTGGTTATTCGACGGATCATATTGGTAATTATTTGCACATTGGAACAAGGAAAACGTGCACAATCGTAATAGACGACCACGGGCTGAGATATGGATGAAGATGGGCGAAGTATTCAGGGACTCACGAGCCATTTTGATTAAAGCCAACCCCCGCTGCCCAGGGAGAGTAACACAATCATTGGCGTAAAGGATATAAGGACTGCATACCAATGCATCGACACGCACTCAAACTGAAGCTCTGATACTGAAAGAAACGGATCATACTTGATGGCGGACTTCTCCATTTATTTTTAACGGGGAGAATAGATTAAAAATGAAAATTAAAAGGTTATATGAATGAGTTTAAAAGTTGTTACTCATTTCACACACGATTTATTGAAAAAGTTTAAGTTTTAAAAAGCGTGTGCTTGATAACATAGTTCGAATATTTTAATAAAAACTAAATGATGATAAAAACTATTTATTGTTTTATTAAAAGAAAAATCATGCTTTTCCTCTAGTACTTTTTTCTTAAGTAAAAACTCTCAGTTTCAGTCAGTCTAGGCCAAACGCTTTTAGCTGGAAAATGAAATAAAATGCTTCCCGAATTGCCGATTGAGCTGAAGCAATTTGGTTTATATCTTTTATGCGCGCCAAACACAAACATTTTGCACGTAAAGGCAATAAACCCTGCACACGCCCTTTGTGCGCGAAGCACAGGTAAGAAACGCACTAAAAGGAAGTCGAGCAGGTAACACAGGTGAGCTGAGCTGGCTTTGGAAAGGAAGTAATGCAAGCCGGGTGGTAGGACCTGCTTGTGAAAGGGCAGCCACCGAGGAGGAGCTTCAAGCCAATGACGATAGCATTTCAAATTGTTTTCAATCAAATGTGACTTGCATCTGTAATTTGTATGCAAACGAGTAACGAGTTCCAATTCTCCTTTACATTTGCCTCCTGCACGCCCCATAGAATCCTAGCCAACTGATTTGTGATTGACATGCGGGGAATGCTGGGGAAATGGCTAGGAAACAAATGCTGACGCTGCGGAGCGTCCGGAAAATAATCTGCCTTTGGCCCACTCCTTGGCGACGGACCAGTTGATAAGGTTTTGATCGCTTCTTGCAATGTAATGAAAAATGATTTCGTACCGGGGATATACACGTCTTACGGATTATTGTATTATTTTAATCAAATTTCACATTTAACCATATCATAAGTACAATTTTAGGTATTTCTTCTTTGAAAGCTGCATTTCTACAGCTAATTCTAAAATCGATCATTTGTTTTGCTTTATCATTTAATAATTGTAAACAAACAAAGTTTTAACAGACTTTTACCTTTATACAATTATAAGGCTATACCTAATCATGCGGGCGAAAAATTTCTTTCTTAAAACTGTACTTACGTTTTTTAACTAAACGATTATTACTCTTTTTACGAATGATCTAAAGAATTCAGTAATAATATTTATTTCTTGTATCCTTCTTATGTGATTTTCCAGTCGAATCGATTTTATTTTCATTAAATATTTTCCGAAACAAAAACAAAAAAAAAAAAACAAAAAAAAATTTTTGGCAAAATAATCAAATTTTGTTATTTCATCGAGGAAATTAAAAAATAGAGGTGCTTCAAGAGAAGTGTGGTCGATCGACTCCGGGATGTCGAAAGTCGCTGGGTGCACTAAAGCGGAGTTAGGAGAGGTACCATGAACAGGATGCTCCTTTCAGAGCATGCCCCCGCCTAGCACAACTTGGCAGGGAGCCTCTTATGGTTAGCAGCCCAAGCCAATTAAACAACCCTAACCAGATAACAGTTAGAAATAGTCGCCTATTACCGCAAATTGAAAAAAATAGTAATACGCTCACATTACAGTCCGGCTTCAGTCTCTTGGCAAAAAGTTCCATCCCAGAAGAGAAGCCTACCAACCTCACCGAAAAGTTCGAAAAAATGAGCCCATGTAATTGAACATCTCGCTTTAAATAAATTTGCTGCTCTTGCAAACCTAGATGACTGTCAAGAAGGCGAAATTAGCATGGACATTCTCCAGGTCGAAACCGTTGCAGAAGAAGAAACTGGGGTCAAGCAAAAATTCCAGTGATACAAAATTCACCTAAACCTAGCCACATAACAGTACTTGCTGTCAGCGACGTACCTGCCTTAGAAAGACTTCTCGACTTGGCGGTATCGTCTGACTCATATGAGCTCAAGATCGCGCGTAATGGCAACTTGCGCCTATACCCCCGTGACTCTGATGCCCACAGAGCTTTCACTAAAAAACTATCGGCAGTAAATCTCCAATACACTCACTTCTGCCTCCCGGAAGACAGAGCCGACAGGGTTGTGGTGTGCAACTTGGCTGCTTCTACCCCAATTGAGCAAATTTTAAATGCGTTAACCTCCCATGGTCACGCTGAGGTTAATAGGTATGTACCTATAATCCAATAGTGAAGTCACAGAATGTTGACTCCTCTGATCCGGATCCAGGCAAGGCTTCTGGCCAGAACGTCTGGTTTATAGACATCAAAAAGGCTATTAATAACAGAGAAGCTCTAAAAATAAATAAAGTTGGACGTCAAAGAGTCAGAGTGGAACTGCCGAGAAAAAATGTTACTTTGCGTCAATGTTACCGATGTTTTGGCTTTGATCACACCAAAAACTATTGCACCAAGGAGCCCAGATGTGGTAGATGCAGTTTGCCTCATTGGACTGGTTCCAGTCGATGCCAGGCAAGGAGCTATGACGACCTGGAGTGCGTTAATTGCCAAGGCAAACATGAGGCAACTCACAAGGGCTGCAGAATTTACATCCAGAGACTCAAAAGCCGAAAAACTGGAATCAACATTACTCCCATGACCCGCGTAGAACACCCACAGCCCATGCGCAACATCAAGCAACAAGCTATTTCAACCTCAATCGTGCGGCAGGGTCTATCGTATGCAGATGCGACTAGAACTGGACAACAGAGCACACGACCTGACGGAAAATACTCCCAACAGCGAAATGCTTTCTCAAATACAAGGTTCCAGACTTTTCCGAATGCTGCGATTGCTCCTGTAACAAACGCAGGCGAACCTCAACATCCTAACCAAACTTCAATTAATGGATCCCTTGCACAAATCATCATCTCAATACAGCAGACCATTGCTGGTTTACAAAAAACCTTCGCTGAGCTGTTTGAGGAAATCAAAGAACTCAGAGGTTCTAAGTCGTTGACACAGCGCAAGTAATGGCTTGTGAACTTCGCCTCGGAGCCTGGAGCATTATCCCAAATGCTAATGAGCTAAAGGTGTTTCTCAGCAAGCACGAAATTAATGTTATGCTTATTTCAGAGACACTCTTACACGACGGATGCTGCCTCAATATGATAGGTTACAGCTGCTATAGAGCAGATCACCCAGGAGGTCGCCCCAGAGGAGGAGCTTGTATCCTAATCAGGCAGGGATTAGTGCACTATCACCTGCATTCGATCACAACGAATCACCTACAAATGGCGACGGTAAAAATTTCCACTAATTTGGGCGAAATTACGGTGTCAGCTGTGTACCTTCCTCCAGGCCTGCCTTGGAATTCCTCTGAGCTTGATAATCTCCTTGGTCAACATGGTCAAAAGTTTATCATTGGAGGTGATTTTAACGCTAAGCATCGCCTCTGGGGTAGTTAAGAGCGAATGCTCGAGGCACAGCACTTCACGATGTTATCTCCGGCACCTCAACTCAAGTTCTGGCTATAGGCAAACCCACTCACTAGCCGTATAACACGAATGTACCTTCATGTATCGACTTCTTCTTGTACAAAGATATAGCTAACAGTCTACTATCAGTACGCGAAGAGTATGACCTATCTTCCGATCACTTTCCGATAATCGCTTCACTAACAACGTCACCTCATAGCACCGCCCCTATTAGGATGCTCGTTCCACCTGGTGCGAATATAAGGCTGTTTCAGTACGAACTTAACAATGCCTTTAACCTCAATACAGAGATAAATACAGTAGACGATATCGAGAAACTTTTATGAAGAAAATCAAAGATGCAGCTCACATTGCAGCTGACAGATTGTACCGAAGGATATCAAATCGGGTGAAAAAAGTACTGGCTAACCTGAAAAGGGAAGCAACTGACGCGTTCCTCGGGAAAGCTAATGCCGATGAAAACTCAAAATTCGCGCTCTGGAAGCCCACGAAGAGATTCGAGAGACAAGTTGCTCCAAAGTTTCCAGTTCGAAACCCAGATGGCACTTGGGCAAAATCAGCTCAGAACAGAGCTGAAGCGTTTGCCAGAAACTTGGAGGAAAGATTTCAGCCGTTTGAGACAGCATCGCCAAGACGAATACAACTGGTTGCTGAATCCCTAGAAGCCCCATTGCAGATGGCTCTTCCTGTAAAGCCTATTAAACTCACGGAATTGGAAGATGATATCAAATCCCTTCGCAACAACAAGGCTCCTGGTGAGGATCACATTGACAACCGCTCCATTAAGCTGATGCCCCACAGAGCTTTGTTATTCCTTGTACTGATTTTCAACTCGAAGAGATGAACTGGGACACTTCCCAAGCGCCTGGAAGAAGGCGAATATCATTATGCTCCATAAAAATGGGAAGCTAGCAGAGGAAATAGACTCCTATCGCCCAATAAACCTGCTTCCAGCATTTGGCAAATTACTTGAGCGGTGCATCCTGAGAAGATTGCTCGAATCCCGAAAGGTCCAAAAAGCTATTCCGAAGTTTCAGTTTGGTTTTAGACTCAGGCTTGGCACACCTGAACATCTACACCGCGTAGTGAACTTTGTTTTGGAAGGTTTCCATGAAAAGGAGTACGTCGTTGGAGCTTTTCTGGACATCCAGCAGGCTTCGACAGAGTGTGGCATGAAGGACTTCTGTACAAGCTTAAAAGCCTACTAAATTCTCAACTCTTTTTGATAATAAAAAGCTTCCTACACGAGCGATCGATCCTTTAAAGTAGTACAGGACGGACTGTCCTCCCAAACAAAAAGAGTCAGAGCAGGTGTACCCAAGGGAAGTGTGTTAGGTCCAACACTATATAGCCTGTATACGCACGACATGCCCTCAGCTGACAAAATGTCTCTTACAGATCCCAATGACCTGCTAGTTGCCACCTTTGCTGAAAACACTGCATTCCTGCCCAGAGATTCTTGCGTCTATACAGCCACAGATACGCTTCAGCTTTACCTAAAAAAAATTTGAGAAGTGACCCTACACTGGAACATCGCAGTCAATCCGGAAAAGTGTGACACATCACCAGGGGTGTTTCTGCATGAAGAGCTCCTCACACAATCGAACGCCCACAAATACATCGGTGTCACTCTGGATAAGCGACTTACATTTCAACGCCATGAAACGGATGTAACTCGGCGGCTCAAAACAAAGGCGAACAGCATGGCTTGGCTCCTTAGGCCTGGAAACAAACTTTCAATTTCCAACAAGGCCAAAATTTATAAGGTTGTCTTGGCTCCTATTTGGAAATATGGCATTCAAGTGTATGGCATCGCCGCAAAGTCGCACCTCAAAAAAATTCCTGTGGCGCAGTCGCAAATCTTGCGTAAACTATCTGGAGCGGCTTGGTACATCCGCAACAATGACATTGAAACGGAGCTGAAGGTATCAAGGATTGGCGATGTCATAAACAAGAAAGCAATCGCGACCATAAATAAATTGGGAAACCACCCTAACCAGTTGGCTCGAAAACTCTTGACGAGGAGACGTGTAATGGGACTGAGGGCGAGAAGCAGGCTCCTGCGCACTCACCCAACCGATCTGCCAAGAAGATATAATATATAAATTAATTGATTAAATTAATTCATGCCTCTAGACTCCCTAATTAGGTTTAAGTATGTAAATATGTAAATACTCGATACAAATTATGAATCTCTGCAATATAAGTTACTATAAATAGTAACAGTATACTGCAATGTAAATAAATACAATTTTAATAGAAAAATAAAAAAAAAAATGTGATTTTCCAAAGCCATTAAAAAAGGTGTCATGTAGTGATTAATATAACTTCAAGAGAAATAAATAGTTTAAGCTGATTCGTTTAGATAATTTACGTTTACTTCATAACGTTCTTAAACAAACATCGTCTTACAATTTTATTTATATTTCAAAAGCTTCGACTAAGAACCAAATTATAATTAAATTAAATTAAATTATGCATTGCAATGCGACCCGTTATTATTGGACTTTTACTTAGTATTAACTTTATTTTTGTTAACTTTTCCCCCTCCAATTTATGTTTGTCCTTAAGCAGTCTCCAGAGGTATGGACTGTTATTGAACTGAGGTAAACTGCAAAAGAGGCGCTCCATGTGTCAGGCCTGTGGGTTCCAGATTTCTGAACCGTTTGTCGATTATTATGGAGTTGTCTGATAGCTGGACCATAGCTGGATAGCTGCCCTCTATATATAGGTCAGTGTTTTTTTTTTTGAGGTTACGTTGCCTTTATAGATTATAGGTTTAGTATGATCCCGTGGTCGATTTCTTTTGGTATATGGTCTGGGTTGCTAAAACTACGCAGCGCTTTCCCGGTTTATAGAATATCTCATAGTCATATTCCTCTAGGTAAGCCTTCTATCTCTTAATTCTAGGTAGAAATGCTAAAACTGGAAATCCAGATACTCAGAGAATGTGTTAAACGTTGGTGATCTGTAATAATTAACCTTTGCTTTACCGACAGGTAGTTTTTGAGGGCTTTGAGTGCTAACATCTCTTTTTCATTGACAATTGAAATCTGGCGGAGCGGAGAATTATTTCTTTTGACACTAAGATACTTTTGAGCTTCCTAAATGAATCTAGAGCTTCTTCGTCTATTAAAATTGATTTTTTTTATGACATTCTCTTGGACATCTTCATCCATTTTCCCCTCTTAAAAGTGAGGTCAGGGGCTTTGCTAATTTAGCATTATTTTGTATAAATCTTCTGTAGAAGCCGAAGAGGCCGAGGAAGGATCGAAGATCCCTCAAAGTTTTAGGGTGGGGATAATTGGCTATCGCTGCCACTTTACTGGGGTTTGGGTCTATTTCTTTATCGGAGACAACAAATCCGAGAAATTCGACTTTATTCTTATCATAATTTATAATTTCGCATTTTTCCAATTGGCATTTCATGTAGCATCCGGTAGGGTTTGGAAAATAGTAGCCAAGTTTTTCGAATGCGTATCACATCTTTGCTAAATATGATGATATTGGGTTGCCCAAAAAGTAATTGCGGATTTTTTAAAAGAAAGTAAATGCATTTTTAATAAAACTTAGAATGAACTTTAATCAAATATATAATTGCCATTTTGTTCGATAACCTTTTGCCATCTTCCTGGCAAATTTAGTATTCCACGCTCATAGAACTTCTGGCCTTTATCTGCAAAAAACTGAACCAAGTGCGATTTTATAGCCTCATCATTGCCGAAAGTTTTACCATTTAAAGAGTTCTGCAAAGATCGAAATAAATGGTAGTCTGATGGTGCAAGGTCAGGGCTATATGGTGGATGCATCAAAAGTTCCCAGCCAAGCTCACTCAGTTTTTGGCGAGTGACCAAAGATGTGTGCGGTCTAGCGTTGTCCTGGTGGAATATGACACCTTTACGATTGACCAATTCTGGTCGTTTCTCCTTGATGGCTGTATTCAATTTGTCCAATTGTTGACAGTAAAAATCCGAATTAATCGTTTGGTTCCTTGGAAGCAGCTCAAAATATACGACACCCTTCCAATCCCACCAAACAGACAGCATAACCTTCTTTTGGTGGATATCAGCCTTTGAAGTGGTTTGAGCTGGTTCACCATGCTTGGACCATGATCGTTTTCGACTAACGTTTTTGTAAACAATCCATTTATCATCTCCAGTTATGATTCGTTTTAAAAACGGATCGAATTCATTGCGTTTAAGGTGCATATCACAAGCGTTGATTCGGTGTGTTGAATGAATTTCTTTCAATACATGTGGTACCCAAATATCAAGCTTTTTCACCAGTCCCAGACTTTTTATGTGATAATAAACGGTTGATTTTGGTATATTTAACTTCTCTCCTATCTCACGCTCAGTTACATGACGATCCAATTCGATTAATGCTTTGATTTGGTCATCATCAACTTCATTTGGCCGACCTGAACGTGGCTCATCTTTAAGTGAAAAATCTCCAGAACGGAATTTGCGAAACCAATTTTGACACTGTCTTCCTTTTAAGGCTTCATCACCATACACATCTCGTAACTTTTTAGCAATCTGCTCCGCGTTTTTTCCTTTACGGAAATAATAAAGTAAAATATGACGAAAATGCTCCTTTGTGGGCTCCATATTAAAATTGACGCCAAACAAACAAATGTAAACAAAATTTCGCGCCCTTTTTTTCTAAAGCAAGCTAAGAGTAACAGCTGATAACTGACAGAAGAAAGAATGCAATTACAGAGTCACAAGCCGTTGAAAAAATTTGTCAACGCCGACTATATGAAAAATCCGCAATTACTTTTTGGGCAACCCAATATATTATCATCTATATAAATAAAACATATTTTGCCAATATGTTCTCGAAATATGTCATCTAATACGCATTGGAAAATTGCTGGCGCATTATGTCACTATCTTTAAAAGTGATTTTTTTATTTGTTTGTTTACCTTGTCTTTCATAGGATGTCATAGGATACTGATAGAATTTCGAGTAAACCGGAGTGTCGGACGAGATTCGGATCGTTGCCTTCACGTTAGTTGTGTAGGTCAGATTTTGATTTGGGTCTGCCAACTAATCTGGAAATGACTTCAGTATTTTGTTGATCTTGAATTTTTGTGTCGGACAAGTAGGATATTCTAGGACTGATTGTATTAACTTTTTGATTTTTTTTCTTTTATATGAATTGTAATACCGTTCTTAAGATTCATAATTTTTTTGTTAGTTTTTATTACTAGTTCCATTATCATTGCCCAATATGATTGCTTTAATGTGGGTAGCAGAAAAACATTTTATTTGTACATCTGAAATATTAAAAAGGTTTGCTACTTTTTGGTGGGTTATTAAAGTACTTCCGCCTACTGAGGCAGCAGAGAAAGGTGATTCATTTCGAATTGGGTTGTCTACAAATTTTGGATAAATTTACTTTCTATTTGAGCCTATTTCTATTAATATCCTAATGAATTTTCTATTCCTCATCTTGCATATGAAATATGGAATAGAGCAATTTTTAATCTAAAAAATTTAAAGATGAGTCGTCATAATAGTCGTAAGCGTCGTTGTTGTCAGCGTTAACTTTATCTATATGTTCCACGTATACGTCTAAGTCGTCCTCAAGATTATTATAGTCTTCAAATTCGGCCATAGCTTGTTCGTATCCTGTCACTGTCGTGGGAGTCTTGGCTGGCCGTGTCTCACTTTTTTCAGGCGTAGTCTGTATGTTAAAGTTTCTTTCCCTTTTTACGCCGTCGGGCATTGGATCAGGCGGTCTTTTGCCCGGTTCTAAATGAAGTCTATTTAAATAATTAAGCATTCTTGTCTGATCTACATCCATAGCCGTGATGACGCATATATTTGTGGCTGGAATGGCCAGTTTTGAGGAGGTTTTCGAGGTGCAGCTATAGGCTGATACCCGAAGTTATTATAACTTTGTCCTGTTAAAACGATCGGTTGCTGTCCGTATTGATAGTAATGAAGTTTCGGAGGTGGTTTTTCGTTCATGAATGGGATGTTGCGCGCAGCTTGGAAGTCTGGTTCCTGAAGTGTTTTGTTTGTCTTATGTTTGTTGCGTGCTTCGCTCTAAAGTTTTGGTTTTCCTACTTTAGGCAAAGGTGTAGTGCTGATGGTAAGACTCCTGGTTCATTAATTTCCAGTGGACGAGGCAAGTATCCTTGCAATCCTCGCACAAAGGCATCCAAAGTCTTGTCTCTGTACATTTGTCATTACCATTTTCGCTCCTAATTTTGTTTAGGGAAAGTTGTCTAAAAAGCGTTTGGTGAAATTCTTCCACTGATTGGTTAGAAGTTTGCATTAGCATGGTCAAATGGTACTCTAGGGTGTTTATGTCTCGTTTTTTCGCGTAGTGTAGGGTTCAAAAATTTCGAGATTGCAGTTCGAGATCAGTTCAGCGGAGTGTTGTAGTACTCTAATGCCATGTCGGCATGACCCAGTATCCTATTACGTATGCTATGTAGTATACCATAATATTTTGGCGTACCCTGGAAGCCACTTTACGCAGCTAAAATACGGTCTACTCCCTTTCTTTATGAGCTAAATTCGGACGGATCTCCTGGAAACTTGCGAAAGGTTTTGACCATATCTGGTATCCTGTCCAAGTCGCCTAAGTTCCCTCCATGTTCTGGGGCAATACCGTGATCTGTCACATTGGCGAATTCTTCTGACGAAGAACGCTGGCAATTGCTAGTCTAGAATTTCTCTAATAGTAGCTGCAAGTGCAGCTCTGTCTACGTTTTCGACCATATTACTGCTAAGCTCTTATTCTATTTGGCGTCTGCGTTGGCCAACAGCTTTTGGACTTAGTATTAAAAGCCTAATAAGGATGTTCGCGTTGGCCATAAATTAACTTTTAGTGAATTCGAATTAAATTTGGGTCAGGGGTTCTTTTTCTTTTTAAATATTTAAAATAACTCAGATTTAACCCTAGAGTGCTCTAAATCTTAGCAGACCATGTTGGCTTCGGTGCTTTTTATTGTCAGCGGATCGACGTCGACTTTGCTGCTTCCCATTGTTGGCTTACATGTCCTGATGTTGTGCTTATCTGTTGACAACCTTCTCAGAATTGCATGCGCTAGGGGTATAACAGAATCGCTTACATGTTGATGTTTTGTCAATTATCAGTTGTCGATCTTCTTAAAATTGCATGCGCTGAGGAACGGCATCGCTTATATGGTCCGATGTTGGTGGCTCTGCGCGCGCAAGAAATTGGGCAGGCGCGGAGTTAGTGCATTGCATTGAGGCCCGTTATTATTTGACTTTATTTATTGTTAACTTGATTGTGGTTAACTTGTATATGTTTTATATGTTTTAAGTAAATTGATTAAAACTGATTCTATGTCATATATTGGTTTACATAGGCCTCATGATAATGGGAGAATTTGTGTGCCTGAAATCAGACGCATATAGTCGGGATTCGCAGATACTCCTGGAGGAAATAGTCCACTGGGAAATGGAAGCTCTGCTGCTGGGATTGGTTGTCCAACTGGGTTTTGGTTTGGTGGTGGCGGGAGAATAAGCTAATTGCTACAGGGAGGGCAGTACCTACAGGTAGGATACAAGGAGCAGGGTATTTCACACCTCCGTTTTCCCCTCAGACATTTTCCGTGGTTTCTACGAGTTTTTGGTTTCCATTGAACTTGTCATCTAACCCAATCGCATTAGTTATCCAGAAAACAAGGCAGACGACCATGAAGAATACACTTGCTCTCCACAACATTTTTGAAGAATTAAGAAATGTGGCAGTGTAGAAATGTAGAGTCAATATTGAAGACAGGCCAAGGACTTGACATTTGCCATGCATTTTTGACTGTGAAATTGGTTAAACTAATTTTTATATTTTACACGGTTACGGAAGCATTTTAAATCGCGATTTTAAAATTTTTCGCAATTATTTATGGCACTAAAATTAATTTCATCATTTCATTAAAGTTTTAAAATTGCATTCAAAAAGAAGGATGAAGAAATATTGTTTTATAATTTCTATATTGACCATGGTTTCCCCTTAATTTTTTTAGGACTGGTTTGCGTCCTAAAAGTGTCTCTTTTTTTCCAAAACAGAGCGTTTCTTATAACTAAACAAGAAAAAAAAGATAACTAAGATAAAATAAAACTAAACTTGCTCCTAAACATCCCCGTCCTCAAAAAAACCCCGCCTAGAAGACCTACCGGGAAACACACAATGCCCCCAAGTTTACGTTCTAGATGCTTTCCTCCATGTACCCAGATCCCCCTCTGTCCACACCAAGCAACATAGATGCGGCCATCGAAAACTTAACCAGAGAAATGCACAATGCTGCTGAGTTTGCGAACCCACCTCCTCCGACTACGCCGAGAACACCTGAAAGAGACTTGCACTTGTGGTCTCCTGAAATCGCGGCCCTCGTGGCCGAAAAAAGGCGCCTCAGAAGAGTCTGGTTTTCATCGCGCAATCCCAGGGACAGGACAGCACTTAATCGTGCCACCAAGGAACTGAAGGACAAGCTAACCATCCTACGGCAGGACTCCTTCCATAGATTCCTTAAGGAGCTGGAACCTGGAGACCCGCAGCACAATCTGTGGAATGTCACGAGACAAATTAAAAGACCTGCGAAGAAGATATCACCCGTGCGCAAAGTGGACGGGTCCTGATGTCGGTCTGAGGTCGAAAGAGCAGAAGCCTTTGCTGACCATTTACATAGTGCATTCTCACCTTTCGACAGATGCACTGGCAAAGAGAGAGCTGCCATCATAAGGTTTGTAGACAGCCCAAGTGCTCCTGGCACGCCAATACAACCCGTCGAACCAGAGGAGATTGTGCAGAAGATCGCCTCCTTAAAAAATGGCAAGTCACCAGGTCCTGACCAAACTGATGCAACAGCACTGAAAATGTCGTCCCTAATCTGTTCCCAAAGGCTGGCTAACATCTTTAACAGCTGCCTCCGTCTAGGGTACTTCCCAAAAGTGTGGAAGCGTGCTGAAATAATTGTCCTCCTCACAACCACCCCAACCACCTGGCCATCGAGCTCCTAGATAATATCCATTCCCTAAGACGCTTGAAAAGGAAACACCCGCTTGATCTCCCCCACCAATAGACACATAAGTCAACCTCATTAGATATACATTCCATGTACCTCTCTTAAGTTAATGTCACCCCCAAACCATTTAATGATTGTCCACTTGGACAGATGTTAAATTCAAAATAAGAATGTTAAAAAAAAGAGCGGAGCTACAGTTTATATACCCTTAAGATATTAGATGGCAATATCCATTTAGTTATCAGATCCTTATAACAACTTCGAAACCAAAAGTGGCTCCTTATAAAATGAATTTTGAAAAATTGGCAAGCGTCTGCTACGAAAATCCGATACGTATAAAATTTTTAGATTAGCCCAGATCTTCATAAAAGAGGCTCTGAGCAAATTTAAACTTTTAATCTACAAAAACATATAAGTTATGTATTTCCAATAGTTCAGTTATGTGGCCGCTATACAATTTAGTAGACCAAAGGCAAGAAAAGAATGTTCAAAGTTTAAAGTCGATAACTTCAAAACTGAGAGATTTTCGGTAAAAACAGGCAGGCGGACATGCTTATATTGATTAAGGCGGTCATCCCGATCAAGAATATACATACTTTATAGGGTCAGAGATGTCTCCTTCACTGCATTGCATTCTTTTGGCCAAAATTATAATACCCTTTTGTGAAAAAATGAGTGATAAACGCTGAATAATTCTAAAAGGAATTGCATATAAAAAATATAGAGCTTTAATTTTGAGCTAAATTTTATTTTCACTTTTTTCGTTTAATTTGACGAAGTTATAAATGGTGTAATTTTACTTGTTGATGTGATTTATTAGTGAATTTTATTATTGATCGCAATATTATTGGAATTTTTATTGGATGATGCGGAACCCTGATCCGTCTTTGGGCTTGTCAAATTTTGACTCATTTCTGTAACAGAATTGTCAACAGGATTACTCGGATCAAAGCATGGTGGCATGGGACACGATTCCGGCACCTGTGGGGGAGGATATACCCCTTCGCCACCTATTGGGATCATGCACAACGGACATCTTCTGCACTTCTTTCGAGAACACGACTTCCAGCACCATTTTCGACACTTATGATAAAAGTGAACGGATTTTGGAGACAATTCTTCAGAATTGTCGCTCTCTTGGGAAGCATTCGCTATATAGATTATTAACAAAAGTGGCATAATATAAGTTTCAGCCTTCCAATACATTTTTAGAGCGACTGATAGCGACTTCCCGAATGCTCACATTTATTAAGTCAAAAACAAGTGCCGAACACTTCTCAATACCAAATCTGTCATATTAGGTACGGTTATTAAGACTCTAATTACTAACTTTAATTAATGTTACAATTACATAAACCAAACACGAGTCGATTTTACAAAAGTATTTTTCATTTTTCCTATAAATACCATATGCAGAAAAATGTTCAATTCGAAATTACGAATATTTCCGAAGTAAGAAACGAAAGCTAACTTCGGGCGCAGCCAAAATTTAAATAACATTGTAGTTATATGACGGTTTCTATATCAGGTAAAGTGGCCCATACGAATAAATATAGAAAACATACAAATAAAACCGTTTCTTTACAAATTGGATTTTTGAAAAAAAAGGTCCCAGGCTTCTACTCCCAAGCTTGCGGCTATTGAATATAGTCATCTGATCCAAATTAAATTCCATGTATACCCAGAACCTCATAGGAGAGGTTGAGCAAATTTCAACTTTTTATCTGCAAAAACATGGAAGTTTTAGCATTTCCGATCGTTCAGTTATATCGCAGGTATAGGATATAGTGGAACGACTTATAAAGTGCGTGCAAAGGAAAGAAGTCGATAGCTTTAAACCTGAGGGATTAGTTACCGTAGAAATTTCCTAAAATCCTATGGCCCTTCCAGCTAACTGACCACTTTTTTTCCATGATTTTTAAAACCGCGTCGTCGGTATTTGCAAACCAAAATTTTAGCGTCAAAGCTGGAAAGAAGGCTTTGATTCCACGTTAGTTCGAGTTTCAATTGATTAGAAACGCTATATTTTAGAGAATAAGTAAGTAATTAGTATGATACTTTTTTTGCCTATTTTCCAATGAATCTACACAAGTATGTACATGCATACACAACCCTTGCCCAAGGCAATTCTTAAGACTTTTTGTGCCGGTAAAGCAAAACTCTCACACAAGCTGAGTTGAGTGCTAACCTATTGATTGACCTTTATGTATAATGTATAATGTATCTTCTTTTATGCTTTACATCAAATGAAAAAGAACATTGTTAAAGAAATTAATTTATTTATGTTTGTAATTTTCAAGATTTAGTTCTTAGACAATTATATACCCAGGGTGGTGCTGGACGCCGGGTTTCCGAGAATCAAGGACCCAAAATCCTAATTATTTTCATTTTCTATAATAATTTCGACGGCTGGGTTGGTAACTGGTCTCCCTGCTTCAGGTGGATGAGAGTACCAATTCCCCGGTTGGTACAGCGGATACAGATACGGAAACGACGTATACGGGTATGGAAATAACTGGTATGGATGATAAGGAGGGTTCAGCTAAACATGGGAAGGGTAGGGTATTGATGTTGAAAGGTTACTAGTACTTTGATTCCGGCATTGCAGGCAGAAACCGCACATCCCTCTGGATAGAGAGAACAAACTTTCGACACTTTCTCTTGTAAAGTCCAGATTTTGGCAATACCTCTGCAGATACTTTTCCGTCAACCTCACTGACATTTCGAATTCACAATTCACAAAAATATAAGTTAGACGAAATATTGCTATCCTTCACCACATTTCAATTGATATATTGATTGAAACGGTTCGAACGGTCGAACGGTTAAATACTGTTTTTTTTTTATAAGCAGAGACGTACTGTATTTTAAAATTGAATAGCAATATAAACGCTCGGTTAGTTGCAGTTACCTAACTAAATTGGTTTTTTTTATTTGTCGTTTGATTCGGTTTCTTGATACTTCAGCGACTTCTTCGACTTTTTTTTATATTCAATTCAATCTGTTAATTAAATTAAAAAGCACTTTTTAATTACTTAATAAAGCGAATTGTACAACCTATTGTTCGTTGTGCATATTCGTGGCAGATTCACACGATTGTGCAATGTCCATTGACAGGAACAAAGCACATATTCATCAAGGACCTCATCATCTGTTTTGGCTGAACTTTGACCCCATTCCTTGCTCGCTTTTTACGCCCCGTTATCAGCATCGTATCCTTCTGATTAGCCCCTTTTGTCTGTATTTTATGTAAATATACACAAAATAGTCCACATCTCCACAAATAGAAGATGGTAGACTGGTCAGCCGCTCATTAAAAGCCAAAAGGAAAGGGTGTGGAAAAAGTTCAGGTGTTTGAGGCGCATGACGAGAAATTCTCAAAATAAAATGTTTTTCTACTGCTAAACCCCCCCCACGCAATATTTGATTTGTGTCTGGCTTTCAAGTCGGCAGTCTACGATAGGGCAATACTCTTTTTTTAAACAGATTATTTTTAAGAGGACTTTCAAAAAAACATAATATATATATGTAGCTGACCAAAAGGAATTTAACTAGTTAAACATTCGACATTTTATAAGAACTTTTAATTTTAATATGTGACTTAGTTTCGAAAAGGAAATGACTACATAGTATACACCAAAAATTGTATATAAAAGCAGCGCGTGCGTAAAATTGCATTAATGTAATCACGGGAAAAAGGAAAATTTGAGAGAAAGGTTTTATTTCTGGCACTGATGTTACTTTTTTGATTTGTTGTTGTGGTTGGCAGGCAATAAGGTAATAAGGTTTAAGAGTAAAAGCAACCATCCTGTTTTTGTCATGGAGGGTCTTGACTCAAGTGGCTACCCTTTTTTTCTTTTTTTTTTCCTTAAAGTCTATCCTAAAATTAAAGTGAAAATTTAATCTTTAAATGAGGTCATTTCGAGTAACCACTTTTTGCGGTAGTATGGCTATCATAATTCAGAAAAACACATACCGATTTGAGCCGTTCATTAGGGGAGTTTCGTGGAACGCTTTCAAGGTTTTCCACCTTAGAGCTTACATATGTGATTTCCAGAGCCTGCGAAGTCTGCGGGAATCTAGTCGCTTTGTTGATCTAGTTTTCACTTGTTGCTTGGCTAACAAATTGTTTCCTTTATCCTTTTTATTATTGCGGATTTTGTCGCCACGTAACTGTTTGGGCCCCAGGGACCCTGGAGCCTGCTGCCACTCCCCATCTCTTACACTCTCCCCAAAAATGTCGCAACAAGGCGCTAAGCGTATTAGTAGGTTCATGGTTATGCGAATTCTGGGTTATTTATTGGTAGTTTTCCAAGTGTGGCGACAATGCGCTAATGTGTGGAGTTCGGGGCATAAATTGTATTCTTATTTCCACTGCAGTGTCAGCTACATAGGATGTTCTTTAAAGTATGTTCTCGTGTCGCGAGAATCTTTTCAATTCCGTTGACTTCTTCATATCTTAAGTTTGCATTAGAAATAATTTTAATTTCTTGTATATTATCGTAATTATCGTATAAAAAAAATTTAAAATTATGTAAAAGTGATCGGACAAACAACCGATATAATAAATCAAATATTTTATAACCGATTTTTTTTAAATATGCACTTAAATATGCACGCACGTACCATCATATTAAAGTCGCTATGGTCATAATTATATTAATAGCTAATATTATAATAAAAATATTTTATAAGATAACATTATCTTCTATAGTAGAAAAGTACACAATTTTAAGATTTGTACTATATACAAGTATGTTTCTTTAGATGATATACCTCTGAACAGAGATATAGAAACTCTCTCTTTTGTGGTTTCTAGGATTCAATTGTTTACCTATATACGAAAAAAGACGTATAATATATATTATATGTGTCAAGTTATGCCGTCACCAGGAAATTTAGCCTTTAATAATTTGGCGCCCTTAGCCAATCCAGTAAAACCTCCCGCATCTCGCGAATCTTGTACTATCATAGCCAAACAATCAAAAAATTATTTAACTAAATTTTCTTTCGTAAGTTTTCAGTAGTCAATAAACAGAAAAATAATTATTGAAGAAGCTCAATAATTGAAACATATATTTTGCACTTATTTTAATGCCGATAAGGAATACAATAAAAAAAATCATTATACAAGTATATACATAAAATTTCGTTTATTTTAATTAGAATCAAATCATAAGTGGTTCTAGTGTTAAATTTAATTTTTTCCGTTCACATTTAACACCCATTAATTGGAAATTAAAACTATATATTATACTTTAAAACGTGTTTCCTAAAACAAAATTGTATTCCAAAATATTCCAAATATTGTTTCAGTGCACTAAATGCTCAACATGTGCCAGATGCGGCTTGAACAGCCGGTTGAAAAGGGAATCACACATAACACACATAAACTCCTCCACTGTTATGGCAATTGGGCAATTACGGCATCGCGGGCAACGTGAAGTATACGCGCTTAAATCATATCAAGCGCAGTTGGTGCCTCCAACTTTGTGTTGCAACTGTCGTCTGTCCCAGTGTTTGTGTACCGTTGACATTGAAACGTGACAAGAGTGAAAAACATCTTCCCAGTAGGAGTAGGTGAATTAGGATGCAACTAATTCGTGAACGATCCAAGCTAAGGTAAATTTATTTTCCATTTATAGACCAATTCCTTTGACAATTCCAACATAATTAGTTAGGAAAAGTGGTGTAAATAAAAAAAATTTTTTTTGTTGTAACGTTCTTATTTTTAATTTAAAATCTGCCAGAGTGGACAATCATTAAATGGTTTGGGGGTGACATTGACATAAGGGAGGTACATGGAATGTATTTTTTAGGAGGGGGGAGGGGGGGCATTCCTCCCTGCGCAGTGCGAAGGTTGTGTGGGAGGATTTCTCCGCGTTGACCACGATGTTCCATCGTTTCAGCCATGGATCGAGAGCATCCAGTTGTCTCTGTATGATGGCTGATGCTTCCTGGGGATCCTCACCTCCTGGGAGGTGAGGGCACCATTTGAGCCTGCGGTTTAGGGTCAGCCCTAGGTATTTGGGTGTGTTATTCGATGGAATAGTTTCCCCGTTGAGTGTAACGGGGGCATTCTCCCCTGCCTAGTGCGAATGTTGTGTGGGTGGATTTCTCAGCGTTGACTACGATGTTCAATCATTTCAGCCATGGATCGAGAGCATCCAGTTGTTTCTGGATGATGGCTGACGCTTCCTAGGTATCTGTGGCGGGGGAAGGCGGTGTCATCGGAATATGTGGCTACTGTGAGCTTCCGGGGAAGGTCTGCTGTGTATATGGTGTACAGGATAGGTCCAAGAACACTTCCTTGAGGTACTCCGCATCTCACTTGAAATTCTTTTTCCTCTGTGTACGACTTGAGGAAGGTGAAGTGGGAATTGGGAAGGTGAGACTTGATTTTAGAAAAAAGTACAAGGTACCAGACGCTATCAAACGCCTGTTTCCAGCATAACGGCGCAGCAGCACTCCTTCTTTTCGAACGCCTCCAGTATGCTCTCAACAAGCCGGTGGAATTGCTCAGGTGTTCCATGAGGCGTCTAAAGCCAAACTGGTGATCAGGGATCAGTCCGGCCTCGTCCAGTACTGGCAGTACTCTTCGCAAACTCTTTCAAGTATTTTGGAGAGGATTGCCAGCAAACTAATCGGACAATACGAGGCTAGATTGGCTTCAGGTTTTCCAGGCTTGAGGAGGACAATTAGTTCAGGACGCTTACACTTTTTCGGGAATTACCCTAGACGGAGGCAGCTGTTAAAGATGTTAGCCAGCCTTTGGGAACAGATTAGGGGCAACATTTTCAGTGCTGTTGCATCAATTCGGTCAGGACCTGGTGATTTGCCATTAAAAATAAAAATGACATCGAAAAATTTATAGTGCCTTCCAAGCGTAAAACAAATACAATTAATTACTGTTGCCTGGCTTTTATGATTTAATTCACCCACTGCAGTTGTCAAAAAAGATAGACCTAAAATGTTAAATCCGAACCCTTTTTATTTGGACCCACCGCCCAGTATATTTTATTTTGCATATTGGAAATCAATCGTGTTTCCGTCATTTGGGGTGCAGCCATCCATCAACTGTCAAGCGCCAAAACCAATTCGCGTATTTTAGTTTCGGATCACTCCAACATGGGGGACTGCTTGAAAAAAAGACAGTGAAAAAGGAAGAGTGAAACGCCAGAACCACAATAATAGCCGGGATATTGACAACTACAACAATATTGCTAGTCAAATAAATGAATTGAATTGTTACTTGCCATTCGTGTTATTTGAAAATTTTTATGAAATTGCATTTTCAAACAAAACTTTTCCAAACTGACAGCCGGCGATGTATCGGGACCTTAATTGTTTTGTACATAATGCGATTGACATGCGAGGCCATGGATATAGGCATGTGTAGCATAAATATAAATGACCTGAGTAAAGCTTCTCCGAGGGAGTGGATTTATTTGCGGTTTTTTTCTACTTTCTATAATTTAAAAGTTACCGCGAAAATACAAAAGATTTTACAACGCCTTTCTATTCCCAATCTTTTAATTTGCATGTCAATCAATCTCGATTTCATATGCCAAGTCACTTATTTGCGTTTTGTCCAGTGGGTCCCAGAAAACCCTTTTTTAAATTCAATCAACCATTGTGTATTTACACTGAAAATAGAATTCATAAAAAAATTCGCAATTAAATATTTAAAACGCAAGTGCGCTTTCATGTGTTGTCCCCATTTCAATTTTACGTACTTGTAAACACCCATAATCTCTTTTTGCATTTCGCTGGTCCCATTTCAGTGCTTGCGAATCAAATTGAGGCTACCAACTGTTGGCAATTTGCATATTTAAGTTGAAATTGTCAGCCCCCCGCACGGCACTACAGGACACCATATAAGGAGCAATTCAATCGATCCCCAGTATGAGTGATTGCAGTTGGCTGAACGGGTGGACGGGTGGTCTGGGTGTAACTAGCGGATTCATAGCGCTCACAGTTGATTTATTATGCGGTAATTGTTTTGGCTCACTTCGGAGTCTGAATACCAAATGGGGGCTCAAGCCAAATAACAGATTTAACTACTCAAGCATTAAAAAAGTGACTATGCCGCCAATTTTCAATTAAAGTCAGTGGATCGATCAATGGATCCGTTTTAAAAATTAATCATTCAGTTTGATTATGGAGGATATTGTGAATATGGCAGCTATCAAGGGGCTTACTTTCTTAATTTATGTCAAGAAACAGTAACTTCATATCATATTAGATGAAATCAATATTTTTCATGTATGCCATACAGCCTGGAAGTTGTTTAGCGAAGGTCTGGGGCCATTCCCGAAACATTTGACTGGGTGAAGCCTTATCCATTTTATCTTTTCTTGAGCTTGACAGCCATTCTAAATGGTCAACAATTATGCAGCGACAGCGCAGATTTTAATGATTCCGTAGTGTGGCTTTTCATTCGGAATTTAATGCATGAACAGCAGGAAAAAGAATTGCGGGGATTTAGTTTAGACTTTAGGAAAGAGAGTGCAGAAAGTTTCAGATCCAGACGCTGCTGGCGTAAAATCAACATGAAAATAAAGTTTTATATTTATTATTTAAAATGACTATGTATGTAAGAGTGTGTTCATAATTCCGCTAAAGTTAAATCGTTTTCATAAACTAGCTTCGAGTCTTCGTGGGTCCTCTCTACCCGTCCGACTCATTACAGTTTTAGTAATGAAATGCTCGCTTTAAGCAAACACTTTTGGCGACAAGGGCTCTGGGAAATGAACAAAGTAAAAAGTAAAATAGCTTTTCTCATTCAATATGCAATTTCATTTACATTTTATGACCTACAATCGTGACCGGCTACCCAAACAAATGTTACCCATTGTGCTACTGCCATTCAATCTAAGATCAATTGCTGTAAAAATGACAGAATTATACCGCGCAATTTGTTCCAACAACCACGTCTCTCAAAAAAGACAATAATCAAGGAAGACGAATAGCTACGACCAAAGAAGCTTAAATACGCTTTCAGAGTCCTTGAATATTCAAAAGTATATAAACAGCCGTCTTTTTCAACATCAACAGAGGTTCATCCAATCAGTTTTCGACGTTTTTCATATATAGAATATTTATTATTATTATTATTATTATTATTATTATTATTATTATAATTTATTAATTGTTGTTATAATTGTTGTTATAATGGTTGTTATAATAACAATAAGTCTAATACAATAACACAGTGATTAGAACTGGAAAAACGGCTACAATAACTACGGAAAATTAGTCAAATATCAAGTTTAGCGAAATTGACTGTAAACAAATTGAGTGAAAGCCGAATGGTTAGGTTGAGTGTTTTTCTCCCTTGTGTTTGCCTTTAATGAT
Source organism: Drosophila vallismaia (assembly GCA_035047325.1). Lineage (NCBI taxonomy): Eukaryota > Metazoa > Arthropoda > Insecta > Diptera > Drosophilidae > Drosophila > Drosophila vallismaia. The sequence continues at coordinate 330,304 of JAWNPU010000092.1, forward strand.
GATATGAAACGTCCTTACGGCGGTGGTTCCAATTCAGACTCATATCACATATTTTCAGATCAAAATGTATAACAATACCTTTGATAAATGGCGGCTTCTATTGGTAAAAGATATAGCAAATATAAAAAAATATTTAATATTCAGAATCAGACCACTTCTTTATAAAATGAATTTTGAAAAATTCGCATGTTTCTACACCCAAAAAAACAAAAAAATGTGTAATTTTTTATCTTTTATTAATTATTTATTATTTTTAAAAGGCAGCTATAGCGTACAGCGGATCGTCTAATCCGAACAAAATTTTCAGATTAACCCTATATCCTTATTAAAGACCCTCCAACCAAATTTAAACTTTCTATTTACAAACACATAAAAGTAATAGTACTTCTGATCGTTCAGTTATATGGCAGCTATATGGATATAGTCGAACGGCTTATACAATGCGTGAAAAGGATAGATCCAAGAGAATAAAGTATAGACAAGATTACGAGGACGAAGTGGCTTGCGCGCTTGTTGCTCTGAAAGGTAGGTGAGAATTCAGCATTTAATAGAAGTGGCCGTGCAGAGCGAATGCAAGTCCTTGTAGTCAGAACATAAAACCCTAAAATGCTCATGCTGGCCATATGTAGATATACAACAACTTAGAAATAGGGGACTGAAATGTCTAGTCCGTCTATTTGGATTGCTGTCTGTCTACATTACCATTAATAAGGTTATGGAGAAAAACGACCTCCAGTATCTTTCTATGATTGCTTAGGGATGGTAAAATGTTTAGAATGAGTCTGTTAAAACAAGAGGGGAGGTAGACATTTTCATCCCAGTTGAGTCCCCTAAGAGTAAAAATCAAGAAATTCTTTTGAACGGATTCAATGCGATCTTAATGAACCCCACACTGAGGGCTCCAAACGCATGACCCGTACTCCAGTATTGGACGTACTAAATTTTGTCTTTTTTTCGCCCGGCTCCCACTGCATAACGTACAGCCCACCCCCCGCCCAACCGACCGAGGGGCGCTGCCGTTTATCGTACGATTCGGATCGCGGGGATAGACCCGAGAGAATAAAGTTTAGAAAAGATTACGAGGAAAAAGTAGAGTTCGTTTGTTGCTCTGAAAGGTATGTGAGAATTGTGGATTTGATAGAAGTGGATGTGTAGAGTGAAGTAACAGAGTATAAGTCATTGTAGTCAGCATAAAACCCTGAAAGGCTCATGCTGGGCATATGTAGATCTACAACAATTTAGGAATAGGGGACTAAAAAAATTTCTAGTACGTATATTTGGAATGTTTAATGTTAGTGGCGTTAGTAGATGCTGGCTGTCTACATTACCATTAATAAGGTTATAAAGGAAAATGACCCCCAGCATCTTTCTACGATTAGTTAAGGAAAGTAAATTAATTAGAAGGAGTCTGTTAGAATAAGATGGGAGGTGAAGATTTGCATCCCAGTTGAGTCCCCTAAGAGCAAACATCAAGAAATTCTTTTGAACGGATTCAATGCGATCTTGATGAACCCCATACTGAGGGCTCCAGACGCATGACCCGAACTCCAGAATTGGACGTACTAAAGACACATATAACGTTATAGTAATATAAGGGTCATTGAATTCCTAAGACCATCTTTTAATGAAGCCAAGCACGCCTTTGGCTTTATTAACCATCGTAGAAATGTAGTCGGAAAATTTAACTTTAGCATCTAATAGGACACCAAGATCGTTAAACTGGGTTAATCTACCTTTTGTTTTTTTTGTTTTTTTTTTTTTTATTAAAATTGTATTTATCTATATTGCAGTCCACTTTTACTATTTATAGTAACTTATACTACAGAGATTCATAATTTCTATCGAGTATTTACATACGTACATACTTAAACCTAATTAGGGAGTCTAAAGGCATGATTTAATTTAACTAATTAATTTATATATCTTCTTGGCAGATCTGTTGGGTGAATGCGCAGGAGCCTCCTTCTCGCTCTCAGTCCCATTACTTGTTTCCTCTTCAAGAGTTTTCGAGCCAACTGATTAGGGAGGTTTCCCAATTTATTTATGTACGCGATTGCTTGCTTTTTTATGACATCACCAATCCTTGGTACCCTCAGCTCCGTTTCAATGTCTTTGTTGCGGATGTACCAAGCCGCTCCAGATAGTTTACGCAAGATTTGCGACTGCGCCACACGAATTTTGTTGAGATGCGACTTTGCGGCGATGCCATATACTTGGATGCCATATTTCCAAATAGGAGCCAATACAACCAATTAAATTTTGGCCTTGTTTGAAATTGAAAGTTTGTTTCCAGGCCTAAGGAGCCAAGCCATGCTGTTCGCCTTTGTTTTGAGCCGCCGAGTTACATCCGTTACATGGCGTTGAAATGTAAGTCGCTTATCCAGAGTGACACCGAGGTATTTGTGGGCGTTCGATTGTGTGAGGAGCTCTTCATGCAGAAACACCCCTGGTGATGTGTCACACTTTTCCGGATTGACTGCGATGTTCCAGCGTAGGGCCAGTTCTCAAATTTTTTTTAGGTAAAGCTGAAGCGTATCTGTGGCTGTATAGACGCAAGAATCTCTGGCCAGGAATGCATTGTTTTCAGCAAAGGTGGCAACTAGCAGGTCATTGGGATCTGTAAGAGACATTTTGTCAGCTGAGGGCATGTCGTGCGTATACAGGCTATATAGTGTTGGACCTAACACACTTCCCTTGGGTACACCTGCTCTGACTCTTTTTGTTTGGGAGGACAGTCCGTCCTGTACTACTTTAAAGGATCGATCGCTCGTGTAGGAAGCTTTTTATTATCAAAAAGAGTTGAGAATTTAGTAGGCTTTTAAGCTTGTACAGAAGTCCTTCATGCCACATTCTGTCGAAAGCCTGCTGGATGTCCAGAAAAGCTCCAACGACGTACTCCTTTCCATGGAAACCTTCCAGCATAAAGTTCACTACGCGGTGTAGCTGTTCATGTGTGCCATGCCTGAGTCTAAAACCAAACTGAAACTTCGGAATAGCTTTCTGGACCTTTCGGGATTCGAGCAATCTTCTCAGGATGCACCTCTCAAGTAATTTGCCAAATGCTGGAAGCAGGTTTATTGGGCGATAGGAGTCTAATTCCTCTGCTGGCTTCCCATTTTTATGGAGCATAATGATATTCGCCTTCTTCCAGGCGCTTGGGAAGCGTCCCAGTTCATCTCTTCGAGTTGAAAATCAGTACAAGGAATAACAAAGCTCTGTGGGGCATCAGCTTAATGGAGCGGTTGTCAATGTGATCCTCACCAGGAGCCTTGTTGTTGCGAAGGGATTTGATATCATGTTCCAATTCCGTGAGTTTAATAGGCTTTACAGGAAGAGCCATCTGCAATGAGGCTTCTAGGGATTCAGCAACCAGTTGTATTCGTCTTGGCGATGCTGTCTCAAACGGCTGGAATCTTTCCTCCAGGTTTCTGGCAAACGCTTCAGCTCTGCCCTGAGGTGATTTTGCCCAAGTGCCATCTGGGTTACGAACTGGAAACCCTGGAGCAACTTGTCTCTTGAATCTCTTCGTGGGCTTCCAGAGCGCGAATTTTGAGTTTTCATCGGCAGTAGCTTTCCCGAGGAACGCGCCAGTTGCTTCTCTTTTCAGGTTGGCCAGTACTTTTTTCACCCGATTTGATATCCGTCGGTTCAGTCTGTCAGCTGCAATTTGAGCTGCATCTTTGATTTTCTTCATAAAAGTTTCTCGATATCGTCTGCTGTATTTATCTCTGTATTGAGGTTAAAGGCATTGTTAAGTTCGTACTGAAACAGCCTTATATTCGCACCAGGTGGAACGAGCATCATAATTGGGGCGGTGCTATGAGGTGACGTTGTTAGTGAAGCGATTAGCGGCAAGTGATCGGAAGATAGGTCATACTCTTCGCGTACTGATAGTAGACTGTTAGCTATACCTTTGTACAAGAAGAAGTCGATACATGAAGGTACATTCCTCGTGTTATACGGGTAGTGAGTGGGTTTGCCTGTAGCCAGAACTTGAGTTGAGGTGCCGGAGATAACATCGTGAAGTGCTGTGCCTCGAGCATTCGCTCTTATACTACCCCAGAGGCGATGCTTAGCGTTAAAATCACCTCCAATGATAAACTTTTGACCATGTTGACCAAGGAGATTATCAAACTCAGAGGAATTCCAAGGCAGACCTGGAGGAAGGTACACAGCTGACACCGCAATTTCGCCCAAATTAGTGGAAAGTTTTACCGTCGCCATTTGTAGGTGATTCGTTGTGATCGAATGCAGGTGATAGTGCACTAATCCCTGCCTGATTAGGATACAAGCTCCTCCTCTGGGGCGACCTCCTGGGTGATCTGCTCTATAGCAGCTGTAACCTATCATATTGAGGCAGGATCCGTCGTGTAGGAGTGTCTCTGAAATAAGCATAACATAAATTTCGCTGCTGCTGAGAAACACTTTAAGCTCATTAGCATTTGGGATAATGCTACGAGCGTTCCAGGTTCCGAGGCGCAGTTCACAAGCCATTACTTGCGCTGTGTCAACGACTTAGAACCTTTGAGTTCTTTGATCTCTTCAAATAGCTCAACGATGGTTTTTTGTAGACCAGCAATGGTCTGCTGCATTGAGATGATGATTTGTGCAAGGTAGCCATCAATTACAGTTTGGTTAGGATGTTGAGGTTCGCCTGTGTTTGTTACAGGAGCAAACGCAGTATTTGTGAAAGTCTGGAACCTTGTATTTGAAAAAGCATTTCGCTGTTGGGAGTATTTTCCGTCAGGTCGTGTGCTCTGTTGTCCAGTTCTAGTCGCATCTGCATACGATAGACCCTGCCGCACGATTGAGGTTGAAATAGCTTGTTGCTTGATGTTGCGCATGGGCTGTGGGTGTTCTACGCGTACATGGGAGTAATGTTGATTCCAGTTTTTCGGCTTTTGAGCCTCTGGACGTAAATTCTGCAGCCCTTGTGAGTTGCCTCATGTTTGCCTTGGCAATTAACGCACTCCAGGTCGTCATAGGTCCTTGCCTGGCATTAACTGGAACCAGTCCAATGAGGCAAACTGCATCTACCACATCTGTGCTTCTTGGTGCAATAGTTTTTGGTGTGATCAAAGCCAAAACATCGGTAACATTGACGCAAAGTAACATTTTTTCTCGGCAGTTCCACTCTGACTCTTTGACGTCCAACTTTATTTATTTTTAGAGCTTCTCTGTTATTAATAGCCTTTTTGATGTCTATAAACCAGACGTTCTGGCCAGAAGCCTTGCCTGGATCCGGATCAGAGGAGTCAACATTCTGTGACTTCACTATTGGATTATAGGTACATACCTATTAACCTAAGCGTGACCATGGGAGGTGACACCACAGCCCTGTAGGCTCTGTCTTCCGGGAGGCAGAAGTGAGTGTATTGGAGATGAACTTCTGATAATTTTTTAGTGATAGCTCTGTGGGCATCAGAGTCACGGGGGTATATGCGCAACTTGCCATTACGCGCGATCTTGAGCTCATATAAGTCAGACGATACCACCAAGTCGAGAAGTCTTTCTAAGGCAGGTACGTCGCTGACAACAAGTACTGTTATGTGGCTAGGTTTAGGTGACTTTTTTATCACTGGAATTTTTGCTTGTCCAGTTTCTTCTTCTGCAACGGTTTCGACCTGGAGAATGTCCATGCTAATTTCGCCTTCTTGACAGTCATCTAGGTTTGCAAGAGGAGCAAATTTATTTAAAGCGAGATGGTTTCTATGTTCAATTACATGGGCTCTTTTTTTGAACTTTTCGGTGAGGTTGATAGGCTTCTCTTCTTGGATGGAACTTTTTGCCAAGAGACTGAAGCCGGACTGGAATGTGAGCGTATTACTATTTTTTTCAATTTGCGGTAATAGGCGACTACTTCTTACTGTTATCTTGTTAGGGTTGTTTTGTTGGCTTGGGCTGCTAACCATAAGAGGCTCCCTACCAGTTGTGTTAGGCAGGGGCAGGCTCTGAAAGGAGCATCCTGTTGGTGGTACCTCTCGTAACTCCGCTTTAGTGCACCCAGCGACTTTCAACATCTCGGAATCGATCGACCACACTTCTATTGAAGCACCTCTTTTTTTTTAAATTTCCTCGATGAAATAATAAAATTTGATTATTTTGCCAAAAACTTTTTTTTGTTTTTTTTTTGTTTTGTCGGAAAATATTTTATGAAAATAAAATCGAACTGATCCCTTTCTCAATAATGATTCGACTCATTTGATAATTTTGAATAATTGGGAATTTTAATTTAATAAAAACGTTCAAAGCTAACTTTTTTTTTGTTTTGTCGGAAAATATTTAATGAAAATAAAATCAAACTGATCCTTTTCTTAATGATGATTCGACTTGGAAACATTAATCTATCTAAGGTAATCCCATAAAAAAGTATGTCGCCTAGTTAGGGCACAAACGATAGAAAGACATAAGCTTACATTTTGACCAATTAAATTTTAGGAGATTGGTGGAAACCAATTTTGAAAATTGTCCAAATCCGACTGAAGTTTATATTGGGCAGAAGGGGATTTGTATTGAAGACAAAGCTTAACGTCGTCGGCATACATAAGAACCAGAGACTTCGTTATAGCAGGGGCTAGATCGTTAATAAAGATAGTGAAAAGTAGTGGCCCAAGAAGGCTTCCTTGGGGGACTCCCGATGTAGCACTAACAAGGCGAGAGTGTATATCCTTAAAAAGAAAACGTTGGGTTTTCCCAGCTAAGTAGCTAGAAATCCACGTGAGAAGGTCTGAGGGAAATCCTAGGATACTAAGTTTACTCAAAAGGAGTGAGTGGTTGACAGAGTCAAATGCTTTACTAAAGTCTGTGTAGATGAAATCTGTTTAAAGGCCTTTACAGAAGCCATCTATAATAAAGGAGGTCAGCTCCAAAAGGTTTGTGGTGGTGGAGCGACGCTTTATAAAACTATGCTGGCATGGAGAAATAATTGAACTGCAGAGATGTTGAAGATGTGGTGTTACCAATTTTTCAAAAAGCTTTGGAATTGCTAACAATTTAGAAATTCCTCTATAGTTTGTAGCATCCGATTTTTTTTCCTTTTTTGTGTAGGGGAATTATGAAGGATTCCTTTCACATTTGGGGAAAAATTGAAGTTTCCAGAGACAAAGAGAAAAGTTTTGGAAGGGGTCTGCACAATGGCTGAGCGCAGTTTTTCAGTACACAGCCAGACTGGTTTCACCCTCAGAAGATCCGATAACACAGTGCTTTCGGAGAAACTCTGTCTGAAAATAAGATTGGCTGATTGAATATTACATGAATAAGGCTGATCCATAATTGTAGGTGATGAGTACGTTGTTTAAAAGAAAGTTGCGAATAGATCGGCAATACCCTGATCAGTAGTCGCAGATACATTGTCAAACGAAATTAGGGGGGAAGAAAAGATACCTGCTTACGCTTAGTGTTAACAAAATTAAAAAACTGCTTCGCATCCTGAGTAAACTGGATCCGACAGCGGTATATATTATATAATTCTTATAACACTGCACGGTGAAATTTGACCGAGCTACTAAGTATCTTGGGAAAGTTACATTACAGCCAGTTTTCTTATGTCTCTTAAGGAGTCTATTTTTAGTGTATTTTAAGTTTTTAAGGCTCCTTGTAAACCAAAGTAGGTCGATGCGGATGGATACTTCCATGGCACGCAAGAGTCGAAGAAAGCGTTAAGCGTTTTGTAGAATGTTTCTAAAGCGATATTAATATCGGTGCATTCCCAGAGATTGGACCAATCAAATGTAGAAATTAAATTGCTTAGTCTCTGAAAATCAGCCTTGCGAAAGCAGCGAGTTTTATGAACTCCATGGCGAGACTGAAGGTTGCCAGCAGTAAGGGTTTCAATCGACACCTCAAACGTTGGGTGGTAAGGATCTTCTGGAAACGAAAGTGACATGGCTCTGGAAACGGTTATTCCTTCTTGGTCAAAAACTAAACATAGATCTAGAAGCCGATCTAAAGAGTTCCTTACGTGGTTTATTTGACCAAGGGATATGTCGAATATACCCTCAGTAAAAGCATGATGTGTTGAGAGGGTTAAAGATGGTGAATTCTCGATGTTTGACCAGATAAGTTCAGGTAAATTGAGGTCTCCTAGAGTCACTAGAAGGTCACTGTCCGACATGCGGTTAGAAACCAGCTGAATGGCAGATAAGTGGTGCCAGTATGTAGGTGGTTCTGAAGAAGGTGGTAAATATGAGCATATGATGAACAGTGATTGAAGCGACGTAGTGATTTTCACACATAAGAAGTGTTAAGTATTTAATTTTAGAACAAGTCAATAAATACTTTAATTTAAACTTTTGACAGTAATTCAAATTCAGGAACAATTTTAAAGATTAGAGAACTCCCTTAAAATGTAACAGTATTTTAAGATTCTTTTATTGGCTTTCTGACTCCGCAGCTGGATTACCGAAATCCTTTGAAGGTCCTTTTTTAACTCATATCTCAGGCAACATATCGAGTCATTTCCCCGTTTTCCTTTGCCCGGCACATTATCTTCTGCTCTAAGTGCCGAAAAAGATGCAGCAGCTGGAATGCTTGTTATGCCCCAAACTCTAGCTCTGTCCCGAAATGCGCCTCTCCCTTACCTATGCCTCTCTCCCCCTGACCAACGGCTTAACATCATCTACGTCAGCGGCGTCATACAGTGAGACTAAAATAAGAGAGCTCTAAAAGAAAAAAAGCTTGGCCCCGTAATGACTTCATAACACGCAACATTACAGGGTAATAGTAGTTTGGGGCGTGGCCGGGCTGCTAATATGCAACTATTTATATGTATTATGGGACACTATCTGCACTCTGCTACAACTCCTACAAGTTGGCTCACTTTAGCGGCACCTGCAGCAGTGAGTTTTGAAGGATACGAAGGAAAGGAGATGCTGTGGAACAGCTGCCGTTAATAACTGATATAGTTGTAATTATAATAAAACTTGACTCTAAATATCCTCGGAGTCGAGGGGCGGTCAGGAGCCAACGCCCCGGACTGTTGTCGGATAACATCCCCCGGGATATTGTGCTGATTTGGCAAAGGGTTTTAAGCCAGGTTTCGCAAGAGTCGACCATCAAGTTTGCATGAAGTGTTAGCTTTTCCATATCGTAGAGCAAATATAACCACGAGATTGGTTATTTAGCTTTTACCTTCTAATATCATTTATGTTAAAGACAAATATATCAAATTAAAATATAAATTTTTGATTTATTTAAGTCCAAGCCGGCAATGTTTTGTATACAAAAACTTTTAACTTAAAGTCATTGGTTAACTTACAAAATAATTTTTATTTCGCAATCATATAAATTGCTTAAATATAACTAACATATACATGTTCGAAGCCTTAAAATCGTAGTATTTGTAGATTTTTATACCCTCGCAGAGGGTATTATATTTTTGGTTACAAGTGTGCTGTGATGGAGACATCTCCGACCCTATTAAGTATATATATTCTTCATCAGAATCAAGTTGAAAAATGTTAAAATTCGATAGAAACCTCTTTTTCGAGAATCTAAGCCCTCATAGAAGATTTCAAACGGAACCTGTATCCATTTAACTGAACGATTGGAAAAACTTTGGTTTTTTTTTGGGCAGAAGCTTGGGACTTTTTTCAACATCTTTTTTAAAAGGAACTGGTAAGCTTGTGAAGTTTTTATAATGGTCGGCTCACTATATCCCATATGTTCTATTTCTGTTACCAATAAAAACCGCCATATGAATGCAAGGATATGAAAACTTCGACTCCGCCCAAAAGTTAGCTTTGAACGTTTTTATTAAATTAAAATTCCCAATTATTTAAAATCATCAAATGAGTCGAATCATCATTGAGAAAGGGATCAGTTCGATTTTATTTTCATTAAATATTTTCCGACAAAACAAAAAAAAAGTTAGCTTTGAACTTTTTTTATTAAATTAAAATTCCCAATTATTTAAAATTATTAAATGAGTCGAATCATTATTGAGAAAGGGATCAGTTCGATTTTATTTTCATAAAATATTTTCCGACAAAACAAAAAAAAAAACAAAAAAAGTTTTTGGCAAAATAATCAAATTTTATTATTTCATCGAGGAAATTAAAAAAAAAAGAGGTGCTTCAATAGAAGTGTGGTCGATCGATTCCGAGATGTCGAAAGTCGCTGGGTGCACTAAAGCGGAGTTACGAGAGGTACCACGAACAGGATGCTCCTTTCAGAGCCTGCCCCTGCCTAGCACAACTGGTAGGGAGCCTCTTATGGTTAGCAGCCCAAGCCAATTAAACAACCCAGATAACAGTTAGAAGTAGTCGCCTATTACCGCAAATTGAAAAAAATAGTAATACGCTCACATTCCAGTCCGGCTTCAGTCTCTTGGCAAAAAGTTCCATCCAAGAAGAGAAGCCTATCAACCTCACCGAAAAGTTCGAAAAAAAGAGCCCATGTAATTGAACATAGAAACCATCTCGCTTTAAATAAATTTGCTGCTCTTGCAAACCTAGATGACTGTCAAGAAGGCGAAATTAGCATGGACATTCTCCAGGTCGAAACCATTGCAGAAGAAGAAACTGGACTAGCAAAAATTCCAGTGATAAAAAAGTCACCTAAACCTAGCCACATAACAGTACTTGTTGTCAGCGACGTACCTGCCTTAGAAAGACTTCTCGACTTGGCGGTATCGTCTGACTTATATGAGCTCAAGATCGCGCGTAATGGCAACTTGCGCCTATACCCCCGTGACTCTGATGCCTACAGAGCTTTCACTAAAAAACTATCGGAAGTAAATCGCCAATACACTCACTTCTGCCTCCCGGAAGACAGAGCCTACAGGGTTGTGGTGTGCAACTTGGCTGCTTCTACCCCAATTGAGCAAATTTTAAATGCGTTTACGTCCCAAGGTCACGCTGTGGTTAATACCTATAATCCAAAGGTGAAGTCGCAGAATGGTGACTCCTCTGAACCGGTTCCAGGCAAGGCTGCTGGCCAGAACGTCTGGTTTATAGACATCAAAAAGGCTATTAATAACAGAGAAGCTCTAGAAATAAATAAAGTTGGCCGTCAAAGAGTCAGAGTGCCGAGAAAAAATGTTACTTTGCGTCAATGTTACCGATGTTTTGGCTTTGATCACACCAAAAACTATTGCACCAAGGAGCCCAGATGTGGTAGATGCAGTTTGCCTCATTGGACTGGTTCCAGTCAATGCCAGGCAAGGAGCTATGACGACCTGGAGTGCGTTAATTGCCAAGGCAAACATGAGGCAACTCACAAGGGCTGCCTCAAAAGCCGAAAAACTGGAATCAACATTACTCCCATGACCCGCGTGGAACACCCACAGCCCATGCGCAACATCAAGCAACAAGCTATTTCAACCTCAATCGTGCGGCAGGGTCTATGGTATCCAGATGCGTGAACAGAGCACACAACCTGACGGTTGACTACAAATGGCGACGGTAAAAATTTCCACAAATTTGGGCGAAATTACGGTGTCAGCTGTGTACCTTCCTCCAGGTCTGCCTTGGAATTCCTCTGAGTTTGATAATCTCCTTGGTCAACATGGTCAAAAGTTTATCATTGGAGGTGATTTTAACGCTAAGCATCGCCTCTGGGGTAGTATAAGAGCGAATGCTCGAGGCACAGCACTTCACGATGTTATCTCCGGCACCTCAACTCAAGTTCTGGCTACAGGCAAACCCACTCACTACCCGTATAACACGAGGAATGTACCTTCATGTATCGACTTCTTCTTGTCAAAGGTATAGCTAACAGTCTACTATCAGTACGCGAAGAGTATGACCTATCTTCCGATCACTTGCCGCTAATCGCTTCACTAACAACGTCACCTCATAGCACCGCCCCAATTATGATGCTCGTTCCACCTGGTGCGAATATAAGGCTGTTTCAGTACGAACTTAACAATGCCTTTAACCTCAATACAGAGATAAATACAGCAGACGATATCGAGAAACTTTTATGAAGAAAATCAAAGATGCAGCTCAAATTGCAGCTGACAGACTGAACCGACGGATATCAAATCGGGTGAAAAAAGTACTGGCCAACCTGAAAAGAGAAGCAACTGGCGCGTTCCTCGGGAAAGCTACTGCCGATGAAAACTCAAAATTCGCGCTCTGGAAGCCCACGAAGAGATTCAAGAGACAAGTTGCTCCAGGGTTTCCAGTTCGTAACCCAGATGGCACTTGGGCAAAATCACCTCAGGGCAGAGCTGAAGCGTTTGCCAGAAACCTGGAGGAAAGATTCCAGCCGTTTGAGACAACATCGCCAAGACGAATACAACTGGTTGCTGAATCCCTAGAAGCCCCATTGCAGATGGCTCTTCCTGTAAAGCCTATTAAACTCACGGAATTGGAACATGATATCAAATCCCTTCGCAACGACAAGGCTCCTGGTGAGGATCACATTGACAACCGCTCCATTAAGCTGATGCCCCACAGAGCTTTGTTATTCCTTGTACTAATTTTCAACTCTGCTCTTCGACTGGGGCACTTCCCAAGCGCCTGGAAGAAGGCGAATATCATTATGCTCCATAAAAATGGGAAGCCAGCAGAGGAATTAGACTCCTATCGCCCAATAAAACTGCTTCCAGCATTTGGCAAATTACTTGAGAGGTGCATCCTGAGAAGATTGCTCGAATCCCGAAAGGTCCAGAAAGCTATTCCGAAGTTTCAGTTTGGTTTTAGACTCAGGCATGGCACACATGAACAGCTACACCGCGTAGTGAACTTTATGCTGGAAGGTTTCCATGGAAAGGAGTACGTCGTTGGAGCTTTTCTGGACATCCAGCAGGCTTTCGACAGAATGTGGCATGAAGGACTTCTGCACAAGCTTAAAAGCCTACTAAATTCTCAACTCTTTTTGATAATAAAAAGCTTCCTACACGAGCGATCGATCCTTTAAAGTAGTACAGGACGGACTGTCCTCCCAAACAAAAAGAGTCAGAGCAGGTGTACCCAAGGGAAGTGTGTTAGGTCCAACACTATATAGCCTGTATACGCACGACATGCCCTCAGCTGACAAAATGTCGCTTACAGATCCCAATGACCTGCTAGTTGCCACCTTTGCTGATGACACTGCATTCCTGGCCAGAGATACTTGCGTCTATACAGCCACCGATACGCTTCAGCTTTACCTAAAAAAAATTTGAGAACTGGCCCTACGCTGGAACATCTTAGTCAATCCGGAAAAGTGTGTCTCCGTGACGTACACCCTGAGAAAAGACACATCATCAGGGGTGTTTCTGCATGAAGAGCTCCTCACACAATCGAACGCCCACAAATACCTCGGTGTCACTCTGGATAAGCGACTTACATTTCAACGCCATGTAACGGATGTAACTCGGCGGCTCAAAAAAAAGGCGAACAGCATGGCTTGGCTCCTTAGGCCTGGAAACAAACTTTCAATTTCAAACAAGGCCAAAATTTAATAGGTTGTATTGGCTCCTATTTGGAAATATGGCATCCAAGTATATGGCATCGCCGCAAAGTCGCATCTCAACAAAATTCGTGTGGCGCAGTCGCAAATCTTGCGTAAACTATCTGGAGCGGCTTGGTACATCCGCAACAAAGACATTGAAACGGAGCTGAGGGTACCAAGGATTGGTGATGTCATAAAAAAGCAAGCAATCGCGTACATAAATAAATTGGGAAACTTCCTAACCAGTTGGCTCGAAAACTCTTGAAGAGGAAACAAGTAATGGGACTGAGAGCGAGAAGGAGGCTCCTGCGCATTCACCCAATGGACTGAATGGAATGAATGACAGAATGGAATGATTGTGCAACAATTATGCGCGTTTCATACGTTTTTTTTTTTTATTATGATCTTCGGGCCGCGCCCTCTTTTATGGCTGCCCAGCACTTCCAGCATCTCCTCAAACTGGTCTGGGGTGTCGATAGGGGGGGCGTAGCAGCTGTAAATATGCACTTCTTTTATTCTCGCATATGCTATTCCGCGCATCGGCGAGGCCGCCAATTCCTGTATGTGCAGGTTGCTGCAACACTTGATAACTGCTTTACCGGTCTCGTCTAGTATCATTGTGGAGTTGCCACGGACAGGGGAATAGGGTTCGCTCAAAAGCATGATGTCTACCTTGCGCTCCGCCGCAGTTTGAGCCAGGAGGCTCTGAGCAGCTGCGCAACGGTTAACATTGAGCTGTATAAGCAGCAGTACTTCTTCTTTTCGAAGGCCTCAAGTTCAGCATGCGTCCCCTCTTTCGGGAAGTACCATAGACGGAGGCGGTTGTTAAAGATGTTAGCCAGCCTTTGGGAACACATTAGGGGCAACATTTTCAGTGCTGTTGCATTGATTCGTTCTGGCCCTGGTGACTTGCCATTGTTTAGGAAAGCGATCTCCTGCACAATCTCCTCTCGTACGACGGGCTTCATTAGAGGGCCAGGAGCACTGTCTTATGGTGGCAACACGCTCTTCGCCAGGGCATCTGTCGAAAGGTGAGAATGAGCGATTTATACTATATTTAAGCATACGAAATAATTTGTGTACACCGGTTTAATTATGGATGTCAGCATAATATGTTTGGGCATAATTTGCTACTGTATATATAAGATTTTTGCCTGTAGATATCATAGAATTCTTCGAGTTGCCCAGGTATTGATAGAACGTATTCCCCTGAAACCCCTGGTTCTGCTTATTAAAACTAGATGAGTCGCGGGCGTTTACTCTGCGATCTTCCAGACGCGCTCCAACTGGATAGAATGCATTCGGTGGCCACAAGTACATCTTGCTATCGCTGCGAGTGTAACTGTCTGGGATTTTAATTAAAATTTTTACAAAAATAGCTTGCACACAAGCTTTCGGCTAGGAAGGGGCACAGTGCGGGCTGAGTGCAAATAGTTGGCTATCCAGGAAATTTATGGCCAGAGGAAAAATTTGAAATCTGTGCAAAAACTGTAAGCTGACACGAACGGAAAGTTTTATCTCAGCCGGCTCATGCCATCTATATATGTTTGTATGTACAAATACCCCTCGGCCCCAATCGATGGCACTCCGGGCTAATGAATATTTTCGAATAAGAAGGGGATTGGCGGGGAAAAAAGTGTAATGGAACTGTGGTGCGGTTTCTTTGTTTCGTTGCGTCTTTTGTTTTGGCCACGATATTGCAACATCCCTTCTCGCTTTACCCGCGACCCCTACAACCATTAATGCCAAATGGCAAACGCGATTGCAAAGGCGTCGAAGCATGAGTTGAAATGCTTCGCGGGACGACAATACTTTATTCTTTTTGTCCAAAGAGCTATGGGATGTATTGAATTGGAAAGCCTTAAATATCGATGGTTCAGACTTTTCATATTCGTTTTAGGAATGTTCAAATTAAAGCCTTAAAATTCCTTTTTCTATTAAAAAAATATTAATTCTTATAACCTTTTTTAGATTCTGCTTAAAGTAAAAAAAAACGTTATAACCTTTATATTAACATTAGGTTTTTAATTACCCTCAGCATTCCATCGTCCACGGAAAAGGAACGGACCACTTCGCAGAGAAATTTATGGTATTGATGGCACTGCGACTGCGATTTGAATCGCAATGGAATCGCATACCCAAATTGAAGTTTGTAGCGACTTTTTGCCGGAGGTTTCCCCCACGGTTTCCTCCCTGTGGTTTTCCAGTTTCCAGGCGTTTTTAACGCTCTTTGGCCTCAGTTGCTTTGCACGATGTTCCGGTGGCTGTTGCGGCTACTTCTTCTTCGCTTCGACCGCCACATTTTTATGGCCTTTGGCTTCTAAGCATTTATGGTCTGTCTGCAACCCAGCCCTCCCCGCCGTTTTTTTCGGACACATGCCAGTCTTTGGCGGCAGCTACTCTACTTTTTTATGCCGTTTTCCTGGCACTTTCGTCGCGGCTTTTGGTCTGCCACACACCATACCCCATGAACCATACACCATCCACCATCCACTATTCTCCATTCAACATCTACCATCTGCCGTTTGCTGTTTGCATTCCTTTGGGCACCAGCCTCGAAGTTAAATTTTGGCGTTCCGCATACATTCGTTCGCGTCTTTTTCCGGATCTTTAAGACGGAAACTTCAACTGGAATTGTGATTACACTCCTACAGAGTGTAATTACCTTTGAACTAACTGTGCACGGATAATGATCACAGAGAAAATGATCGAATCCCCCCTCGATTCGAAATTAGTATACGCATCTGTCTAGTTTACAGAGATCTGGTTCAAGTATCAATTAGGATCAGTTGTCTATATCCTACAGCTGGCATAGTTTACTACTTTAAGTTTAAAAAAGTTCTTTTCTATGTGTAATTTTCAGATAAGGGGTGATCCTCTTAGTTACTACAAAATGAAATGAAATATGTTTTGAAGCAAATTGAAAATTAAAAATTTATAAAATCTAAACCTATTTTTTCAATGTTTGTTTCCGGTTAAAATTAAATAAAATATTTACCTACCCACAATCATATTTTTGGATGTTATAAATGCCTGTTTTTAATTTGATAAATTTTTTTATTAAACCAGAAAAAATAAGAACCAAAAAATGAAGACATTTTAATAAGGTATTAAAACTTAATTTGCTTCGTGCTTTTAAATTGTTTAATTCAAATTTTGGTTTATTTCAATATTTATCATATTTACCATTTTGTGTTTCGTCTTGGATGAAGCTGTTGCGTTGACGCTTTTGAAAAAGTGTCCGTGCTTTTCAGCCGCTGCTGCATCCTTAAAATGGCCGTAAAAACGCCGCCATCCGAAGAAGTGCGACGCTCAAGGTGCGCTCGTAAAGTTTTGGGTAGCCCCAGCATCGTCTAAACTTTTTCAATTCGCCGCAGCAACACCTATACACACATATTCATATACACAAACGAAGCACAGAAAAAGATGGTAGTATAAGAACTTTGGCTAGTCAGTCAATGGCTTTACTTTTGGCGCTCGGCATGCCCTCCTCAACCCCTTTTTATAGCCACGGGACTCTGAAGCCTCGTAAATTTTTAAGTGTAGCTCATTTTTCCACCCATTTCATTTTTTAGCTCGTTTCACTCCGTCTACTTGGACTTTCGTTGTACGAAATTAAATTGTTTCGCCAAAAACTTGTCGAAGCAGAGAAAATTTAATTTTTTTCAATATAAATATTGCGAAAGTGAATTTTAATCGTTCTGCGCCAAGCTAGGCACTCACCTCCCTACCAGCAGCGTTCGTCCTTTGAACATTCCCTAAAATTGAAACAATTTCCTTGCCAGCTGCTTGAGAGGCGTCGTCTGTTCCTCCGATCCCCGGAGGTCCAACGAAACGGGTTATTAGTTTTCGATGTTTGTGTACTGATGCCACCGCCGGAATGGAGCGGAAATTGGTTTTTAGAAATCCATTATGGCCCTGAGACGAAGATCGCCCCGGGACATCCGTTTGATGATTTTGGGCACAGAAACCCAAACCATTTTTTGACATGGGTATTATGTTTGGCGGCATGACCAAAATCATGGAACGTGGTTTGCAATTAACCAGAAATCCGGCCAACTAATTGAAGAGCCGTTTAAGGCGTAGAAATCAACGTAATTGCCGGCAGGAAATTTCACATCCAAGGCAAGCCTTTCGTGGATATTTCGTTCAGAGGAATTTCTATTATTGTTGGTAGCTGTTGGCGTTTCCTTGGCAATTGCATTTTTTCCCATGCATTACGAGGCATTCCGAGGCATTGCACTTTACTCCCTCTCCTCAGATTCTTTAAAGTCGAAAATAATTCGAGCATGAACCGGAATGCACAACAAAAAAAATTTCGTTGACTATAGAATAAATTGACTGTTCCCACAAACGTATTTAATTCTAAAGATCAAGGTTAAAAGCACTGATAAAATTTAATTTTACAAGAACTCATTAAATTATGTGAAACTAGGAGTGATTTATTCTCATATTTCAATTATTGTTAAACTTTAGGGAAAACAGTGTCTAAGACTGTTTTTGACGCAATTTTTTAAATATAATTAGGCAGAACCTACATTTCAGTGTAGGGCTCCGCTTAGCGAATTCTATACTTGATCCGCCCGCATCATTATTCTTTCTACAAACGCACACTCGCACACACATTGCACTTTTGGCAAACTGCAATCGATATCGGGATACACTTACAAAAATTAACTAGCGTCAACATACGTGCCTGGTAAATGTAATTTTTTGTCTATTGACGGCATTCCAGCCCTCCTTCCGCCTCACCCCAAAGCATTCTGTAAAACCCAAAAGGATGCACCACAAGTCTGTGACGCAAAGTCGCATGATGAGCTCATCGATAGTTCTAGGTGGGTTTCATAAAAAGATCGAAAATTGAATTAGGTGTCGAGCATAATAATAATGAATGCAAGAAGCAATCAGGCAACAAACTGTTGCATTCACGGCATCACTAATGGCTGCAAAAATTCAATTTCAACCAACTTGAAAGCCAACTTACAGTTCCATCAACATCATCAATTTAATACACCAGGGGTGTAACTGGCAGTTCCTGTTTTCAGAAACACAACCGAAACACACAGCCGTGGAAATATTTAATCAAACTAACAAAAACATGACAACTAAAGCCCATTAGTCCTGTAAATAAATATCGCATATGCCGCGTGTTTACGTGAGGTCAACAAAAAATAAACGAGCCCAAAAAACATCCATTAAAATCATTGCTTTGTTCAATTTGCCGCTTAAGCAAATAATTTTCAGTCCGGGGTCTGGGGGAAAATTAACAAATTGTAATTAGGATTATGCGAGGATTCGGGTCGGCCTTGGTTGGCCATCTTGTTGAATGGGGGATTCTTTTTTTTTGGAACTGCTGGTCGGATTTAGTTGCCACATTGTCCTCTGTCAAATTGAATTATGCGAGGATTTTCATGAACATGCATACAGGGTTATAATCTTGAATCCATTTAATTAATTTTTACATAAATTTACACAAAACTTTTTGAAATATCATCGGCTTCAAAACCGAATTTAAGGTATAGTCTTTTAGATTATTTCGTAGAAATTAAATTTTATTGGCCAGCAGAGGCGCACAGACTTTGTGACCCGAATCTGGAAGCTCCATCTAATGTCCACGACAAAATTCGTTTGCCAAGATTCCACGGCAAACATTTTAAAAGCAATCGGGAAATCGAAATGCCCCTACTTCCTGTTTTTCTTTTCCCCTTCCCGATATCCGCGGAATAGCTGCGTAAATAGAATTGAGATAAACTTATTCTTTTGTATCGACTCGACTTGTGAGCATTTAGCCTCGTATCCTGGATTCAGGATACTGATACGGCCTTTCGAATTCCGTTTGCGTCCTGCATCTGTCCGTCTATGTACCGACCCCTTCACATTGCTAGAAGTTAACTGCGCTCCGCTGGGCTCACAAACAAATTTAATTAAATTGACTATAGCAATTTGCTTTGTATGTGTTCTCGGAGGCGGAATGCGATGCGGATGTGCTGAATAACCGTTAAGAGGAGCGACTCCAGAGCGCGATGCAGGATTTTTACCAGGCCTGGATAGGCGGACAGCTTGTTGTCGTCATGTGGGGAAACTTGTGGGGGCATATCGGTCTCGGAATCTCGGAATACACATGAAAAATATTTTTTACTAGCTGTATTAAATAGTTAATGTGAATAAATCATTGAGTTTAATACGAAACTACAAATATTATTCGCTCTAATATAATTCGTTTAATTTATTTGATAAATCTGCATATGTATATATAGGATATTTAATTGTCGACTCGGAGTTCCTATTTTTAAGGGGTCTGCACAGCTAGCGTCTCTTAAGGATTTCTTTGGCAAGTTTTATATTTTTTTTCGCGCTCCATAAACCAGCCAAAGCTCCTGGCATGAATATTTGTGTAAGTGCCAAAAATTAGGGGGGAAAGTTGGCGTGGCAGCCACCCCGCACTTTTCATAATTAATTAGGAGCTGACGAGTCTAAGAAAGTTAAAGCAACAACATCCGCTTAGCAAGCTTGTCTAGTCTGAATCACTCACCTTTGGCTATTAATATGAGAAGTTTAGAGACAAAATGGAAGAACCGACATAATAGCATATTTTGAAATTTTGCATATTTGGAGAAAGTTGACGCATCAGCTGCTGCTTTTGCCTTCTTGTGTTCTTCTTGTATTGTATTTGGGAGCTTGCTTTTTGAAAACTTAATTTGTTTATGCACAAACATGGTCTTGAGCTACCTTTGTATTTAGCCACCTTCTCAGCATATCGAATTTCCCTAATGCATCTTGCCAGGGCTCTCGCCAAGTTTTATAACAAATAATTTTAATCCTGTCAACAATTAATGCATGAGCGTAGGATGATGTAGCTTAAAACAAAAAGTTTCATAAGAGGTTGGCCTCAGATGTCACAGTTTCAACCAAGTGTAGTGATAAGGTCAGCTAGGAGTCCACTCCTCTAGAATAAGAAATACTTTTTCCATCCGAGATATACCTATATCTTTCATCTAAGTAAGCCATTTGTATATCGGATCTTATCACCTTTAACACACTTGCAGTTTGCAGACCCTGCTGAAACTTTCGTTGATCATTAGAGAAAACTTTGGCCATCAACCGAGTAACGTTCACCTTCTGGCCAAGTTTCAGGACAATCAGGACGGGCACTCATCGCCCACGAGTTGGTCGGCCGCAAATGGAAATGTTTATTAGCCATAATGATGCTGACACTGCAGCGAGGACAAAGTCGCAGACGAGGTTGCCACGAAAAATATGTCCTTGCTGTCGAGACAGCGTTTCCTGTAAGCTTGAATAAACTAGAAGTATGGTGTGCGGAAAAGTAAGAAGGCAACAGAAGCAAAAATCGTATCCTTATGCTGCCATTTTGCATTTTCACTTGGGAAAACAAAAAAATATTAAGCCGGTTACACTTATACAAAATACATATAAATTTATAGCATTAATTACACTTTGGATGAGTTACCATTAAGTGTTTCTAAAAAAAGTAACGCCCATTTAAGGCTTAGATTTATATTTTCAATTAGTCCCATTTACAATTTTTTGCAGTGCCTAGACCTGGTCCATCTCCGTCTCCGTTTGTCACCTTTTGCCCCACGATAATTTTACTTGGCTATTTATAACTGTCATTGCCTGCTTGGTTGGCTGGATGTCTTTGTTCTTGTCGTAAATTTTGTTGTAGTTTTTGTAGTCGTGTTCGTTGTCCGCGAGCGTCTTTATTCCGTTTTGTAGGTAAGAGTGTCCTTGTCCGGACACCAATCACTCGACGCCCGGCGCAAATTGCGGTCATTTCTTGTTGTCGCCTCCGACGGCGGGAATTACAAACCCCTAAGTGGCTAATTTGTCAGTTAAATAGGGAGGCCAAGTGGCCGCAAACGGCTGGTCATTCAAATTCTATGTGCCCTCATGTCCTAGTCTGTACATTCTGAATTTCGTCCTAATTCGATCATCCATTCAAGCGCCTAGGAATCAATAGCTTATGCCGCCTGCCCAAGTCCACTCATGTGCTTAAACATCCACTGAGAAAATATTTTTGCCTGGCAGAATAACAGAGATATTGAAGTCGGAGTCCGATACTATTCCAACGTCCAGCTATTTGCCTCCGTCCCCCGTACACCCATCTCCAACGACGCCTTTATTGCGATTTTATTGAGCAAAAATGCAACTTTTGAGCATATAAAATGTTGTGCATGAATTGCCAATAAGGTGGGTGGCAAAAAGTGGGTGTGGCAGTGACAGTGTGTCCGAGCCAAAAATAGAAGTTTAGATGGGAAAGTTTTGCTGGAAACTAAATACTCTACCATTGCCGAGATTAAAGGGTTGAATAAAAAAGCGGAGTCGAAGCTACTATACAAATGCAATTATGTACGTTTTAAGTTCCACATTCAACATTGCAGTTAAATGGCGGCTTCCATTGGTAGGAGATATAGCCAACATCGGATATAATTTCCCGATCCGAAGAAGAACTTTTTAACCAGTCCAGTTCCTTATAAAATGGATTTTGAGGAAAAAAATAAAGCTTCTACTCTCAAAAATCTAAAGACGTGGCATTTCCGGACGTTTAGTTATATGATAGCTATATGATATAGTCGTTTAATAAGTATGAAATATCAGATTGACTCTGATCCTCAAAGAAGTGGTTTTAAACAATTTTAAACTTTCGAGACGGACATGGTTATATTAAATCGGGAGGTGATCCTGATCAAGAATGCATAATGTATTCTTGATAGGGTTGAATATGTCTCTTTCATTGCGTTGCACACTTGTGACTTTGTATAATACTTTCTGCAAGGGTATACAAATCACAAATACAATGTGGAAGCCGCACCCAGCCTTGAAAGTTGCTCATCTCAGTTGTTTGGCAATTGGGTTTGCGTATTCGAGGATAAACATTTCAATAGCTCATCCGGACTAATACTTCGTTATATTCCTACTGTTTGTTTGGCTAGGAAAGTTTTTCAATTTGGCCAATCGGCCAATGGGAAATGAATTGAATAGACTGGAAATTAATTTGACGGAAATTGGGCACGCCAAGTAGGGTGGTTATCGTCGATAGCACCACTGGTTTTTGCCGCCAGGCCACACGAGTTACTAAATTATGCAAATTAAAATATTGTACAAATAATTAAAAATGTAAATCGCATTATTTTTGCAATGCCAGCGAGTGCGAATAGCCCTTCTAAAGTCGATAAAAATTTGTAGTCAAAATATCACTGCTTCTCGCAGCTTGCAACGCACCTTGCCCAGAATTAATATTGTTTACACATGAGGATAAATACCGATCAATCCGTCTCATTTTGACATTTTATTTGGACCGTTTGGCAAACGCAAATGACCGCAAATGATTTTTATAGCTGAGTTAATTGAGGTTCGACGCGCGATTTCCGTTAAAATCACTAAAAGTGCATTTAAAGAAAAGCAAAAATATTTGAACGCCGCATTTCCACAGAACTGTGACTTTGTAGTTGGCTTCTATCAATGAATATCAATATTTAAGGTATAATAAATTTTAATGGCAACCCAAAATAAAATATGTCTACGACAAGAATCCAAAAGGGATTATAATGAATCCGACAAGCTCTCTGAAATAATTTCGGATAAATAATTAGGAAGAGGTCATGAAAAGTATGTACATACTCGTACACGCATATATAATAACTACATTTAAATTTTAAATTCGGCTCGAACGCCTACTTGAATCGGTAAAAATTTTTATTTCGAAACTATACTTTGCTGACTCTAGACAATCTAAAGTTTTTCGCTCACTTCAGGTATTATTTTATGTCACAAACGGATCTGATCCTTCTAAACAGAATGCTATTATTTCTGCACATTTATCTACAGAACACACGCATATGGATTGCACATTTTATACTTCTACGAGTGTCCTAATCTGATATATTAGTTGCACTTACTGCCTTTCGGCCACATTCGATGTAGCCAAGTTATGTGTGGCTCTCTTCATTTTTTGCGTTTCCGGTTGGTTCTGTTGCTTTTCCTTTGTTATTTATATGCGTATGCGGTGCCAGTAGAATCATCGGAAAAAGACCAAACCGGCGGCCACATGCTGCGGTCAACCATACACATCAACGAGCCAGGGAAAAAGGACGAATCCTTTTCTGGTGAAAGTTATTTACTGTAAATCGGTTGAGTAAAATGGAGCTGATAACATTTTTCCGAAGTTGACTTTAAATGCAGACGCTATAGCTGCTTCCTGAGCTCAATTAAAATTTGCAAAATTATTTGAAAACTAACAAAACAGAAAAGTTTTCGTATGCATTGGCCAACCAATCCCCATCAGCCACTCTTGAAGTTAATTGAGGCCAAGCTCCGAAAATGCAAGCCGAACTTCTCTTCTGCACTCTGATTTATTTTTTATAGTTCAGCATTTAACATTAATTTAAATATCGAGTGCTTGGTCCAGGAATTGTCCAACTTTATTGTTGATTTTGTTTTGGACAAAGCCAAATAGAAAGAAAGGCTCCTACCAAACGGAACTGAGTTTGTGGAAATTCGGAGTGGAGTGGAGGTAAATAGAAAGTTGACTGGAACTTCTATTAGCTAATAGCTTCTACCCTAACTAATGTGCTTCCAAATGGTTTCAATCCAGTTTTGCGGTTTGGTTCTTTTTGAAAATCGAAAGTTTCCTCAGATATTGGACAAGAATTTCTATATATGTTAAATATTCCGTATCATTTACACATAATTCACAAGGAAAACTAATTTCCTTTGATAGAATATCGTTTTAAAGGCCCCTTAGCAACAAACATTTACCTTAAGTGTTTTTCAAGACCAGAACAAATGCATTGGACTGCATTTTTTTTGGCCACCGCTTACAGTTTTGGACTCTTGGGAGTTAATTTATGTTATCTTGGCCTGCACTGCTCGAGGACGCATCTCATCTCTGCCTTAGTCGGTTGTCGCCACTTTAGAATCAAAAAAATATTTTTCAGCTGTCATCATCAGGCAGCCGAAACTTTTTAAAGGCCACTTCTGCCGGCCGAAAGTGATTGAGCCAACTCAGATGCAGTTTTAAGCTCCAGACTTTACAAGGTCTCCACCACCACCAATATCTTGCAGAAGCCATCCTGCCTGTGCCGAATCGGAGGACATTTGTCTAATGATGACAGACCGGCAAGCATATGGACCGAGCTTAGGCTAAGGCAGTGTGCTGCATGGAAGTCATTCTCGAGTGCTGGCCAAAGTTATGAAGGCCTTATAATTAAACGTAATTTGATTTGGTCCACTAACGAGCATTTTAGTCTCGAGCCATCTAATGAATTACGCGTGAAAAGTCAAGGGGGCTAAAATTTATGATCACAAAAAAAAAAGTAAAGACCTTAGGCGAATGCGTCTTAGTGCCCCCATATATTTGCAATAAAACTTTTGGCAATTACACACGAGTCGAGTTTCAAGTCCAGCAAAAAACCAATAACTCTTGCAGCTCCACCGCGGCACAGACTTTTTCGTCAGTTAAGCATTTTAATTTTGACCATCTTAATTTGATCAAGATGTTTTTGCTTCGCGTAGGTGAGGTCTTGATACAGGCCCTAAATATTCTTTATTTTCCATTTGGAGAGAGTGAAACTTTCAACAGACTTTTTCCAGCAAAAAAGGTTTAAGGGCTCTTAATGAAACAATGGTGGTGGCAATCGGGGAAAACGGCCCATGGATGATGCCACTACCGTCCCTAGTACCTCTTCACCCTTTTTCGGCCCCGACTGCATATGGACGTATAAATGTCTCGTTCGGTCATTCCCATACATGTTCCCTCAACAACATGCGGTATGTTCGCGTCATTTATGCAAATGAGGCCAAGGATGCGTTGGGCCATTTAAGTTTCCTATTGTGCGTGATGCCTCGAACCATCGTTCACAAAGCCCCCTTTCAATGCATCCTTTACCCTTTCAATGCATCCGACCGAGCTGAAACTGATCGATAATTGTCACCCGCCAAACAAAATGGAAGCAAAATGACATTGAAATGCCCAAAAGCGACAGCGACTTTTTGGGAATTTACCTCGCATGCGACCGGATTCGTCTTTTTTGAACGAAAATGGGACACATTTCCATGTAACTTTCCAACTCAATGCCCGACTCAGGCCGGGACTTTTGCACCAAACAAGAAAATACCTACGATCCTAGACAACAACTCTAAAGTACAGTATAAGCTTTTGTTCATTTTTTATGTATGTATTTTCAAAATATTTTCAATAAAACAATGCGTTGAATAATTTTTAATGACGCAACGCTTTCAAAATGTTATCTTTGATATCTATAAAATAAAACTGGATTTCAGTTGCCTTTGTCTATTCCATTTATTGGCCAATGGGTTCATAAAATAATTTCCACTTTCATTTCGTATAACAGCTTTAAGGCCTAAAATGATTGGACCCTAATGAAATTGGCCAGTAATTAATTAGCCGAAAATTATCTGGCATATTGAAGCCAAAAATTTTCGGCAATGTGTTGCTTGACCACTTCGAATGGGAACCCATTGCTCAGCGATATCCATGGAATTTCCTTTGTCTTGGCAGATGGTAGCCATATTACAACACTTGCCGATGCTATAAAGCATTGCTTATTAATTATTGACGGAAAACTCGTCACCCACCACTTGTGGTTATGCTAAAGGTCATGTCGGCGTGTCTATGTTGTTATTGAAAATCGGAGCTGAGGAGTAATTTATTTGTATTCATTTATATTTCCACCCAAGTTTTTGCCACCCACAACCATTTTTCTCCAACTTAAAACAGCACTGGTTTTAACCTTTTGTTTTTGATTCTCTTTCGCTTCATGGTCTCCTTATCCTCTTCCCGGAATGCATTTGACACTGTAGCCTCGGATGTCCGGATTCTCGAATGTTGTTCCTGTGTGTGACTCTAAGTTTGTATAAAATATGGCACTAAAATGCAGTTCCAGCTTCCGACCCGCAATGGCTAGCTGGCCTATCCTGGCATATTTGTTAGACTGCTTTTTATGGCCACGTGCAATGTTTAAAATTTAGTCCAGTTATCCACTAGCAGTTTTCACAACTTGGGACCTGATTAACCCGCTGGCTTTCTTCTGACAACTCTTCCGATTTATATGTTGTAACGAGTTTGGGAATCCCTCGCAGTTTCTGGTCTATAATTTTATTAGCTGTTTCCAGGATCTAGAAATATCGCGGCGGTTTTTTTTGTATCGCTCAAAAATTTTATAAAATTTGTTTGGAATAAAAAAATTTAATTCATGCATAAAAGAGGGTTTTTCGCTAGAATGCCATTTCAGGAGTAAATATTCGTTTGGTTTTTGACTTAAACTGTGTTTTGGCTTAAATATTTTCAGCATCATTTTTGAACTTATTAAAATTCGGCACGCAGCAAATAAATTTTTCAAAAATTCAGCACCAGACAGTGACCACAGAATACGAATGTGGGATCTATTTGAAGTGTCAGTGCTGACCCCAGAGACTTACCACAAATTATAGACTCTATCCGGGTGGCACATCGAGGCAATGGAAGTGAGACTCTAGCGTCCAGACTCCAGAGTCGCAGGCCAGAGTCCGGGGTCCAGAGTCCGGTGGAGCGCTTTTATCAACGGACATGCATCTTGGCCTCGATGCGGCTGTGGGGAATCAGAATCAGATTCAGAAACAGTTTCCCCCATAATGTGACTTTGCTGCTGTAATTGAACCGGAAAATTACATATTTCAAGCTATTTATACGCCGCGGACGTGAAAGGAGCAACGAAAAGAACCGATTTGAAGTTTGGTTGAGGTCAGCAGTAAAATAATTTATTGTTTCCCACTCTCTCGCATACCTGGACTAGATAAGGCCACACCGATATGACTGTCGTGGAGAATGGCACACATAATTGGTACTTAACCCTCCACAACGAATATGGGATCCATTAGGCACAATCAGCCAAGCTAAGTCAATAATTTGCACTGCGACCTACAACTAAATGGCGGAAATACGGCAATGCCGGAATTTATTGCTAAATTTAAATACTCTGCGTAATTTTTTAAACCGTCCTGCTGCCGGATTTTTACCTGATAATGACCGAATTCACAGATGAATTCAAACAAACTAAAGTATCTCCCACCATTAATTTGCATTTTAAGCTAAAAATACCCTAAGCATGATATTTAAAGGCATGCTTCGCCATTTTGTCATTTTAACAGCTCTCCAGTCAAGGATCCTATCTCCTGGAGTCTAGCAGAGCGATTGATGCGTTTCATAAAAATTAATTAAGAGTTCTGAGAGGGCGTCTGCCAACACTTAATGAAGTGCTCGAACATTTGCCTATTTTCTGGTCTACCACTACAGTTGCTACTAGTTATTGCCAGAGCTATAGTCTTCGACCAGTTCGCTCTTAGACTTTGTTTACTTTTTCGGTGTGACTTTACCACTTTGCTCCATCTTAACGAATTCTTTGCCGTGTCCTGATATTCTGCCCTTTCTGTTTCACTCTAAAGAAGTGCAAATTCCGAGAGAAGGGCAAGAGGTTTGAAGTCAAAATGAGTTTATCATTTCCGATTCGAACAAATAATCCCCTTAGCAAGAAATCCACAAATGTTGCGAAAGTTTAAAACTTTTTTAATATTATTAAGTTTTTAGTTTACTCTACAAATGTCGACGTCTAGACACTGTAGTTCCCATTTCTATTGTGCTAGTTCCGACTTGTCCAAGTTGTTATTTCATTTTTCAATTGCACTTTATGTGCACTTTATGTTTTCCCACACCAGCAAGAGAAACAAACCAAGTCCCCGTTTCACCCCGACCTAGATATAAGCCAGCTGATGTCCAACAACCTAAGTAAAGTTAGAAACCATAAATTCTAGTAGCACTGCTGCTGCGGTTACCTTCAACCAAGTTTAAGGCATAAATTGATGTCAACGCCTTGTTAAATCACATTTCAAGGGGCCTCGCAACTATTCGACTGCAATTACAAGTTCTTCGCCGGGCTCTTCGCCAATTTCCATGCCACATTAAACGGTTACGACTCGGTTGATTAGGCAACTCTTAGTGTCAGAGTTTACCCTAACTTCTTCAGCTAATGCCTTTTCAATCAGTCAAGTCGACGATATCAATCCAAGCGCGTTGAGTGGATATCGAGAGTCGTGCGTTTCCAATAAATAATAGGAACTTAATGTGTAAAATGTGTAAGATATACTACAATTATACTATTACAATTATCAAGTCTTTCTCAATATCTTAATTTAAACGTTCCAATAAGCCCATATTTTCACTAAAATATCCAAAACAACAAACTAACCCAAATAAAAACTAAAAATCATTCTTTATTTAATTTGCAAGAACTTGGCCAATTTTTTTTGGCTCTTGCATGATTCGAGTGCGAAAGAATTACCTCCAAAACTCAGTGTCCGTTGTTAATGGCGGGTAGAGTACCATTTCGGTTTTCATAGGGTTTATCCCCAGCCCGTAGCTTTAGTCCAGTTGCATGGGGTGCAGAGCTTTTCGCTCATAAGGTAAATAATTTATTTAAAAAAATAAATGAATAAAATTTTCTTTTCCAGAAATGATTACTAGATTTATATACCCCTACCAAGGGTATTATTATTTTTGTGACAAGCATGCAAAGCAGTGAAGGAGGCATCTCCGGCCTTATAAAGTATATATGTATATGCTCTTACCTCCTGAGTCATTAAAAGCATTAATATTTGGCATTCAATAAAAGAGTTTATGTTTTAGTTTTTCCAGATGTTATTTAAATCGACTAATCGATTTTATACTGTTTCTTAAAGACCTAGTCGGTTTACATTATCAGATGTACGACAAGAAAAAAATAAATTTCGTAGCTACATAGGCCGGTATATTTAAATGCTTCAGAAATAGTATATATTTGCAAAAGTGTATTTTTGCTAGAACACTGTCTGCCAAAGGATAGCACGAGTTTCCGCTACGTGCACCGCACTTAAAATTGTGTCAATCCGGCGATGGGTGCAACTTTTAATGCAATTTATGAGTCTGCACAATTTACAGAAATTTTGAATAAGGCGCAAGTGTACTGGAACAATGTGGCCGTCCTATATCCCATAGGAAAGTTGGTGAAGAAAGCCCGGCAGTCAGTTGTGGAAATTACCGTAGTCACATTCGTAGGATCGAAAAATATTATCGGACTAGGCAGCCACCAAACCTAAAACGCTTAAAAAGGGTCAAAATGGAATTAAAAAATATTTACACATTTTATACCCATATAATTAGGTTATCAAATATATGGGCATATATTCCGCTTTGGCCAATGCGAACTTGCTGCAGAATTGTGATTTCACATAACCAAATGATTATCGTAGCTAACAAATAGAAATCTCAATTGCAATTCTATTAAAAATATTATTTATAATTACTTACACCAAAATCAAATTAAATCCGTTTGAAAAATGACTTAAGATACCAGATACCACCAGATAAAAATCTATTGTATAGAATATTTAATTAGCTTACGGGTTAACGAAGTATGCTTTCTCTCTGCGTTTCAAGAAAACACGTTGATTTCTGCCATTATTATATAAGAAAACATCATGGGCATTAGGCGCTCCAAAAGTTGGTTTTGCAATACTTGTTGTTTTCCTGCCATTATTGTCAACGGCAAAAGCTATAAAACCTTACCTGTAAAATCATTTTACAATAAATAGACAGTTCGTTCCGAGATCTCATTGAACTCACACCGGTCTACCAAATTATTTTATTTCATTCAAAAAAAAACAATTCGTTATACTTTTCTTTTTATTTTAATTTCTAATTTTTATTTTTTTTACGTTTTCAATTCATCGTATTTTATAAAAACTAAAAGAAATAAAATCTTTTGCGGTTTAAGTGTAGAGGATTATTTTGTTTATACATTTTTTTTGAGACAATCAGAGGCTATAGTACAACTCAAGCCCCGATTCTTACATCAATTATTTTCTTTTATGTTTATTAACATATTTAGACCTTTTTTTGTTTTTAAAATGTTTATTTTTTCGTATTTTCTATATTTGCATCGCTTGTGTACAATCCAAGCCCCGTTTCTCTATTAATTATTTCAATATATATTTTTTATTTTCAATCAATAGTCCTCCAAAATCCAGTTCCGTAGGCCCAGTTTACCTATTTCCATATTTTTTGTTTCTGTAATTTTAATATTTTAATAATTTGATTGCATTGAATTTGACTCGACGGTTTAAGTGTAGTTGATTTTTATTTATGCATTTTTTTTATTTGACTAGAAGAGAGGCTATAGTAGAACTCAAGCCCCTATCAAGCACCACGTATTTTCTTATTTTATATACTAATTTTAAATTTTAAACTTTTATATACTATACTTAAATTTGCCATATTTGACAAAGTAAGATTTAATTGCTTCGGCGGTTTCAGTGTAGAGAATTTTAATTTATGCACTTTTTTTATTTGACGAGCAGAGCCTGTAGTACAACTCAAGCATCGATCAACCAATTATTTGTATTATAAGTTGAACAGTAAATACTGCAAAATCGTTCATCAAAAAGGAACTTTGTTTTCGGTGTTAAATTGAATTATTTTTTGGAATTTAGCATTTTTGTTATTTCAATTTTTTACGGCCTGCCCGCACTTGGGACTTGGGGGACTGCGCATTTATAACGGGCCGGGTCGGAGTGCCAAGAGCAGAGTCCAATTGTGTCCGTCGCCCCCGTCGCTGCCGTTACTGCAGTGACTAAATATTTGCAAAAACGAAAATTGAACGCCAACCTAGAGCAAGCATGGACTGGCAGGCCCCCCGCGTGCCGCCATGCTCAGCAAAGCAACGCCCTGCAAGAAGGTCCTCAAAGCAAGGAAGTGCAGCTCGAGCAGCGACTCTAGCTGGAGTTCTTATTACTCGGAGCCCAGCGAGATCAAGCGCAATCCCGCGCGTAAAAGGCAAGGAGAGGAGCCTGGCGTCACGCCTAGCACCAGCGCAGCTCTGCATAGCAAGCTGGCAAACAACTCCTTTGCCCTCCTCTCAAGCAAAGAAGGCGACGACGAACATGACGAACCCGAACCTGCCGCAAAGGCAGTGGCATCCAAAACAGCAGAGAAACCGAACCCGATTCCGAAGACCCTCAATCCTCCCTCGATCTACATCTCCCAGACGTGACCGACATTACCGCGCTTGTCAAGATGACAAGCTCGACTCTCGTGGGTACCAAGAAGGATTTCTCGTACAAAACTGGAAGAAGCAACAACGCCTAATGATGCCAGACAAGGAGTCCTACACAGCCCTACGCAAGCAGCTCGTGGCAAATAATAAAAGGTACCGCACCTTCCAACTAAAGGACGAGAGAGCGTACAGGGCGGTCATCAAGGGACTTCACCACACAACAGACAGAAATTAAAGAACTCCACAAATGCGTCCATACTACGAGAGATTGGCACAATCCCATTGGCAGGAAATAGGTAGTTTTAGACGCCATGTAGGGAACCAGCAGCCAGCAGTTTCCAATCGCAGCCCGGCCAGGATGCCTTCGCTACGAGATGGTCACAGGGACCAAGAGGGGAACCAGCAGCCAGACGTTCCCAGAAACAGCCTCGAGAGAGGAGCTCTGCGTGAAGCGGGAGCGCCCATGCAGAGGAATTTGAGCTGCGTCGACGCCGAAGGAGGCCACCTACTTTTCCGAATAATGCCAGTTACGCTGTACGGAAAGTGGATACATA
This sequence comes from Drosophila vallismaia, assembly GCA_035047325.1. NCBI lineage: Eukaryota > Metazoa > Arthropoda > Insecta > Diptera > Drosophilidae > Drosophila > Drosophila vallismaia. The sequence goes on from JAWNPU010000092.1 coordinate 362,339, forward strand.
TGCGCTCCTAGATGACGGATCCTCCGTCACGATGATCGATGACGAGCTGCGAAGAGAACTTGGAGTGCAAGGAGAGCGTCGTCAGCTAATTATCCAATGGTTTTGGAGGTAGGGTAACCAGAGAGCCTACCAACGTGAGTTTAAAGATAAGCGGAGTTGGAAAGCTCACACGCCACGTATTGAGAAACGTGTATGCCGTTTCGAGCCTGATTCTGCCGAAGAAGACATAGATTCGACAGGATGTCCAAGGCGTGAATAGCGATGCGCGTCTGCCGTTGAAGCCCTACAGCAACGTGGTTCCGAAGCTGCTCATCGGACTGGATCACGGACATCTCGGATTGCCAATTAGAACGAAGCGGTTCGCTAGAGAGGAACCGTACGCGGCCGCAACTGAGCTGGGCTGGGTTGTGTTTGGGCCTGTAAGTGGGGAATCGACTACGCCATCACCGAGGTCCTGCCTTCTTGTCGTGTCAGTGGATGACGCGATGGAACAGATGGTGGAGGACTACTTTGACATGGAGAACTTTAGAGTAAAGCCCGCGCCACAGGTCGCAGCCAGCGACGATGTGCGGGCACAAAGGATGCTCGAAGACACCACGGTGAGAGTGGGGCAGTCGGGATTACTCTGCAAGGACGACCACGTTTTGCTGCCACAGAGCTACGAGATGGCGTACAAGAGACTGGTCAACGTAGAGAAGAAATTGAAGCGCCGATGAGCCGTTGGCGCAGAAATATGATCGGGTTACAAGGGATTACGTGTCTAAAGGATACGCAAGGAGGCTGCAGCCGGATGAGGAGCGACAGGTTATGGTATTTGCCACATTTTGGTATCGAAAACCCCAATAAGCCCGGCAAGGTACGGCTTGTGTTTGATACTGCAGGCAAAGTTTGAGCAACCTCGCTAAATTCGGAGGTAGACAAAAGGCATCAGCACTTTAAGCCTTTGCCAGCTGTGCTCTTTCATTTCAAAGAGGGAGCAGTCGGATTCTGCGGTGACATCAAGGAGATGCTCCACCAAGTGCTGATCCGACCCGAGGACAGATGTTCCCAACGATTCCTCTGGAGAGATGGCGACGACGAGAGAGATCTGGATGTCTATGAGATAAACGTAAGGATGTTTGGAGCAGCATCCTCGCCGAGCGCTGCACATTACGTAAAGACCGTGAATGCGCTGAAGTTTTGGGATTCGGATCCGAGAGCAGTCAAGGCCATCACCGACTACCATTATGTCGATGACTATGTGGAGGGCGAGGCTATCAGCGTATCTACCCATGTTAAGGAGATATATGCAGATGCTGGATTCGAGTTATCCCAGTTTTCATCCAGCTCGCCCACCATGGAGACCGCTTTAGGACCTGAACGCGTCAAGAGCGTCGGATGGGGTGAGGCTGAGCAAAAGATCCCCGGAATGCGTTGGCAGGTAGCAACGGATGACTTCAGATTTAACGTGGAGTATCATCAAGTGCCAAGCAGCGTTCTGAGTGGAAATCGAGTCCCTAGGAAGAGGGAATATTTGAACCAGTGAGACGAACCACTACCGGAGGAGTTAAGCAAAGCATTTGCGACTTGGCGCAAAGAGATGGACGCCGTGGGACAGCTCCGATGTACTCGCCATTATTTTGAGCGTGGAGCAGTCCGGGCACGTCTTCGTGGATGCTAGTCAGGCAGCATTCGCGGCGGTGGCCTATTGGAGGGTCACATATGAAGTCGACAACGTGCTGGTAAGCTTCGTACGTGCAAAGACGAAGTGCGCCCCGATAACAACAATGGCGATCCCACGGCTGGATCTGCAGGCAGCAATTCTCAGAACCAGGCTGATGAACACTGTCAAGGAGGAGCACAGTGTAGCCATCACGGACCTGGTGTTATGGACGGACTCAAAGACGGTGCTAAGATTAATCGGCAGCACCCACCGCCGGTATAGGCAGTTTGTTGGCAACCAAGTGGTGGAGATTTTGGAGTCGGCAAAGGTTTCTCAATGGAGATGGGGACGGCCGACAATGCGGCGGATGATGCGACGCGGTCGCAGAGGGGAGTCGACCTTAGCCAGGATTCAAGGTGGCTAAGAGGACCTGCATTTTTGAGGCAGCCAGCAGCCAGCTGGCCGGGGCCTGGGGAAAGAACTTAGCGTATTCCAGATGTCCCTGATGAAGAAGAGATGCCCAGTGAGTTTGCATTAGTCATGGCAAACGATTTTTTTATTCAGTTTCAGAGATTCTCGAGCTTCAATCGCCTGGTGAGGATCACAGCCTGGGTCCTACGGCTTGCGCGCGTATGCGCAGAATGTAAGGACGCGGAGAACCTGTTGGTCAGAGAGGCACAGTTGGAGTCCTTTCCCGACGAGATAAGGTCGGTGGAAACTGGACAGGACGTCGCTAGCTCGAGCGACATTCGAGGGTTGGTACACTACCTGGACAAGAACGGGATTCTGCGAGCTTACGGCAGAATTGATGCCACACTGTGCATGCCGTACAGTGCGAGGCGGCCCGTAATACTGTCACACAGGCACAGTCTGACAGCGCTGATTGTGCGACATTTCCACGCCAGGATAAAGCATCAAAATGTGGACGCTACGATCGCTGAGATCCGGACGAGATTCTGGGTCACGAAGATGAGGCGAATGATGCGGAATCATAGAATGGGTTTTCAATTGCCCAATGAACCCGTCTGACGGCGGAATATGGGAGCGCATGGTGCAGTGCGTAAAGAGAGTACCCTGAAGGAAATTGCGCCGAAGGACCATGTATTGGAGATTCTCCTGATTAACGCGGAGAATATTGTGAATTCGCGTTCCATTTGCTTGTGGATGCGGAACAGGAGGCGCCGTTGACGCCAAATGAATTACTCAAGGGAGTAGCCAATCTGCCAGATACGCCTGGATTGGATGCGGAGCTCCCCATGGAGGGTTCTACAAGAAAGCAGTTTAGGATTGCTCGCCTGCTGCGCGACCGTTTCTGGAGGAGGTGGTCATGGAGTACCTGCTTACGCTTGGGCGCCGCGAGAAGTGGTGCCGAAGAACGGAGCCCATCCACCAGGGTGGCCTTCGTCTGCGATCCCGCCTTGCTCCGACAAGAGTGGTGCAAGGGCATCGTGGAGGAGGTCTACAGCGGAGAAGATGGAGTCGTCAGGCGCGACAAGGTGCGCGTAAGCGACAACGACCTATCGAGGACAATGATGCGACCCGTCTCTAAACTTGCAGTGATAGATTTGAGTGAATCGGTTATTCACGGGGTCGGGGATGTCGCGGATCGAATATTGTAATCGATAGGCGTAGTCAGTATTTTTCTTGAGATGAACTTGTGCTGTGATCCAGTCCGAAAGTGATAGGATTTGGTACATTGTTTGTAAATTGACCGCTAAAATTTAGCGTGGTTATTGTGGTACGAGGGTTTGGAGGGCACACTAATAAAACGAGCCTACTACCACGGATTAGTCTTTCCCTTCTTTCAGGCAACTCCGTTCGCATCAGGTTGGATATATGATGTTAAAAATTGTATTATGGTAAATATAAGATGTTAAGATGTCTAAGATGTTGCTAAGATTAATTTGGTTAAGATTAAGTTAAGTTAAGATGGTTGCAATTTTGTTTGAAAGTGAGCCGTTTATCAGTTGTCAAGAAAAGTATGTTAGGTATGTACAGTTTTGTTTCTTAGAAATATGAAAAAGATTACATTTATTTACCAAGGGGAGCGCCACAGGTGTTTCGCCAAGTTTTGATTTCGGTAAGAATTTCTTCGAATTTATTATTTTAGGTAGTTATATGTTTTGCATTATTTAAGAATGATGGTATTATCGGTATTTATAAAGAATTAAATTTTCGTATTAGTATGAAATTAGCGCTTGATATTAGCGGTGATAACCACATTAGCCATTTGGCTAGCATATTTTCGAGGGTCAGATTTTATAAATTTGGTTTAGAATGGGGATAATATGGGGTTCAATTTTAATTTATTGTTTTTTTTTGTTTCATTATTTTTTTTCGGAGCACCTTGGGCACCACACTTACCAAAGACGTAATATCACAAGAACGATCTTCTAATTATATCTGATATTTTTATTGTCTGAAGTCGCCATTGAACTGAAAAGGTATATATTAATTACGGTTCCGACAGAAGACGACACAAGCCCAAAGATATACAGTTTTTCTGAGGCTATCAAAAAATTATTGTGTGTATATAAATTTTGACCAAGGGCAGCAACAGCTGTTAAAAAGGAACACTCCCACTCCCCTTATTTCCATGCAGTCATTCCCCTTTAGAGCCACTGACAAATATTGTCGATTTCACAATGGGAATATTCGGTCAGCCAAAATGCAAGAAGGCTATAAAAAATTTCGCAGGCCGGCAGACTGGCAATGCAGGCGATGGGTTCAGAGGACATGTAAAGAGGGGAAGGGAATTGTCTTTTGATTGCCTGGCAGATGGCCCCCATATCATCATCATGGTGCACTCTGGTGCACTCTTTCGTCTGCTGTGCATGTTGGCTTGGTGCAAGTAGGTGTTGAATGTTGAGCTACAGGGCATTTACGGCTCACCCCGCTAAATACCCCACCAGCTTGCCACTCCGCTCCTTACACATTTCGGATGCCAACCAGGTCAGCAGGTGCAGGCAAGCCCGTTGGGAATTAAATTGCAAATTCAAATGGCAATGGGCACACAAATTGCAGCAGTTCATCTTGTCTAAATGGCTAATTAGCTGGGAAATGCGCTAAGCTCTTGCACATAATGCCCCAAAATCCTCGTACTGCTTTTTAGGGGCTACCATTGTTACGGGGACAACCATGTTCCATCGCGACAAGATTTGAGACAGTTTAGTTTTTGATTATAACAAATTGAGTCTTCACGAAAACATGGTAAAAAAAATGGATGGTATATATGGTACATATACTATATTATATAGTATGTAATATAATATGTATATGCGCATGGGGATACATACATACATGTATATGCGAATACATTCATAAGCATTCTCTAAAGTACAAAAATCCGCTTAATTCTGATCATATCTAAACAAAACCGACATACGAGGTGTGTTCAAAAAGTATCGCCAATTTTGAATTTTCGCTGGTTAAATCGAATTTCGATTTTTTTGAATGTTCACTTAATTGTTGACAGCTGCTTTGCTTGCACTAAACAAAAGGATAAAAAGTACTAAAAGTATACCTCCCAGGCTATCAATAATACTACGCGAACCACCCCAGTAAAAACGCCAGGGGAGGCTCAGCAATATTTATTAAAACTCTAATCAGCTACAGACAAAATAAGCCATTAATGCGAACTGAGTCCCGATCGAATTTCGATTTTTTTGAATGTTCACTGAATTGTTGACAGCTGCTTTGCTTGCACTAAACAAAAGGATAAAAAGTACTAAAAGTATACCTCCCAGGCTATCAATAATACTACGCGAACCACCCTAGTAAAAACGCCAGGGGAGGCTCAGCAATATTTGTTAAAACTCTAATCAGCCACAGACAAAATAAGCCAATAATGCGAACCGACTCCCAGATAACCAGCCTCGATGTACCAACGAATGGTGGTATCATGAAAATAGCCTCTTTGTATCTTCCTCCCAACGAGCCGTGGACCAAAAACGACTTCGACCAACTTCTAATCGCATTGGGCCCTAAATGTATAGCAGGAGGCGATTACAATGCAAAGCACCAATGGTGGGGCAACCTTAGGACATGCAGTCGAGGAAACCGGCTACATAACCATCGTAAATAGCTCTAGCCAAGTTTTCGCTACAGGTGAGCCTACCTTTTATCCTTCTAACAGACTGACCCCGACAGCCTTGGACTTCTTTATAATAAAGGGGTGGCAATAAACAAGTTTTCAATCGAACAAACTACGATCTGTCTTCGGATCACTACTAGCCACTACTAGCAACTGAAGCAACTAGCCATGAAGAGAACTATTCTATTACCCGGCTCTTCAGTAAAAAAAATTCAAAGACACCTCGGACAGAAGCATTAATCTGAACATCGAGATTAACCATCCAGAAGACATCGCAGATGCGGTAGAGATTTTTATGGACAAAATACACTTTAGATCTCATACGACTAAAACGAAGAGAAAGAGGAGAATTTTCCAGAATAGGAGACATCCGTGCCCACAACATTTACAAAAGGCTGTCTAACCGTCTAAGAAAAGTTCTGTCGAAAAACAATCACGCCCACTTTGATGAAATGCTGGAAAATGCAAGCCCTGATGCATCGACCAACTATTCGTTGTGGAAACTGCCGAACAGCATTAAAAGACATCCCAAAGGCTCCCATCAGGAATCCTACTGTTGGTTGGTGCGTCTCAAGTCAGGAAAAGGTAGACGTCTTTGCAAACAGGTTAGAGGATAGATTTAAGCCTTTCAACCTCACTTCGGCAGAAACGAGAGACATAGTGCAAATAATCTTAGAACAACCTTTCCAAGTGCGAGATTGGCGAGATCACTTGCCAGAAAGTTTGGGTGTGTTGCCAATTTCTCCGCGTTTCGGATGCTGTGGAGGTTAATCTGATCACCAATCAGATTAATCCGGAGATCCCTTAGGATAGCGTGGTTGGAGACGTACCAAGGGAGTCCGGATGCAAGCCGAGCAGCACGTGTCTGGACAGCTGGTGCTTGGAGGCCGTACCCCATACTTCAACGGCATAGGTCCAAGTAGGGTTTAGTACTACCTTGATGAGTAGCACTTTAGTTAGGAGTTGTAGTTTGCTAGACCGTAGGAGCCAGTCCAGTTTTTTCATCTTTAAAGGGCACTTGGACTTGACCGCTGATGAGTTTCCGATCCAGGTGGACTCCCAGGTAACAGTGGGAATTGACGTTGTCTATCAACCCAGCATTAATTGTTACGCCAGCGCAGGTGCCGGGACGGAGCGCGAAGGTCACACAACCGAACTTAGCACAATTGATGGCTGTATTCCACTTGGTTGCCCAGGCTTCAATGTCGCGCAGTCTTTCTTGTACTGCATTCGAGACCGTTTGCAGAGATGTGAGACGCAAGTATGGCTGTGTCATCGGCGTATGTAGCCAGTAGTACCTCAGCACTTGGAGCACTGGGGGATGGAACTGGCATATCTGCTGTGTACAGGGTGTACAAAAAGGGGCCGAGAACACTTCCTTGAGGAACTCCTGCATTCATGGCCAGTATCCTCGATCGAGAGTCTCTCACTGCCACCTCGAAAGTCCGATCGGTGATGAAGGATCTCAGGTTATTATAGTGGGGTCCTGGAAGAAGAGCCTTGATTTTATATTGGGGTCCCTCCATACCTTATCAAAAGCTTGCTTGACATCGAGGAAGACTGCCACCGTGTATAGCTTCGACTCAAGGGCATGCGTTACGCGATGGACTAGACGCTGGACTTGTTCTGGGCAACCGTGTGACTTCCTGAAGCCAAATTGATGTTTGGGTATATATCCTGATACCTGCGGCAGATCCATCAATCGTTTCGTCTGAATTCGTTCGAAGACTTTAGAAAAGGTTGGAAGTAGACTTATCAGGCGGTAGGAGTCTATCTGCGTTGGAGGTTTGCCGGGTTTGGGTATCATAACGATCCTCACATGCTTCCATTGCTTAGTGAAGTGTCCTTATCTTAGCATAGCATTTTAAATTTTTACTAATGCCATAACTCCTTTATGAGGAAGGTATATGGCTGCACGGTTGTCAATACCATCGGGTCAAGGTGTCTTCTTCAGTTGGAGGTCCTCTAACTGCAGAGTGACTTCTTGCGATATGGTATGTTTTATGGGATGGGTTGAGTAGGCACATCCAAAAACCTAGCGACTTATTCTCGGTAGAAGTCGTCCGTCAAACAGAAGGAGGTGAAACAATCTGTTTTCAGCCACAGGCCACTGTGTCCCAAAACGGGCGATTGGCAGAGCGGCTGCCTCTTGATTCCTCTCGTTAGCTTCCATACTGAAAAGTCGCTGCTATTGTCAGGGCCGGCTCCCTCAAGAAGGCTGTTGAAGTTTTCCTGTCGTTTTTTGGGAAGCATCCGACGCAGTCTGTTAGTGACACTAGAGAGGGACTGCTTAGTTGCAGGATCTCCTGTTACTATTAAACGCCTCCTAAGGTGTCTTTTGAGGTTCAGAAGAGCTCTTGCCTCCGGATTTAGTATCGGTCTATTAACTGTTTTCGGGCTTGCTTGGCGTGGTGAAGGAGTAGCCTGTCGTCCTGCTTCAATGACAGTAGCAGTGAAGCAGTCGACATAAGCATCCAGCTCGTCGCTAGTGTTGATGGGCGAATTGAGCGCGACATTATTCTCAATGAGTGCTTTAAATAGAGCAACGTTTGCTTGCGGGGGCAGTGTCCTAGGGGTTCCCTGAAAGTATTGGGCCTCCTCGTCCAGTTCAAAAAGAAGCGGGAGATGGTCAGATGAAAGCTCCGTGAGGGCTCTCACCTGGATTTGTTGCTGTCTGAAACCTTTTGATATTCCAAAGTCAATGGCGCTGGGAGAGGCGCTCATTCGGTAGGGGTAGCAGGTAGCTTCGCCTGTAGCTACAATGTCAATGCCCTCGTCTGCTAGAGCAGAGGACAAAGCCCTGCCTCTGGCACACATTCTGTGGTTGCCCCACCACCTATGTTTGGCGTTCCAGTCCCCTGCAGCAAGGTACAGGGTGCGTTATGAAAGTAATGCGCATGGTTTCATTGTCACGTAACTACCTGTCGTAGCACGCTCGGACCTGTCTGAAAATTTGGGGCGGAGTCTCTTCTTTCCAACGCGCTCGGTCTCAGTTCGCTCTGAGCAATAGAAGTGGTAGGACGTGTCGTAGAGCGAAGTCATTTTTTCTGTTGTGTCACGGTGCGATGGAGCGTTCGCTGGAACAGCGGTACGCCATAAAGTTTTGTGTGCGACTTGGCAAAAATTTACTGTAACTGGGGATGAATCCTGGATGTTCGAGTACGATCCAGAATCCAAACGACAGAGCTCCGAGTGGCACACACAATTTTCTCCCAGACCCAAGAAGGCGCGCATGAGCAAATCTCGCATCAAAACAATGCTGATTGTCTTCTTTGACGTCCGAGGAATCGTCCATTTTGAGTTTGTACCGCAAGGACAAACTGTCAACGGAGCCTTTTACCAAGAGGCACTCAAGAGACTGAAACGCCGAGTCGTACGCGTCAGGCCAGACATCAAAGACGTTTTCATGCTCCACCACGCCCTCAGCCACACGGCCTTCGTCGTCACCAACTTCTTGACCCAGAAGAAGATCTCAGTTGTGCCCCAGCCTCCTTACAGCCCTAACTTAGCTCCGTGCGACTTTTTTTTGTTCCCCCTACTGAAGAGAGAGCTAAAGGGAAAACACTGGGAGTCGGTGGAGAACATCCAAGCTCGCGTAACAAGGTTCCTGAAAGGCATTTCTGTCGAGGATTTTCAGGGTGCTTTCCAGGCGTGGCGCAGGAGGGGACTATTTTGAAGAATTTTAATAATATGTACTGATTGGATCAACAAATATATTTTTCTTAGAAAATGCGCATTACTTTCATAACGCACCCTGTATTTCCTGCCGAGTTGGGAGAAAAGTGCCAGAAAGTCTGTCTCCGCCCACCTGTTGGCAGGGCGGCAATAGACCGAGGCAACATCAAAATATCTTCTGCTTGCAGACACTTTAATGCCGACTGCTTACAGGTGTTCTTCCGACAGTGTAAAGGAGGGTTGATGGCAGAGTGTGGATCTTTTAATAATTGCTACTCCTCCGTGTAGCCTGCCATCCGAGTGATTGGCAGAGTTTAGGGTAAAGCCGGAAATTCTAGATCGGGACCGTGTGTTGAAGTGCGTCTCGGACAACATGAGGATGTTAAGAGGGGTGTAGATGTGGGGGACGGGTGACCTTCTTTCAGCAGCCATACGTTAATGTCTTCCGACGGAACACCGTGATGAGGAAAAATTATGGAAAGGGTATTACTGGATCGCATCCTCAGACTGAGTAGTGTGAGCAAAGCTATTCCTCAATGGCAATTCAGTTTCCGAAGAAGTCATGGCACACCAGAACAGCTTCACCGGGTAACCAACTTTGCCTTAGAGGCAATGGAGACAAGATGTACACAGTAGTAATATTTATGGACATGCAACAAGCTTTCGACAGAGTTTGGCATGAAAGTCTTCTATCAAATCTAAAAACGTTCTTGACGCCGCAATTATTTACACTAATAAAAAGTTTTCTTGCAGAAAGGAAATTTAGTGTGGTTGTTGATGGAGAAAAATCATCACAGCGATCCATTGTGGCAAGTTAGTGTGCTAGACCCGACCTTGTATTCTTTGTACACTTCCGACATGCCAGAATCCTGGTGCTGTACGGAAGTTGAAGACGAAGACAGTATAATAGCAACATACGCGGACGACACTGCGGTAACGGTTGGGAGTAAAGAAATTAGTACTGCAACCAGGGGCCTACAAAATTACGTAAAGGTTTTCGAAAAGTGGGCAATGGAATGGAATATAGGAATTAATTGCAGCAAATGTGCTTGCGTAAAATTCGCCAAAATGCCTTTGAATTGCCCAGGAATTACAATGCTTAACGCTCCACACTTCAACACAAGACCCACTACAAATACCTTGGTGTGATTTTGAACAGAGGATTAATGTTCCAAAGGCAGACAACTATGATTAAACAAGCTGTATTTTCAAAGGACATAAAAATGTCATGGCTCCTTTCGCCAAGAAACAAACTTTCCTTGACAAATAAAGTCCGCCTCTATAAATCCATTTTGAGCCCAATTTGGAACTATGGTATCGAAGTATACGGAATTACATGTAAACCAAACCTGAACAAAATAAGGGTTGCGAAAAGCAATATAATCAGATCGATTTGTAACGCCCCTGGTGCATGAGAACAAAAGACATAGAGAGGGAACTTAGCATAGCCAAGATAGGCGATGTATGCAGGACACACGCGGAAAGATACTTAAGACGTCTTGGCCTCCCCCCCAACACTTGGGCGAGAAGGCTTACCTACCCCCCACGAAAAAGAAAACTGAAGAAATAGTACCCCAAAGATCTTCCTTCCAGTAACACTAAACATGTTAACTCAAATAATAAAATTTTTCACCATGAAAAAAAATTCTTTTCGTGCACGTGCTTTGGATCGTATTCGATTTTTCGTCCCAAAATTAGTCAATTGCGACCAAAAACAGCATCGCATGGACATTGCTAATGGGATGTTGGACTCTGTCCACGACGACCCAATATTGCTCCAGAGGGTCATAACTGGTGACGAATCGTAGGTTTATGGTTATGACGTGGAAACCAAAGCTCAATCATCTCAATGGAAGCTTCCGCACGAACCACGGCCGAAAAAAGCGCACCAAGTTCGGTCGAATGTGAAAGATTTGCTGACAGTTTTCTTCGATTGCAGGGGCGTGGTGCATCATGAGTTCTTACCACAGGGTAGAACGGTCAATAAGGAATATTACCTGCAAGTTATGCGCAATTTGAGCGAAGCAATCCGCCAGAAATCCCAGAATTGTGGAAGAACAAAAATTTGCTTTTGCAAATACTTGTGCGCGACTTTTTGGCCAAAAACAACACACTAATGATGCCGCAGCCACCGTATTCTCCAGATCTGGCCCCTGTGCCATTTTTTGTTCCCTAAACTGGAGAGGCCTATGAAAGAACAACGTTACGCTCCGATTGACGAGAAAAAGACGGCATCGAAGAAGGAGCTAAAAAAGATTAAAAAAAATGATTTTTTGAAGTGCTTCAAAGATAGGAAAAACCGTTGGCACGAGTGCATAATATAAATATATAATTAATGCATAATAAGAATATTCGCGATATTTTTTGAACACGCCTTGTATTTACACTCAAGTGTTGGCCTACCATGAAAATTTATAACTGCACAGAAGCCCAAGCATTCGACACCAAACAAATAGCCAAAATCCAAACAACGGTCTTAAAATAACAAGTAAGGGAGCAGCAGTCGAGTTTCCCGACTGCAAAATACCCTGTACCCTTAGACATGCTTAGAATTTATTTATTTAGTATCAATAAATAAATGAAACAATATTCTATTAAAAAAGAAAATAAGTTTCGTGTGATATAAAGCCATACACATTTGCTGCCAACGTCGCAGTCGGCGTCGCGCAATGCGTATTTTGCTGCGCTTCTGCTTCCCTTGCCATAGATTTTGCATGTGGCATACCTTCCGTGTTTCTTATCCGATTTGGTTCAAATTAAAAAATTAGATAGCTTTTATAAGCACCAACGCATATGCCGAATTGCACAGCATTAGGTTAATAATTGTGGGCGTGGCAGTTTTTTTTTGCGATTTGGAGCGATTTGCGGGGTAGCGGGGGGTGATATCAAAATAAAACAACAAACTTGTACTGCGTATGTTAATTACCTATCCAACGATATATGGCACATGTCTGTAGCTCTTGTAGTTTCTGAGATCTAGGCGTTGATACGGACAGACAGGCGGACAGACGGACGGACGGACGGACGGACAGACGGACATGGCTATATCGACTCGGCTGTTAATGCTGATCAAGAATATATATACTTTATGGGGTCGGAGATGCTTCCTTCTGCCAGTTACATACATTTGCACCATATTATGATACCCTTTTCACCCATTTTTAATGGGTACAGGGTATAAAAATACAGAGTAGTAGTCCTATAATAAACTTAAAAAGATAACAATCGCTGACAAATATTCCCGAGTTAAATGAACTACTTGCTCGACCTTTTGAGTAGGTTTCACCAAATCACATTAAAAAGATTCCGACTAGAAAAAACTGTATTTTTAATTAAAAACGCAATATAAGAATTTGCACCACTACCTTTCGGCTTCAATAACGCCCCTTCCATTTTCCGACGTGGCATGGACGACATCCCAAGGGATCCTAAACTATATTTGATACCCTACAAAAGGCTTATATTAAGTTCCAACTGAATAAGTGTTAATTTTTCAAGTCCAGAGTAAAGTGTTTTGGATTCGTCATTTCGGATAAGGATATAAAAATTAGCCCGGAGACGGTTTTAGCTATAGCTAAATACCCATGTTCAAGAACAGTTCGTTAACTGAGAGCTTACTTTGGTCTTTCGGGTTACTATAGACGATTTATTATTTTTAGATTATAGATTATAGATTATTAGATTATTATAGATTATTATTATTATATTATTATATTATTATATTATTATATTATTATATTATTATATTATTATATTATTATATTATTATATTATTATATTATTATATTATTATATTATTATTTATTGCTAAGCATTTAACTTACATGTTGAGACGCTAATATGGACATGTCAGTAAGAGGTAGTCGATAAATAAGGCGGTGAAATTTAACCAAGAAGCAATACGGGCATTTAAAATAATTAAGAACTCATTATTATCAAGTAAAGTAATTCGGACATACCCCGCATCTAATTTCGCGACACTTTCGAGGCCAGACGAAAATTCCGCATAGGCTCTTAAACCCCTAAGAAACTGTTTATATGTTAAAGATAAAGTAAAATTCTGTACTTAACATCAACCCTTTACCCATTCACTGAGTAGTTGGAAGCAACCATAGCATAGCAACCATAGTATTAAAAGATGAAAGCGCATCTTGAGGAATTTGACTACGAATTGTTGTATAAAATAGGAAAAGATAACAAAGTAGCAGGTGCCCGGTCTCAGATAGTAAATTTAAACGACCTTAATTTCGTCTGTTCAGTTAGTACCCAGCATAGTGATGAGGAATCTGGCCACAACCGAAAAGTGAGCATAGAAGCTCCAATTAACACCTTTAAAACCAAATTTTCAAATCTCTCATAAGGCGGAATCTACTGATTACAAGTTCAGCATACCTTTTCTCACACTTCATAGGCACGACGTACACCGACACTTCTATGACTTCGCCGAACTAGTGGCAATCCTAAACATATAACTTAAGCCCTCGGTCGTTATTGGAATTAACATTACAGAGAATATAATGAGAAAAATCCAATCTATCTATCCCTATTTTGATGGATATAAACATTTATTAATACACCCGGGGTCACCAGCGACCCCTTTATAAACTTGCTAGCCCCAAATGGGGCGCCGGCTAGACACTTGCCTAGCTTAATACTTGAAAATTAATAATATAAAAATTGGACTAAATACCAATTTAAAGTCGTCTACGGGATCGACCGCTAGGGGATGGTGTTATTAGGTCCCTCGGCTGACGCCTTTTCAGCCTCCTTAGCAACGTCCCAGCGGGAAGTCGTTGCGCCAGTCTGTTCCTGTGCCCCTGTAGTCTGTTATTGTAGCGGTTATCGTCAAAGACTGTGGGCAGCTTAAGATCTTTGTGTAGTGACGAGTTACGAATGTACCACTTGCATCCGGTGATCAATCTGAGTGTTTTGTTTTGGGCCATCTTTATTCTTTTGATTTGGCTATCACAAGCTAATCCCCATATTTGGCACCCATACCTCCAAATTGGCACGATAATTGTCACCTTATTAGCCAATGACAGTTTGCTCCTTGAATTTAACAGCCAAAAATGTTTGTTCGTTGCATTTCGTATGCGGGTTCCAATGGCGGTGATGTGCTTGGCAAAGGTGAGTCTGCGATCCAATGTAAGAACAAGGTATTTAGTTGAATTGGTCTGTAGGACAAGCCTTCCTTCTATGTCGATAGCAGGCGGGATTTGCCTTAATAAGGAAAAAAAAACATTGGCGGATTAATCGCTATTTATGCCGATGTTCCAACTCTTCGCCCATTGCGCGAACGTTGTGGCAAACTGCTGGATTCCATCAGCCGCAGAGGCTTCACAGCTTGATCTGTGGGTGATACAGACGTCGTTAGCAAACGTGGCCAGCATGGTAGACGGATTGTCTGGTTGCGGCATATCACTACTGTAAATGCAGTAGAGGAGAGGCCCCAGGACACTACCCTGAGGGACATCAGCCTTCGCTTCGTATTTCGCAGAGACGGCCGAATGAAACCGAACCGCGAACTGCCTTCCCTGAAGGTATGACTTCAGTAGGTGCAAATATGGGTCAGGTAGTCTCTTCTTTTTTTGAACAGTAAACCTAGGTACACATTTCAATAATTTTAAAATTAGATTTTCGCAAAATATAGTAAAAGACTTGACAAACGAAGTACAGCAGGAAGTAGAAATTTTTAAAACACACAATGGGGTTCAACGTAATGCCTTAGAAAAAAAATCCAATTATTAATTATACTTCCCGAAGGTGAAACAAAAAATATATACTCAGGGAAGACTTATAGCGAAACAATGCACAATCTGTAAGGAACAGAAATATAATCGACATCCAACAAACCACAAACTGAAAGCGACCTCGGTTCCCAAATACCCATGCCAAATAATTCATAAAGACATGTATCTCAAAAGAGGAAAAGTTCGACTTGACTGCCATTGAAAATTTTTCTGAACTGGCGCAAGGGAGAGTCATAAAATCTGATCTATTGAGTCTATCCGATCCCCGCTGAGAGAACTTATATTTTGGCGACCCTTGTAATACCTTGTCATTGATATCGAAAAATCCCTAAACTCGGCTTCAATAAAATGTATGCTCTTGGACCAACTCAAAAACGAAATTTTACAGCACCCCCAAATAAGAGCACGGTGAAGGGTAAAATCGAAAGATTCCATTCCATATTTTCAGAAATTGCATATCACAATTACGATAAACTGCTATCCGACCACAGCGCAGTAAACTTGCTCCTAAACATCCCCGTCCTCAGAAAAACCCCGCCTAGAAGACTCACTGGGAAACACACAAATGCCCCCAAGTTTACATTTTGGATGCTTTCCTCCCTGTACTCAGATCCCCCTCTTTCCACACCAAGCAACATAGATGCGGCCATCGAAAACTTAACCAGAGAAATGCACAATGCTGCTGACTTTGCGAACCCACCTCCTCCGACTACGCCGAGAACACCTGAAAGAGACTTGCACTTGTGGTCTCCTGAAATCGCGGCCCTCGTGGCCGAAAAAAGGCGCCTCAGAAGAGTCTGGTTTTCATCGCGCAATCCCAGGGACAAGACAGCACTTAATCGTGCCACCAAGGAACTGAAGGACAAGCTAACCATCCTACGGCAGGACTCCTTCCATAGATTCCTCAAGGAGCTGGAACCTGGAGACCCGCAGCACAATATGTGGAATGTCACGAGGCACATTAAAAGACCTGCGAAGAAGATATCACCCATGCGCAAAGTGAACGGGTCCTGGTGTCGGTCTGAGATCGAAAGAGCAGAAGCCTTTGCCGACCATTTACATAGTGCTTTCTCACCTTTCGATAGATGCACTGCCGAAGAGAGAGCTGCCATCATAAGGTTCGTAGAGAGCCCAAGTGCTCCTGGCACGCCAATACAGCCCGTCGAACTAGAGGAGATTGTGCAGGAGATCGCCTACTTAAAAAATGGCAAGTCACCAGGTCCTGACCGAATTGATGCAACAGCACTGAAAATGTTGCACCTAATCTGTTCCCAAAGGCTGGCTAACATCTTTAACAGCTGCCTCTGTCTAGGGTACTTCCCGAAAGTGTGGAAGCGTGCGGAAATAATTGTCCTCCTCAAGCCTGGAAAACCTGAAGCCAATCTAGCATCGTATCGTCCGATTAGTTTGCTGGCAATCCTGTCTAAAATACTTGAAAGAATATTTTTTCGTAGAGTACTGCCAGTTTTGGACGAGGCCGGACTGATCCCTGATCACCAGTTTGGATCAAGACGCCTTCATGGAACACCAGAGCAATGCCACCGGTTTGTTGAGTGCATACTAGAGGCCTTCGAAAAGAAAAAGTACTGCTGGGCCGTTATGCTGGATGTTAAACAGGCGTTTGACAGAGTCTGGCACCATGGACTCCTGTTCAAAATTAAATCCAACCTTCCAAGTTCCCACTTCGCCTTCCTCAAGTCGTACACAGAGGAAAGAGAATTCCGAGTGAGATGCGGATCATCAATCAGCACGCCTAGGCCTATAAGAGCAGGAGTACCTCAAGGCAGTGTTCTTGGACCCATCTTATACACACTCTACACAGCGGACCTTCCCATCACCCCCTCTCGGAACCTCACAGTAGCTACGTACGCGGACGACACCGCGTTCCTAGCCTCCGCTACAGATCCTCAGGAAGCATCAGCCATCATATAAAGACAACTGAATGCTCTAGATCCATGGCTGAAACGATGGAAGATCGTGGTCAACGCGGAGAAATCCTCCCACACAACCTTCGCATTACGCAGGGGGGATTGCCCCCCCGTCACACTCAACGGGGAAACCGTTCCAACGAATGACACTCCCAAATATCTAGGGCTGACCCTGGACCGCAGGCTCACATGGCGTCCACACCTAATCAACAAGTGCAACCAGGCCGACCTACGACTCAGGCAACTTCACTGGCTCCTGGGCAGAAGATCCAAGCTCAGGGAAAAATTCAAACTACTCACATACAACGTAGTGCTGAAGCCAATCTGGACCTATGGGATTCAGTTGTGGGGCACGGCAAGCAGTACCAACCGCATCAGAATACAGCGGTTTCAGAATAAATGTCTGAGAACATTTTCTAACGCTCATCCGTACCACGAAAACTCAATAATCCACAAAGAGCTTGGAATTCCTTCGGTAGCAGAGGAGATCACCCGACACAGTGAAAGATATACAAAAAGACTGGACAACCACCCCAACCACATGGCCATCAAGCTCCTAGAAAACAGCCAATCCCTAAGACGCCTGAAAAGGAAACACCCGCTTGACCTCCCCCACCAATAGACACCTAAGTCAGACTCAAAAGATGTACATTCCAAGTACCTCCCTTAAGTTAATGTCACCCCCAAATCATTTAATGATTGGGGGAAGGAAGTTCAGGCCACCAGCCTGTAAATATCTGGGGTGTTGCGTCTAGCTCACTTTGGGATGCTATGAAGTTCACCAAATTGGGAAATATCTTTCTGGGTACATTAGAGTAATGGATTGATTTCGCTGCGGCAGGGGCAGTTTACTTAACACCTACCGGATGTGGGTTTGGTCCTGCTTTCCTTGCAGCACGATTGAGGGCCATTTTCGAGGAACAAAGCTCCTCTTCGTCACTCAAAGGTAAAACGCCCAAATCCATATCTTCCTTAGCAGATGCCGCCCTCTTCCTTATTTTAGAGGATAAGGCTACTTTTTGTTTCATCGAGTACCTGGTTTAAATGAGACATCCTACCAGACGGTAGCACATTGGGGCTTCGCGACTGAGCTGACGAGTGCACTGCTGTGAATGGTGCTGACAGAAGTACAACATACATTGCCACACAAATAGGAAGGGAATATGTACGGGGATGAGATGCTTGAACTGGTAGAAGTCAATGTGTATGTGGTACTACCTAAAGTATCCGAATTTTCAATAGTAGAACGTCTCCCGCTGTATAATGTACAGACAACCTCATGCAAAACCGACCAAGAAGCGCTGCCGTTTATCGTACGGTTCAAATCGTGGGGATAGATTCGAGAGAACAAAGTGTAGAAAGGATTACAAGGAATAAGAAGAGTGGATTCGTTGCTCTGAATAATAGAGAATGAGAATTAGGGATTTGATTGAAGAGTAAGTACAAAGTGAAGTAAAGCCATAGAGGCCGCTAGAGTCCGAACACCGTACCCCAAAAAGCTCATGCTGAACAGGCTCATGTTGATATACAACAGCATCGGAATAGAGGACTAAAATTTCTAGACCATCTATTATGAATGTGGAATTTTAGGCATGTTAGAAGCTAGCGGTCAACATTACCATTAATAAGATTATGAAAACGACACCCAGTATCTTTCTACGGCTTGTAAGATATGGTAAATTAATTATAAAGAGTCTGATAAGGGAGGTGAAGATTTGCATCCCACTTGAGTCCCCTAAGAGCGAACATCAAGAAGTTTTTTTGTACGGATTCAATGCGGCCCTGATGAGCCCCGTACTCCAGTATTGGACGGACTAAATATATGTAAAGGCTCTTAGTTATATAAGGTTCATTAAATTCCTTAGACCATCCTTTTATGAAGCCAAGCACACCCTTGGCTTTATTTCCATCGTGAAAATATGCCCGGGAAATTTAAGATTAAGATCTTTAAAAAAAAAAACATTTACCTGAGTTGATCTTTCTAAGGAAATTCCATAAAGAAAGCAAGGGGCTTGATTCCGGCTTGAGCGACAAAAAGACATAAGCTTGCATTGTGACCCATTAAGTTTTAAGAGATTGATAGAACACCATTTTTGAAAATTATCCAAGTCGGTCTGAACAGTCTTTGGGCAGAATAAATGTTCTATTGAATGCAATAGTAAACTTCATCTACATACATAAGAACCAAAGAGTTCGTTAGAGAAGGGCGTAAGTCATAAATTTTAAAAAGTAATGGCCCAAGATGGCTTCCTTGGGGGACTCTCGATACAGCTCTGACAAGCCGAGAGGGTACATCTTTAAAAAAGGGCACGTTGGGTTCCTCCATTTAAGTAACTGTAAATCCATATGAGAAGATCGGAGGGAAATCCCAAGAGATTAAGTTAACTCAAAATGAGTGAGTATTTAACAGAGTCAGATGCTTTGCTGAAGTCAGTGTAGATGACATACATATCTTTAAAGGCCATTTTTGAAGCCATATTTAAAAAAGCCCGTTAGCTCCAAGAACCATGCGGTGGTGGAGCGACACTTTATAAAACCATGTTAGCATGGAGAAATAATTTAACTGCAGAGGTAATGTAGATGCAGCGTAACCGATTTCTCAAAAAGCTTTGGAATTGCTGACAATTTACCTATGCCTCTATAGTTAGTAGCATCGGATTTGTTTCTTTTTATTGTATGTGAGGGAATTACGAAAGATTCCTTCCAAATAAGATAAGAGATAGGGAAAAAAGTTTTAGAAGAGGATTGCACTATGGCTTAGCGCAGTTCTTCAGTACACAGCCTGGAACACCATCGGGTTCTGTGGAACAGACTGATTTTACCTTCAAAAGACCGATAAAACACTGCTTTTGGAGAAAAATGGCCTGAAAATAAGAATGGCTGATTATGATGAATAAGGCTAATCCATAACTGTTGGAAGTGAATACGTTGTTTGAGAGAATGTTGCGAATAAATCGGGAATACCCTGATCAGTAGTCGCCGATAAATTTTCAAACGAAATTAAGGGGGGAGAAATGCATGTTTACGCTTAGTATTCACAAAAGTATACAACTGCTGCACATCCTGTGTAAACTAGATTAAGTAGCGGTAAATATAATTCTTATAACACTCAGCGTTATGCACGGTGAAGTTTCACAGAGCTATCTTGTAAAAGTTACATAGAAGCCAGTTTTTTTTTAATCACTTTAGAAGTCTGTTCTTAACATATTTTAAGTTTTTTAGAGTTCTTGTAAACCAAGGCGGATCAGTTAAGGCGGATACTTCCATGGATTCAAAGTATGTATTAAGCTTTTTTAGAATATCTAAAGCGACATTAGTATCGGTGCATTCCCAGAGATCGGGACAAATCGAATGTTTAAATTAAGTTGCTTAGTCTCTAAAAGTCAGCCTTACGAAAACAGCGAGTTTTTGGAGACATAAGAGTGCCAGCAGTAAGTTTCAATGGACAACTCAAGCGCTGGGTGGTAAGGATCTTCTTATACTCTGTACCCATGTCCGTAATAAACGTCTTCATCGGACAAGCCAGAATAAAAGATTCGAAAATTGTCTTAGCGACGGTACTTGCGCTTTTGTTTGGTGTGGGTATAGTAACTTAATATTTAGTTAAGTCACTAATGAGGGTGACTACATATTCATTGCTATTACACCGGTCTACAGCATTTTCGCGCTTGGGTTAAATGTAACTTATTTTTATTGATTTTATATCTATCAATAAGAATAAGAACAAAAAATAGTTCTGAATTTGATTTATGAGTAAAAAATGGGAAAATTAAAATTAATGAAACTACATTAAAATTTGACATAGAGCTGATTTATGAAAAGATACCTAACAACCATTAAAGATTTTTTTTACAATACAAGTTTTAAAAGAGTGTTACAATGTTCGAAAACGAACAATTTTATTTTTCCTGTCATGTTCAGTAGACGTTTCTCTGATTAAACCCCAAATTAATCTCCCATCATGCTTTCAGTTTATTGGCCGTCTATCAAATTCCATTATATCTTGATGGAATCCTTGTTCTTTAAATTTATCCAAATGTACACAGTGTACTGTACACAGTACACTGAATGTAACATATGAATTTTTAAGAGACATTCTACATCCGATGTTGGCAAAATTCGTAATCATGTCAGTGATCAGCTCTTCACAATATTCAGCCTTAAAACTGTTCCAGGCTTTTTTCTCTTCATTGCTAAGTAACTTTAGGAAAATATCACAATTCATAATTTTTTTTACTTGTGGACCTACAAAGATTCCAGCTTTGATTTTCGTGTCTGAAAGCTTTGGAAAAAACTCTTTTAATATTTGAAAGCTTCGGACTCATGATTTAGAGCCTTTACAAATTGTTTAATAAGACCAAATTTAATATGTAATGGCGGCATTAATATAGCTCTAGGATCGACAATTGCTTCCCATTTAATATTGTATTTGCATACATTCCAGTCAAAAAACACACCATCTTGAAGTCTCCAATAACTTCCCACTTGTATTCCATATATTTAATAGCAGTTAAAAGCATTTTAATACTGTCGTAATTTTCTTTATGATGTACGGAATGTGCCAATAGAATAGATGGAAATTTGTTCCCATTGTGTAGTAGATCTGCTTTTAGACTTTTTGTTGAACTGCCAAAAATGACGCTATTCAGTTGTATAACATGGAATACCAATTTCTTTAAATAAACCTTTCAGGTAATGACAAAAATCAAAAATAGTTTAATCGCTCTAAGTTCTTAAAAAGCAAATAGTTTCGATTTGTAATCACATTTTTGTTTATATATGTGCTTAATAATGATAATTGCATAAGTAAAACCCATGCGCAAAAAAAAAACTTTTTTGTATGTTATCCGTCTTTGATTTATGAAATTTTTTTATTTATCATTTATAGTGATTAGATATACCTTTCCAATAATAATGTCTTTTGACCTTGGCAAAGTTTTTTGAAATACCTGTATGTCCTCCTTGTAATGGATCGTCATGTAGTGTAGACAAAATCGATTCTTTATCTTTTTTAATATTTACTAAGGTCACTAAGGTAATTTTATTTCCCATTTTATTTTTAATTATTAATTATTTATTAATTATTAAATTTTTCAATTGAATTATCAATTGAAACATTTTCAAAGATATTTTCCTACGGTGCCATTTAACGTATTTCACAGATTTTTGATTGATTCCTTTGTTGAGTCAAAATAAATTCATAAAATATTCCCATTTTTTGCGCTCTACACCAGTTTTCCCCTTTATTTTGTTTATTTTATGTAAGTTAACCAGGCGACGGCTAAAACCGATCGTCCAATGAACAGCATCGGCCATTTGCTAGCACAGCATCTGGCCGAAAGCTCTTGCATAGCCGGCAAGCTCTGCATGTTGGCAGAGGCCGCTATGAAGCTCCTTTAAGTTAGCTTTTAAGTTTAGTTTTTATTTGGAATTCCCAGAATAAAGTGCACAAGATTGTAAATTGACAACTCCGGCGATCCGTCGTTAGAACCTAATTTTATTACCGCAAACTAAGTCTCAAGGCCAGGAGCTAAAAGGAGGACAGTCATCCTCCCATCGTAATCTCCATAAATCTTTATTTGAGTAGCCCCCGAACTCTGTGCACAGCCGATTACGAAAGATTTTAGGAAGGTCGCACACGTGGTTTATCACAGCTAGCTACCCCATACGACACGGCAAAGCGGCCACTGCACCTAATAATAATTTTGTATGCCAGCCTGCGATTCAAGCCTTTGGAAAAACTGACCTAAGTCAAGATTTCCATTAGTGTACAAATCGCCAATTGTATAACTTACAGCGATTTTCTTTCTGTTTATGGGTATTTCTGTTTACTAGTTTAAGTTCGTTTATTGTTATTCTAGACAGAGCATTGGCTATATGGTTATCCTTCCCCTTGAGGTATTCTACCGTAAATTCAAATTCTTCCAAGTCCAAGTGATTTTTCTGAACAATTTTTAATGAATCTTCTGCAATAGTTGCAAAATGCAACGAATTGTCTAGCTTCGTCTGCATATTCTGGTTGGGCGTAGTTTTTGATTACACCATATTTAGAGTTATCTGGTAGTATACCTCTATCAGTACATTTGCGACCTAAATAAGTAACCACTTTATAGTATTAAAGAAAGTATATAAAGAAAGTAAATTTTTCTGGATGTACTTTTAGATTATGCTGTCTGCATAATTTGAAGACGTAGGTTAAATTCTTAAGCATATGCTTTTCAGAACAACCGATTACCACTAAATCATCCACATACAGAAATGCTTGCGAAGGCTGTATGCCTGTAAATACAAGTGTCATCATTCTTTGACGTAAGTTGTATCACTTGTAGCGATACGGACCTGTTGAAGTTGAGTTCTTTATATTTCGTCTTATTTGATTTCATAAAATCCAAACATCAGGTCTAGGCAGGAGAAATATTTTGCTCGTCCTAAATGATCAATAATAGCAGTTTCTTGTTGATTTGGCGATATTCAACTACTAGTCTCCATCGCATTTCCGCCGAATTAGGCAGTGATTTCTTGGGTAGTGGGCTCTTATATTCTAATATAGATGGCTCGACAATGCCGTCTTTTATCAATTTGTCAACTTGCCTTTGAATTTCTGGCTTTTGACTTTCTGGCATTCTGTAGTTCTTGATGTATAGAGGTATAGTTCTTTGAAATAATCGAAGTGGTCATTAGTATGTAAAGTGTAATATTGTTCTCTGACATCATCTCAACAATGTCGTTGTGTTTTACCATTTTTTTTGTTATATTAAGTGGTGTGTTTAGTGGTGTCAAATCTATTTCTCGTTTTAAAAGATTTTCACTTAAAATTGATTTCTATTTTGCATTGGGTTACTCTTATCATTTTGTTTCCTTCTATTTTTATATTATTAATTGAATTTTGGCAATTTTGGTTAAGAATGGTTTGGGTTAAGTTCCAGGTTACAATTGTGTTTGGTTCTATGTATTTTATTATTTCGTTCGTGTGTACTGGCTTAAAATTACAAAATGGTTTTAAGTGTTTAATAATATTGGTGACACATTCATTTTTTATTTCTTTATTTTCGGCATTATAAACTTTATTTTCTTTTTCAAAGATTGTGTGTCCGTGTAATCTAGCTGATAGCCGTTGGAGTCTGGGTAAGGGATTATTATTTTAATTGTGTTTATTAGTGAAAAGTAAATGGGCATGTGGAATATGATTAAAAATTGGTTATCATTGTAGTTAATCCAAGCGGATGTTTTAATGTTTAAAATAATTTGGCTGTTCACATTCTCAAGTTTGTCATAGTTTAGTAATTTGGGGTTAAACAGTCCAAGTCTGGAAAGCTGCATAGCCATTTCCAAATTTTCTACGTATTCCGTAAACTGCATTGGTTCGAACAAAAGACTGTTAATTATGGTGTGGTTATTTTCATAATTATGTATCCTTCGAATTTCGTCATTTATCAATCGTATAGCGTCGTTGAGTTCATGTAATTTTACTGAGTTATGGGCGTTGATGTCAAGTTTTTTCTGTATTGCGACTCGATCATTTTCATCTAGTGTTCCAAATAGGTATTTAAAAACTGAGCCCACAATGTTAATAAGTCCCCGTTTGTTTCTATGTTGCAGGGTTTACAGTGATTGAAGCGACATAGTGATTTTCACACATAAGAATTCAATGTCACCAGGATTCGGTAACTTAACCTCTTCAGAAACAAAGTTGGAGTCTACAGAGATTAGGACTCCTACTTCCCTTCGTAGTGGTCGGACCCGTCTGTAAGTGGTGTACCTGTCTGGGAAAATTTCGGAGCTAAAAATCTCCAGCTTTAACCAGGTCTCTGTGAAGACTACAATCAGGGATGCAAAAGAGAAGAGAACTATAAGAATACAGTTTAGGGAGCTTACTCCGAAGCCCTCTAGTAATTTGATAGGTAAGAGTGGTTTACCCTTAGCAGTGAATTTTAAGGGGGTAGACTCTACTCGAGCCGGAGGAATCACTTGAAGTGATATCCTGGATGGTAATTCAGACGAGTTATACTCGATTATGGAGTCAAATTCGAAAACCACATTTGTGTTTCCAACTCCTGCTCTTGGGGTGGTAAGAGTTATGAGCGGCTGCATGGTCGTCGGCTGATCAGGCTGAATAACGATATCCGTGCATACGGAGTCCCTAATAGCGGTTTTTTTACGTTTTGGAGATTCATTTAGTAGGCTGCTAAATTGGAAATCCAGCGCAGAGAGTTGGTCGTTGATTTTACGGAAACCACCGACCAACTCTTTGATATCGTTTTTAGTTTGCCGCATGAACGTTCGCATTTCTTTTTGAACCGCGCGACATCCACTACAGCAAAAGTGGAAACTAGCGTTTCTAGGGATTGCATCTGAAACTGAGGCGGTGAAACCGGCACATTTCGTATGTACTACGTTTTCACACAGCCAACATGGGATGCTAGGACATGGACGCGGAAATCGGCTTATTGCGCGATTTTATAGCGCAGATGCTATAATATTCCAGTATACAATTTTTTTTATAAAAACTAGATATTTAAAATATATAAAAAGATATATTGACAAAAAATAATTAATTTTACACAAACTAGTAGCCTTAAACCACTGTACTTGTTTAATAAGAGCGCAATAAAAGGGAGAGGTAATGGAAAAAAGAGCGCAAACTAGGAGAGATTGAGTTATTGCAAAAGTAGAAATTGCAGTAAATGTACCTTGGGTAAATAATAAAATAATTTTAACACACCAAATACGGTAACGAGCAGACGCGAGTGCGAATGGAATCGTTTTAATTATTTGATTTAAATAATTAATTTCTTAACAAACGCCTAAACAAAATCGAATGATCGCAAGAAAAAAACACGTCCGTTAGCTATGAAAGTGAAGTATTCTCGCTGTTGTTCGTAATAATTAGGTTGAAATTGTTCGAATTCATGCGCGTATTGAAATCTCATTTCGTGAATAGACATTTTAGTTAGTTTACTGTCCGATGGTCTTAGTCGTTTAGTAATCGGGAAGTTAGTATTTTTAGATGTAGAGGGTTGTTGTAGTTGAGGGTATGTATTTCCTTTGAAAAGTGGTGTTTGAGGATTTTGGGTTTTGTTGGGATGTTGGTTGAAAGGATTTTTTTTTAATAATGGGTTGTGTGTTCATGTTTTGGTTGGGTCTGAAATAATTAGGTGCGTGCCACATTCGTGGGTTGTTAGTCATCTGCTGTGTATAGCTAGGTCTAAAATTAGGAATATTGTAGGTAACTTGGGCGATATTGAGTTTGAACATTAGTATTGAATTTATGTGCTTTAGAATTCTGCTTAGGATTTAAGTTTTTATTAGAGTATTTTAGGTTTTTTATTAAATTCAAAATTAATGTGTTCTTCATAAATTCCCTCATTTTGTGCAATGGTAACTAAAGATCTGAAGTCTGTAATATCGTGATGAGCTAAAATAGTAAATAATTGTATTGATAGTTTCTTAATAGCGTCTTTAATAGCCTGAATATAAATAAGAAAATCCGGTTGGTTACCTTCCAGGTGTAGTTTCGAAATTAATAATTGACGTCGTCTTTCCGCTACTTCGAAGAATGCTCTATCCTTTGTATGGTGTCCCCTTAAGTTCTCCAGAAGTTTGTAGTTTGGTGTTTGGGTTTTAAATTCCGCGATGAGTCTTAATTTGAGGGAAGGCCAATCTTCGATGTTCGGAAGTCCCAAGGATCGTGTTACCTGTCCATCCAAGTTCCTTTCGATGGCTCCTACTAGAATCCTTTGTTGTCGGACATCAATGGTTTGGTAGACCGAAATTACGTAATCCACTCTGCTGACGAAGGTGTGAAGGGTTTCTGGATCACCCTTGAATGGCATAATGTCTTTAAGCTGCCGACGGGCTTCGGCAACGTTGTTGTCGCTCAGCGCAACGATTTGGGGTGAGGCAATAATTGGTTGTGACATTTTTATTGTACAATTTTAAATTTTATGTTTTATTTTTTGGATTTAATTTTTTTGTTCTGTTTTGTATTTAATGTTTTTTTTTATTTTGGATTTAATATTTTTTTGTTTGTTTTGGATTTAATGTTTTTTTTTGTAGTTTTCTAGTTTCACTTACACTTTTTTTATTGTAAATTTTTAATTTTGATGTTGTATTATTAAATTGCTTTAATTTATTGTTCTCTTTTTTATTTTTATTAAAGTATAAAAGTTTTTTTAACTTCACTATCTTAGAATTTTATATGTTCGTTTTTACACTTAGTTGCCTTTGGATGTTTTTGTTTAGTATTTTACTCCCCCTTTTTATACCCTGTACCCATTGAAAATGGGTGAAAAGGGTATCATAATATGGTGCAAATGTATGTAACAGGCAGAAGGAAGCATCTCCGACCCCATAAAGTATATATATTCTTGATCAGCATCAACAGCCGAGTCGATATAGTCATGTCCGTCTGTCCGTCCGTCCGTCCGTCCGTCTGTCCGCCCGTCTGTCCGTATCAACGCCTAGATCTACAGGTACAGGGTATTTTGCAGTCGGGAAACTCGACTGCTGCTCCCTTACTTGTTATTGGATAACCGAATTGGAATTATAATCCAAGTTGAAGAGTTTTCACGAATTTATTTTGGGAAATGTTTCGAGCAATGGATTATAAAATTGAACTTACTTTCCACTCGAAGGTTCTTTTTTCGGATACTTTTTGTATCCTACCGACTGCGCCAGTAAAATAGATGTGATATTTTTTATTGAGTCGAATATATGTCCCGTCAGTTGACTAAGGACAACGCCGAGAATAATTATTTAACGAAGGTTTTTATTGAACTTCTTTATTCTGATATCAGCTTAAGACTTAAAATCAAATGTAAATTGGATTGAGGAGAAGCATCAGTGTTTTAACAATATGTGTATTTCGGGAGATTCAAAGAGAGCAGTCAAATCTGCTTAGGTCAGGCTTTAGGATGTTTACAAGAATTATTATTAATTAGTTTATTAGAAACGGATGCTGCGCAGATGGGATACATTATAGAAATCACTTAGTGCATTACTGTTTATAGTTCTTTGAAATAATTAAAGTGGCCGGTTTGGACCACCCAAAATCCGTCACTATATATGTATATCTATAAATTTAAAAACTAAAATTAAAAAAAAATTCTATGCAAAAGTTATATTTCTTTGTTTCCTAGCTTTTTATTTTTATTTTAGTTTTTAAATTTCAGTTTAAAATATTTCTACATAATGGTTGTATGACTTTACGGGCAATACTTCTCATCGGGCAGAATGTTTTTCGCTCAATGTTACAATGGTTATTATTATATAAAATATTTCTAAATATTATCTTTTGTCAAGAGGAAGAGCATGAGAGAGGAGTTGCTTGCTAGATGCCAGGGAGTGCGGACGTGTGCTCGCTGCGTGAACGAGGAAGGCAGATGTGTACTGAAGACATATAACTATTGTAACACATTAATAAAAGAAAAGAATAAACATGAAGATCAACCTGACAATTCAGAAGTGGGATACAAATTCATTTCTAAGTGGAAAATGTGAATTAAAGAAAACGAGTTAAATAGTAAACGATTGGATTAGAGACGTACAACAAAACGGCACGTTATAGCAAAACGGTTGTACAAGACCAAAGAGAGATTCGGAAAAACGGCACGATATAGCAAACGTCGAATAAAAAGAAAAAGCACAAGAGAAACCAAGGAAGATCGACAAACGGCGAGGAATAGCAAAAGGCAAAGAATCGCAAACGGTTGATCGAAAGGAAAAAGGAAGATCGACAAACGGCGAGGAATAGCAAAAGGCAAAGAATCGCAAACGGTTGATCGAAAGGAAAAAGGAAGATCGACAAACGGCGAGGAATAGCAAAAGGCAAAGAATCGCAAACGGTTGATCGAAAGGAAAAAGGAAGATCAACAAACGGCGAGGAATAGCAAAAGGCAAAGAATCGCAAACGGTTGATCGAAAGGAAAAAGCAAGAAACAACGAGAACGGTTAAAAAAAAAAAAAAAAAAAAAAAAAAAATAAGATATACATACGAAGCCACAAAGGGTACAGGTATAAAAGGAAAATAGGGAGAGCGAATCAGAACGGCAACGAGTGCAGACGTGCAGAAGTAAAGGCTCTCTAAAGATTGGGGATTTGGACGTGATCTTGAGGGCTCACGATCTCCAAGTCAAAGGAAACAAAACGGCAAAGATCAATGAGTTGATGACGAAACTGGAAAGTGATGAAATTGAGACAGACGACTACGATATAATGGAACAAAACGCAAGTACAAGTATGCAAGCCCAAATCAACGAACTTAAGGAGATGGTGGCAAACTTGGCGACGATGGTCCAAACGGCATGCTTGCAGCAACAAAGTCAAGCACAAGGGACTGTGGAACAAGAAACGACACGCTTACGTCAGACGCGGGATGGATCGAGACACACACATGCGCCAAACGAGATGCAAACGGAAAATGTGCTCTCATCGCCACAGCTAGAAGCTCAAGGTCAAGGTTTTACAAGCATCAAAGAAATGATAGGAATTCTGCCGGATTTTGATCCAATCAAGGGATCTATCACATCGGAGCAATTCATTGCAAAGGTAGAGCAACTACAAAGTGTATACATGTGGACAAGTGACGCTGTGCTGTTTGCAGTGCAGCATAAGATGCGTGGAGTAGCAAAAACATGGCTGGATGCACAGCAGGTATATCGATCATGGGATCAATTCAAATCGGCATTCGCTCTTGATTTTCCATGTTTAGTAAGTACGGCCGATGTGCACAGAGAATTGATGCGTCGCAAGCGACGCAATAGCGAGTCATTAATTGAATACTTTTATGCGATGGTAGCTATCGGACGGCGTGCGAGTGTCGATGAACCATCAATAAACTCGTATATCATCAACGGGCTTAACTCAAAAGAACTCACGAAATCATTATTAGCGATGAACATACGCACTTGTTCAGAGCTGCTAAAGTCGTTGGAAAATTTGAGATTTTCACAAGAGATACATCAACAACAATACAACGCGTCAACGATCAATGAAAAGCAATACAACGATGCTGATGGCAAGATGAAAGCAGTTAAATGTTATAATTGCAATAATTTCGGGCACTTTGCAGCAAAATGCACAGAGCCACAGCGAAAGGAAAGATGTTCCAAATGCTCTAAGATTGGGCATAATGAAAAGGATTGCAAGGTGAAAACATCGTCAACGGTGGCTCAAGTGAATGAGTCGCATCACAAGGAGTATCCGCCAATAATGAAAACAGTTCTCATTGGAGGCCAACAGTTTGAAGCATTCATCGACACGGGCAGTGATAACACCCTAATGAAAGAAGCAGCAGTGCCAGAGGGAGCAATCGGCAGCCGAGAGTCAAACGGCTGCAAGGCTTTGGAGGATCTGTGGTCGAATCGAAGGAGTGCATGCTTTCAGAGTTTGCATATGGCAAACTGAGACTCTGCACGCAAATTCAGGTGGTACCAAACGAAGTCCTACCATATGATGTCCTCGTGGGCAGAGATATCATCTGCCACGATCAGGAAATGCTGGTTGCCGAAGATTCAGGATCAACGTTGACAGCAGCGGAGCAGGTCGGGTTTAATGTTAACACGGACATTGACCCCGACCACCAGGAACAGGTGAGCGATCTATTAAAGAGCTATAAAGAGTGTTTTGCCGAAGATTTGTCAAATATTGGCAGGTGCAAAACGACGAAGATGGATATAGAGGTATCCACTACGAAAGCCATCTTGGGGCGGCGATATCAAGTGCCGTTTGCCCAAAGGGAGATGATGACTACGATAATAGGTGACTTACTGAAGTACGGGATAATTGAAAGGAGCAAGTCAACGCATGCAGCATCAGCAATATTGGTGCCAAAGGCAAATGGAGAACGGAGGCTATGCGTGGACTATCGGGCTCTAAACGCAGTCACTATAAAGAAGCGATATCCGATGCCGATTGTAGAGGAGCAATTGGCAAAGCTATCCGGAAACGTATACTTCACGACGCTGGATATGACATCCGGTTATTACCAGGTTCCGATGGACGAGAAAAGCAAAAATTTGACGGCATTTATGGCACCAGATGGACTGTACGAATTTAATGTTATGCCCTTTGGTCTGGTGAACGCACCGATGGTCTTCCAAGAAGTCATTACTGAGATCATACGAGAGCTGAAACACCAACGGAATATTATCAATTATGTGGACGAAGTCATAATTGCATCCAAGACGGTCGAAGAAGGACTCATTATATTAAAGGAATTCCTGGATGCTGTTAAGTTGGGGGGCTTAACGCTGCGCCCATCCAAATGCGCTTTTATGAAAACGAAGGTGACCTTTTTGGGTCATGTGATCACGGGCAACGGGATTCAGCCAGGCAATGAGAAGACTGACTGCATCAATGAATATCAAAGGCCATGTAACGAAACAGAAGTACGCAGATTCCTGGGAGTTACAGGATTCTTCAGAAAATTTGTCAAGGAGTACAGTATGATTGCGTATCCATTGAGCAAATTATTGAAAAAGGATGTGGACTTTATATGGGGAGAAGATCAGGAACAGGCATTTCAACGACTAAAGGATGCTTTAACATCGAAGCCGGTGTTGACTTTATACGACCCCACAAAATATCATGAAATACACACTGATGCTAGTAAGCTGGGAATAGCAGGAATTATGTTTCAAAGAGAAGAAGACGGAACGAAGCCTGTATTTTATTACAGCCGGCTATGCAGCGACGCAGAAAGCAGATAATCAAGCTATGCTCTAGAGATATTGGCAATTACGGAGACACTGGTTAGATTCCGGATATATTTACTAGGATCTCCATTTCTGGTGGTGACAGATTGCAACGCGGTGGCGACGCTGAAGGAATCAACAGAGCTGCAACCACCAATAGCAAGATGGTGGCTCACATGCAAACATCGACCAGGAGCGGACATGCCACACGTGGATGGCATGAGCAGACAACCAGTGCTGCCACACGGAGAAACTTCGCACACAGTAGCAGACAATGTATTAGCGATTGTGCCTACCGACGAAGATTGGGTGTATGCAATGCAAAGGCAAGACCCAATAGTGGCGCAGATATTTGAAGTATTTAGGACTAAGGAGAAGAGTTCACAATGGAGCCAAGTAAAAGCAGACTACGTTGTTGAAGCGAGCAGACTTCTACGCAAAACGGCCAACGGCAACAAATTAGTTGTACCCCAAGCAATCCGCTGGCGTATAACAAAAGCAAACCACGATGACATAGGACATTACGGCACGGATAAGACAATTCAACGGATTCAACGGAACTTTTGGTTCCCACGCATGAGGAGATATGTGAAGTCGTACATATCTTCCTGCCCAGAGTGCTGCATTAACAAAGTAAAAGGAGGCAAACCTGAAGGGTCACTGCACGTATACGAGACGTTACCTATACCATTCCGTACAATAAATATGGATCACATAGGTCCATTCCCAAAGAGCAAAAGTGGAAATCTTCACATTTTGGTTATTGTATGCGCATTCACCAAATACACATTTTTGGCAGCAACACGAACGACGAAGACAACACCAGTAATTAAAGCACTTCAGCAGTTGTTTGCAGTATTTGGTCAGCCGAGTCGCATAATTTCTGATCGCGGAACAGCCTTTACGTCGAAGGAATTTGAAAATTTTACAAAAGAGCAGGGTATTCAACATATCAAAACAGCAGTCAGAACACCCAGAGCTAACGGGCAAGCTGAAAGAATGAATAAAACTTTATTAAATGCTCTAAAGACCAGCACAGAAAAGACTAAAGAATGGGACCAGCAGTTATGCAAGATACAGTGGGGCATTAATTCACACATAAATGCCACCACTAAATTTTCTCCAAACGATTTAGTCTTCAACTTTAACCCAAGAGACGTGACGAACAACCGTCTAATACAGGCACTATCAGACGATTCCATTTCAGAATCGGATATTGAAATGAAAAGACAGCAAGCAGCAGCAAATATTACAAACGAGCAGAAGAAATGGAAAATAAGGTTCGACGCAAAACACGCACAACCAACAAAATACGAAGTTAACGATTTAGTCGTTATTACCTTCGTACCATCGGCTACAGGAGAGTCACATAAATTGGATGCTGCTTATAAAGGACCTTATATAGTAACAAAGGTCCTCAACAACGATCGGTATATAGTGGAAGATCTGCCAGACCACACTGTTACTCAGCGACGCTATTGTAACGTGATGTCCAGCGACCATATGAGGCCAATGTGTGCCTTAATTCCAAACCTGGATATAGATGAGCCGATATATGAATATAACGACGACGCAGGAATGTCAGGAGAGGCCGGATGTCAAGAGGAAGAGCATGAGAGAGGAGTTGCTTGCGAGATGCCAGGGAGTGCGGACGTGTGCTCGCTGCGTGAACGAGGAAGGCAGATGTGTACTGAAGACATATAACTATTGTAACACATTAATAAAAGAAAAGAATAAACATGAAGATCAACCTGACACTTTAAAGTAAAAAAAAAATCCGGTTCATGATGCTGCATCTTTTGTTGTGCTGCCGGCTTTTGTGCACTTTGTGGCATTGTCGGTTCCAGGGGCCACCTTGAAGGGCTTGACGGTGATGGATGTTGCACAGGCTTCCGTAGGTTTGTTTATCCAGGAAGTATCCAGGTACCTACTTTTTTTGGGGAGGTATATTTATAATATTTGTTTTTTTCTGGTATATTTATGAAATGGTTTAGCTCAGATTGTTTTCTTCTTAATTCTCAAGTAAGCTATTCCTTTTGGAATTTTTTTTTGTGGGCTTCCCTTTCCCATTACTCATATTAAGATTTAAATTTTTGGCGCCTAGACCTCTTCTCACCCAGTGTTTTGAATCCTCCAATTGATCCAAGTATATTTCCGAATGCTCTTTCCCGAGATCGGTGGCTTCCTTTTGCTATTGCAATGTAATAATTGTGCTTTGCTGTCTCCTCGTCTGCCAGGTCTTCCTTCTATTCGGATCCAAGGATTGCAGCTATCACGATCGCCATGTATTTTCCAAATAATCTAAATCTAAATAATCCAATAAATCTAAAATAACGAAATAATTAGATGGGGGCAGAGAAGGTCCCGCTCCAATCGAAGTGGAGTGTTTTTAATATATTCATATAAAGGTACGCTTAGCCTAAAACCGCGGAGCTGCGCTGTCACTGACGCCAGCAGCGGAGCGGCTACTCAGCGCTGAAGGGAAAGGGGAGTGTCATATGCGCGCATGTTGTTATGACCAGTATATGGCTAGCGTGGCAACACTGATTATGCACTTTTGTATTAACGGGCCACTCAACTGAGTGATCTCCCTACACTTGTTAAAATATTAGGCTGTATTTGTACACAGTAGATACTCAATACGTGCGCATATCACAGTACGTAGGCGGTTCTGATGAAGTTGGTTTTTTTTTTTTATTTATTTAGCGTCGGAATCAGATCAGAGCCTTCTGTATGTAACCAGACCAGGGGAAATGGAGGATTACATTTTGCTTCATAAACACTTAACTAACTTACATTTAAGAGTTTGGCAGGGAATTTATAATCGTACGATATTATGCGGGTAGATTATGTTACATAAAGACTTTCTAGATTACATTTAATAGTTTTGCGGGATATTTAGAAGTTTAAGATATAATACGGGTAGGGAGATCAGTGAGGTGGATCCTCTTCAGACGACGGAGGCAGAGAGCATTGGCGAGATCACTTGCCAAAGAGATTGTGTGAGTTGCCAATTTCTCCGCGTATCGGCTGCTGTGGAGGTTGATCTGATCACCAATCAGAGTAATCCGGAGATCCCTTAGGATAACGTGATTGGAGACGTACCAGGGGAGCCCGGACGCAAGTCGAGCAGCATGTGTCTGAACGGTTCTCAGCCTGTCAAGCTGGTGCTTGATAAGTAGGATTTTAGTAGTCAGTTGAAGTCTGCTTGACCGTAGGAGCCAGTCCAGTTTTTTAATCTTTACAAGGCACTTGGCCTTGACCGCTGTGATATGGGCCCGCCAGATGAATTTCCGGTCCAGGTGGACTCCCAGGTAACAGTGGGAATTGACGTTGTCTGTCAATTAATTGTTAGGCCAGCGCAGGTGCCGGGACGGTACGCGAAGGTCATACAAGCGGATTTAGCACAATTGATGGCTGTATTCCACTTGGCTGCCCAGGCTTCAATGTCGCGCAGTCTTTCTTGTACTGCATTCGAGACCGTTTGCAGAGATGTGAGACGCAAGTATGGCTGTGTCGTCGGCGTATGTAGCCAGTAGTACCTCAGCACTTGGAGCACTGGGGGATGGAACTGGCATATCTGCTGTGTACAGGGTGTACAAAAAGGGGCCGAGCACACTTCCTTGAGGAACTCCTACGTTCATGGCCAGTATCCTCGATCGAGAGTCTCTCACTGCCACCTCGAAAGTCCGATCGGTGATGAAGGATCTCAGGTTATTATAGTGGGGTCCTGGAAGAAGAGCCTTGATTTTATATTGGGGTCCCTCGTGCCATGCCTTATCAAAAGCTGGCTTGACATCGAGGAAGATTGCCACCGTGTAGAGCTTGGACTCAAGGGCATGCGTTACGCGATGGACTAGACGGTGGACTTGTTCTGGGCAACCGTGTGACTTCCTGAAGCCAAATTGATGTTTGGGTATATATCCTGATACCTGCGGCAGATCCATCAATCGTTTCGTCTGAATTCGTTCGTAGACTTTAGAAAAGGTTGGAAGTAGACTTATCAGGCGGTAGGAGTCTATCTGCGTTGGAGGTTTGCCGGGTTTGGGTATCATAACGATCCTCGCACGCTTCCATTGCTTAGTGAAGTGTCCTTATCTTAGCATAGCATTTTAAATTTTTACTAATGCCATAACTCCTTTGTGAGGAAGGTATTTGGCTGCACGGTTGTCAATACCATCGGGTCAAGGTGTCTTCTTCAGTTGGAGGTCCTCTGACTGCAGAGTGACTTCTTGCGATATGGTATGTTTTATGGGATGGGTTGAGTAGGCACATCCAAAAAGCTAGCGACTTATTCTCGGTAGAAGTCGTCCGTCAAACAGAAGGAGGTGAAACAATCTGTTTTCAGCCACAGGCCACTGTGTCCCAAAACGGGTGATTGGCAGAGCGGCTGCCTCTTGATTCCTCTCGTTAGCTTCCATACTGAAAAGTCGCTGCTATTGTCAGGGCCGGCTCCCTCAAGAAGGCTGTTGAAGTTTTCCTGTCGGTTTTTGGCAAGCATCCGACGCAGTCTGTTAGTGACACTAGAGAGGGACTGCTTAGTTGCAGGATCTCCTGTTGCTATTAAACGCCTCCTGAGGTGTCTTTTGAGGTTCAGAAGAGCTCTTGCCTCCGGATTTAGTATCGGTCTATTAACTGTTTTCGGGCTTGCTTGGCGTGGTGAAGGAGTAGCCTGTCGTCCTGCTTCAATGGCAGTAGCAGTGAAGCAGTCGACATAAGCATCCAGCTCGTCGCTAGTGTTGATGGGCGAATGGAGCGCGACATTATTCTCAATGAGTGCTTTAAATAGAGCAACGTTTGCTTACGGGGGCAGTGTTCTAAGGGTTCCCTGAAAGTATTGGGCCTCCTCGTCCAGTTCAAAAAGAAGCGGGAGATGGTCAGATGAAAGCTCCGTGAGGGCTCTCACCTGGATTTGTTGCTGTCTAAAACCTTTTGATATTCCAAAGTCAATGGCGCTGGGAGAGGCGCTCATCCGGTAGGGGTAGCAGGTAGCTTCGCCTGTAGCTACAATGTCAATGCCCTCGTCTGCTAGAGCAGAGGACAAAGCCCTGCCTCTGGCACACATTCTGTGGTTGCCCCACCACCTATGTTTGGCGTTCCAGTCCCCTGCAGCAAGGAATTTCCTGCCGAGTTGGAAGAAAAGTGGTAGAAAGTCTGTCTCCGTCCACCTGTATGCAGGGGGGCAATACACCGTGGCAACATCGAAAGATCCTCTGCTTGTAGACAGTTTAATGCCGACTGCTTGTAGGTGTTCTTCCGACAGTGTAAAGGAGGGTTGATGGGAGATTGTGGATCTTATAAAAATAGCCGCTCCTCCATGCAGCCTGCCATCCGGGTGGTTGGCAGAGTGGAGGGTGAAGCCGGGAATTCTAAAGCAGGAGCGTGTATTGAAGTGCGTCTCGGACAACATGAGGATGTCGGTGTTATGGAGTTCTATGAAGGCAATAATCTCGTTGATCTTCAAAGAGGCCCCGTTGGCGTTCCAGGATGCTATTTTAAAACGACCCATTATGAGAGATGGGGTCGCGAGGGAGCAGGCGAAGGATAACTTGCATGACGGAATCGACAGTTGACAAGAACCTGTCGATCTTTGTGATAAGCAGATCCATTTTCGCATCCAAATTATCGTTTGTGCTGGTGACCGGGAGGGGCGGGTTGTAAACTGGTGGTATACTGGGCTGTCCGATTTGAGTGACCGTATTATTAATTCTTGCTACGCTCGCGTAAGTTTGCTTGCCAAAGGTAGGGGTAGTACTTGGTAGAGGCGATGGTATGATTTTCTGCTGCTGCTTATTTTTAAAGTTAATTTGTAGAAATTTTTTGCAACCTTTAAAGTTGGCTGCGTGAGAGTTGCCACAGTGATAGCAGCATTTAGGATCGTCCGGTCCTATCATTAGGGAAGAATATTGCGCTTTTCTTTGTACACAATGATGTTTTTAGCGAGTTTAAATGTCATTTCTTTATAGGTTATTTTGATTTTAAACTTCTGAAAGAAATGTTTAACACTTGTTGTATCACTATCGTCCTTTTCTATCTCTATTTATCTAGAGAAGAAATTGATTGGTCGCTCAGTTATTGATATGTAGTTCAAATTATCTTCGGCTGCACTGTGTACCGTTGCATTTGCGCTATCGACAACCTCACCAAGCATGGCTTTTTCCATTTTTGTGCGGAAAGAGCATCCGCTACATAATTTTCTCTGCCAGGAAGATATTTGATTTTGTAATCGAATTCATTTAACTTTATTTTCCACCTTGCGAATGTTTGGCTCCTTGATATTCTTAAGCCAGACCAAAGGTTTGTGATCACTTAATATTTCAAATGGCCTTCCGAATAGGTATGGCCTGAAATATTTTGTCGCCCAAACTATAGCTAATAATTCCTTTTCAATAGTAGCATAATTAGTTTCATGTTCATTCAGCGTTCTGCTGGCATAACAAATGGGCTTTTGGTTCTGTGATAGCACTGCACCAATGGCTACGTTATTCGCATCATTTGTAAGGGAAAAGGATTTTGATAAATCAGGGTAGATTAAAATCGGATCTGATGTTATCAAAACCTTTAGTCTTTCAAATGACTCGATGTATTCTTTGCATTTTGTATCTATTATTGCACCTTTCTTCAGCTTAAGGGTCATAGGTTTAACTATTTTCGCGAAATTGGGGATAAATTTGCGATAGAACCCACATAAACCCAAAAATGATTTAATTTATTTAGGTGTTTTAGGTAATGGAAAATTCGTGATTGCATTCGTTTTATTTGGATTAGGTCTGATGCCATTAGTCCCAACAACATGTCCCAAGAATTCGGTTTCTTTTTTCATGAACTAACATTTGTCTAACTGCAATTAGAAGTGCAGGTACGCACTTCTAGAAAACCAAGCGACACAGCCTACGAATTCCCAACAAACCCCTCAAACCAGCTTGAAACGATGCTTGCCCGCATGGAAGGAACGATTGAGAGAATGATGGAAAAGTTGATATCGAAGATGTTCTCGCAGATGATGCAGTTTATAGCTCCCATCCTCAACAGAAAGTAATGCAAATAAGTCTTAATATAGTTTTTTGGAACGCAAACAGCCTGAAGAGGAGAAAAGCCGAAGTAGAGCATCTCATGAAAACAGACAATATTGATGTTCTTCTAGTTTCGGAATCCCACTTTTGTCCCAGATCCTACTTTAACATTAGCGCATATGATCTGTTACATGCCAACCATCCATCTGGCAGAGCACGCGGAGGAGCAGCTATGCTCATCAGGAGTGGCATTCAGTATACGGAACTTCCCGCGTTTCAGGAGGAATGGGCTCAGTGCGCCGTGACCAGGATTTCTAGCCCACAGGGAGATATCACCATTGGTGCGGTTTACTTCCCACCCAGACACTCGATAACCGAGACCCACCTTTAGGACTTCTTCGAGTCCCTTGGACCTCGCTTTATAGCAGTCGGAGACTTTAATGCCAAACACTCCTGGTGGGGGTCCGCACCAACAACTCCAAAGGCATAAAGCTCTATAAGTACCTGCAGCGGAATAGTTTGGACTGTCATTCCAGTAGAGAACCCACACACTGGCCTACCGACCCTTCAAAGCAGCCGGATCTGCTGGACTCTGCCGTCTCCAAGGGCATAGGACACGCTAAGATAACATGCTCAAGCTATGATAAACTGCTATCCAACCACAGCGCAGTAAACTTGCTCCTAAACATCCCCGTCCTCAGAAAAACCCCGCCTAGAACACTCACCGGGAAACACAAAAATGCCCCCAGATCCCCTCTGTCCACACCAAGCAACATAGATGCGGCCATCGAAAAACTAACCAATGAGATGCAGAATACTGCTGAGTTTGCGAACCCACCTTCTCCGACTACCCCGAGAACACCTGAAAGAGACGTGCACTTGTGGTCTCCTGAAATCGCGGCCCTCGTGGCCGAAAAAAGGCGCCTCAGAAGAGTCTGGTTTTCATCGCGCAATCCCAGGGACAAGACAGCACTTAATCGTGCCACCAAGGAACTGAAGGACAAGCTAACCATCCTACGGCAGGACTCCTTCCATAGATTCCTCAAGGAGCTGGAACCTGGAAACCCGCAGCACAATCTGTGGAATGTCACGAGGCACATTAAAAGACCTGCGAAGAAGATATCACCCGTGCGCAAAGTGGACGGTGTCGGTTTGAGATCGAAAGAGCAGAAGCCTTTGCCGACCATTTACATAGTGCTTTCTCACCTTTCGATAGATGCACTGCCGAAGAGAGAGCTGCCATCATAAGGTTCGTAGAGAGCCCAAGTGCTCCTGGCACGCCAATACAGCCCGTCGAACCAGAGGAGATTGTGCAGGAGATCGCCTCCTTAAAAAATGGCAAGTCACCAGGTCCTGACCGAATTGATGCAACAGCACTGAAAATGTTGCCCCTAATCTGTTCCCAAAGGCTGGCTAACATCTTTAACAGCTGCCTCTGTCTAGGGTACTTCCCGAAAGTGTGGAAGCGTGCGGAAATAATTGTCCTCCTCAAGCCTGGAAAACCTGAAGCCAATCTAGCATCGTATCGTCCGATTAGTTTGCTGGCAATCCTGTCTAAAATACTTGAAAGAATATTTTTTCGTAGAGTACTGCCAGTTTTGGACGAGGCCGCACTGATCCCTGATCACCAGTTTGGCTTCAGACGCCTTCATGGAACACCAGAGCAATGCCACCGGCTTGTTGACAGCATACTAGAGGCCTTCGAAAAGAAGAAGTACTTCTGCGCCGTTATGCTGGATGTTAAACAGGCGTTTGACAGAGTCTGGCAACCTGGACTCCTGTTCAAAATTAAATCCCACCTTCCAAGTTCCCACTTCGCCTTCCTCAAGTCGGACACAGAGAAAAGAGAATTCCGAGTGAGATGCGGATCATCAATCAGCACGCCTAGGCCTATAAGAGCAGGAGTACCTCAAGGCAGTGTTCTTGGACCCATCTTATACACACTCTACACAGTGGACCTTCCCCCTTCATCACCCGGACCTTCATCACCCCCTCTCGGAACCTCACAGTAGCTACATATGCGGACGACACCGCTTTCCTAGCCTCCGCTACAGATCCGCAGGAAGCATCAGCCATCATACAGAGGCAACTGGATGCTCTAGATCCATGGCTGAAACGATGGAAGATCGTGGTCAACGCGGAGAAATCCTCCCACACAACCTTCGCATTACGCAGAGGGGATTGCCCCCCCGTCACACCCAACGGGGAAATCATCCCTATGAATAACATTCCCAAATATCTAGGGCTGACCCTGGACCGCCGGCTCACATGGCGCCCTCACCTGATCAACAAGTGCAACCAGGCCGACCTACGACTCAGGCAACTTCACTGGCTCCTGGGCAGAAGATCCAAGCTCAGGGAAAAATTCAAACTACTCACATACAACGTAGTGCTGAAGCCAATCTGGACCTATGGGATTCAGTTGTGGGGCACGGCAAGCAGTACCAACCGCATCAGAATACAGCGGTTTCAGAATAAATGTCTGAGAACATTTTCTAACGCTCATCCGTACCACGAAAACTCAATAATCCCCAAAGAGCTTGGAATTCCTTCGGTAGCAGAGGAGATCACCCGACACAGTGAAAGATATACAAAAAGACTGGACAACCACCCCAACCACCTGGCCATCAAGCTCCTAGATAACAGCCAATCCCTAAGACGCCTGAAATGGAAACACCCGCTTGACCTCCCCCACCAATAGACACCTAAGTCAGACTCATAAGATATACATTCCATGTACCTCCCTTAATTCAATGTCACCCCCAAATCATTTAATGATTGTCCATTCGGACAGATTTTAAATACAAAATAAGAATGATAAAAAAAAAAACAAAAATTCATTATTTCGGGTGTAGTTTCATAAGTTAATTTAGTGTCTCCATGTTCTGTTTTCGCTATGTTACAGACCTCACATTCGTTGATAATATTTTGGATTAACTTTTGACTATCCGGGTAATAGTATTTTTCTTTAAACCAATTAATAGTTTTTTCTATACCTGGATGTATAACTTCTTTATGTCTCTTTAGGATTAAATCCTTAAATTCCACATAAGTCAGTATATCAATTCGTTTTTCCGTACATCTCAACAGTTTTGTGAAATTGTTGGGGCTTATGATTTCTGAGAAAGCCCTTTGGAAAATCAGAAAGTCAATGTCATTAGGGAAGAATATTGCGCTTTTCTTTGTGAACACATATTCCTTAATAATGTTTTTAGCAAGTTCAAGTGTCATTTCTTTGTAGGTAATTTTGATTTTTATTTTCTGGAAGAAATGGTTAACACTTGTTGTATAACTGTCGCCCTTTTCAATCTCTATTTGTCTGGAGAAGAAATTTATTGGTCGCTCAGTTATTGATATGTAGTTTAAATTATCTTCAGTTGCGCTATGTACTGTTGCATTTGCGCTATCGGCAACCATATTAACCATGGCTTCTTCGATTTTTGTGCGGGAAAGAGTATCCGCTACATGATTTTCTTTGCCAGGAATATATTTGATTTTATAATCGAATTCATTTAGTT
Source organism: Drosophila vallismaia (assembly GCA_035047325.1). Lineage (NCBI taxonomy): Eukaryota > Metazoa > Arthropoda > Insecta > Diptera > Drosophilidae > Drosophila > Drosophila vallismaia. The sequence continues at coordinate 404,651 of JAWNPU010000092.1, forward strand.
TTATTTTCCATCCTTGAAATTTCATATTTGGTTCTTTAATATTATTAAGCCAAACCAAAGGTTTGTGATCACTTAGTATTTCAAATGGCCTTCCAAATAGGTATGACCTGAAATATTTTGTTGCCCAAACTATAGCTAATAATTCCTTTTCAATAGTAGCATAATTAGTTTCATGTTCATTCAGCGTTCTGCTGGCATAACAAATGGGCTTTTGGTTCTGTGATAGCACTGCACCAATGGCTACGTTACTCGCGTCAGTTGTTAAAGAAAAGGACTTTGAAAAATCAGGGTAGATTAAAATCGGATCTGATGTTATCAAAACCTTTAGTCTTTCAAATGACTCGATGTATTCTTTGCATTTTGTATCTATTCTTGCACTTTTCTTCAGTTTAAGGGTCATGGGTTTAACTATTTTCGCAAAATTATGAATGAATTTGCGATAGAATCAACATAAACCCAAAAATGATTTTATTTGCTTAGGTGTCTTTGGTAATGGAAAATTTGTAATTGCGTTTGTTTTATTCGGATTAGGTTTTATGCCGTCACTAGTTACAATGTGTCCCAAGAATTCAGTCTCCTTTTTCATGAACTCGCATTTATCTAACTGCAATTTTAAATTTGCGTCCCTGAGCTTTCCAAAGACTTTACTTAAAGACAAAATGTGTTCTTCCAATGAAGTGGAATAAATTATAATGTCGTCTAAGTATACTAAACAATCTTTATAAATTAAATCTTCTAAAAGATTGTTCATATTATATATCTTTGAAATGTTGCCGGGGCATTTTTCAAACCAAACGGCATGCGTGTGTATTCGTAATGTGCATGCTTAGTAGAAAATGCAGTTTTAGCAATGGAGTTTTCATCCATCTGAATTTGATGAAAGCCCTTGGCCAGATAAATTGTCGTAAAATATTGACATCTGCCAAGTTTATCCAATATTTCATCCATTCGGGGAATGGGGAATTTATCTTTGACTGTTATTTCATTGAGGTTTCTGTAATCTACTACTAATCTAAATTTTTGTTTCCCAGAGGCGTCTGCATTCTTGGGGACCACACAAATGAGGGAACAATATGGGGATTTCGATTTGCGAATTATCCCTTGCTCTATCATTTCTTTAATTTGTTTGTTGACTTCTAGGTCATAACTTTGAGCATATTTATAGAGTTTGCGATAGACTGGATCTTCGTGGTGAGTCTGGATGACATGTTTAATTGTACTTGTGAAAGTCAAATTTTCACCTTCTTTGTACTGAATGTCTCTATAATCATAAAGGACCTTCTTTAAACATTCAACTTCCTCCGCATTTAGATGCTCAAGTCTATATTTGTTACATTCGCGTAATTCATTATTAATCGCGAAGTTAATTATATCGTCTTTAATAGACGTGGGATCAAGATGTGTTTCATCATTGTCCACTTTGTTAATGCTAACTTTTGGAGTGAGGCATTTGATTGGTTTAAGGCGCTTTGGTGCGGTCTTAACCGTTTGCTTTTTTGTGTTGATCTGCTCTACTGTAGCTGAATCAACTTTTGGTTTTGGGTCAAGGCATTGTTTGGATGCGGTCTCGCCCTTCTTTTCTTCATATTTAAATTTATAGGTTCTTGAACCTAAAGTCACCGTGTCATTTTCGTAATCAATTTTCGCTTTCGAGTCTTCTAAATATTTTCGACCTTACAGCAAACCATAATTATCGGAAAAATTATGGACATAGAATTTTTGTTCAGACGGACATATTGGGCTAGGTTTCATCATGATACTTTTAGTTAATTTTGTTGGCCCATTGATTGTATATACTGTCAAGTCTTTTTTTATTTCGTCTACTCCAGCATAATTTTCTTTTATGATGTTGATGGTGAAGTATTTAGGTTCTGATTTATATTTGGATTCGGACGGTTTGGATTGTTGAAATTTTGGTTTGTCGAGGGATAATAATTACTATAATTATGATGTCTATTATTATAGTATCTCTGATTATTTCTTGGTGGATTTCCTCTACCCCTATTATTTCTATTTTGCCCTTCCGATCTTCGAAAATACTGATCCTCTGGATTTGCGTCGTAAAGTCCAAGCTCCATTGTGGCTTGTTTTAATTTTGGAATAGTATCAATATCTTTACGTGCTAACGACATCTACATTCTATCTGGCAATTTCCTATCTATTTTTGTTTTAATTGTTCTTTTGAGCATTTCTGTATAATTGGATTTATTGACAGGGTCTATTTCTAACTCAAGTTTATCGTAAATATTTCTATATTGTACTTCGAGTATTTCTATGAACTTACTTATACTACCGAGGTATTGTGTTTCCTCTAGCTGCTTCACCAGTGTTACGTCTGTGGTCCTTGAAAGATGTGGCTAGTGCTGCTCTCATGTCCATCCACGTTGTTGCATTTGCTGGATGACTGCTTCCAACGCTGAGCCCACTAATACTCGTCTTACTGCTCCGTCAATGACGTGGGCTTGTCGAGCGTCCTGGGTCGGGTACAAGCTAAACAGTTGCTCAACTTGGCTGATTAATCCGGATAATTTCCCTGGTGTGCCATCGTAGTAATGTAGTTCTTTAATCTGTGCCAATACTTGATTTAGATGAATCTCTGATAGTTGTGGAGTTGCCATTATTGCGTTTTTGTTTTTTTTTAATGTATTAAATTGAATGTTAATGGGTTTTTTGTTAATTTTTGTTAAGTCTCGTTAAGACTCCGGAATTAAAAAATTTTATTTAATTTTTGTTTCCGACCGCGCGGGATTTTTGTTTTAAATTTACAGAATGTTTCTGACCACACGGGATTTTTTAGAATGCTACTTGCACGTAGATTCTTTTGCGGATCACTATTTAGAATAACTGATTTTAATTCGCTGATTTAGGATAGCTAGTCATATAGCGTATCCTTTAGTTAATCAGTACCGTATTAAAAGGACTCCGACTGTCCTACCGAGTGAGCCAATTAAATACTTGTATTATTCTATTATTATAATTATTATATATGTATTATTATATAAAATATAATTTTATTTTGACCGAATTTATTACTACAAGGAAAAACACCGACCGATTAGATTAGGTCTCAAACTGAACTCAACTTATTGATCTAGATTGATTCACGATCAAGCCTCGGTCTCGAGCTCTCGAATATGGACTTTGGTTTAAGAAAATGTGGGGGAAACTCTTTGGAGTTTCTTGACTTTTGATTTACTCTTGGATTCAAGTGCGTTCGCTCTTGGATACAAGTGATCTTTGATTTGGTGGTCCGATCTTGTAATGTAACACTTTTGTTTTCGAGTTTTACGAGTCTGAGCTTTGATCGTCTGAACGTGACAATGGGGAGATATTTACATCCTTTGTTAGAATTTGGGGTTTTTCCATTAGCCTTGTCTGGAGGATTCATATGACAGAGATTTTGGGATTTTTCCATTAGGATCTAACATAGGGTGTGTTGGTTTTATTGGTGTAGGGTTTTTATTGCAATTGAATAGTGTGGGGTACTTATATAGTAGGCTTATGTAGGCATGTCTTAAGTACTTATGTACTGTGGATATGTCACTATATATATATGTATGTATGTATATATGTAAGATATTTATTGATTACACAATTGTGTATCTTAATAATATTTGGTTATAATAGTTTGGTTATTCTATTTAGTGTTTAATAAAAAGATGACTCGTGCCAACACTTCTTGATCTCCGGACATACGACGACTACACAACTTTGCCTTACTCCGGACACGACGACTTTTCGGCTTGACGATCTTTTTCTTACTTTTCAACTTTCAACTCGGTCTTTTTATTCTCGACTCACTCTTCCTCTTCTGCCCACGCTCACGACGCCACCCCTTGCGATGACCATCGATCGTCGCATATCGATAACTATCGTTACATTCGGCCATCCTGATCACTTTCGTCTGACCCAGACGACCATAGATCCTCACTTGTAGACGCGTATTTCCATAGCTTCATATTCTCTGAACATGTTGCAGTTATTGTAGGACCTTCCACCTGAGCTGCTTTCCGTACATCGTAACGGCCGTTTCTTTTTACCTTAGTTATTTCATATGGCCCGAGAAAACTGCTAGCTAGTTTGTGAATTGTTTTTTGCAATGCAAAATGGCCAACACTGTGTGCGTCCGCTATAACTTCATGATCCGCTCCGCGTTGCTTCTCCTCCAGCTGTTTGCGCAACTCCTGAAGCTGCTGCTCCAGTTCCGCGTTCTCCTGACCGCGCTTCTTCAAATTGAGGGCATACTTCTTGAGCTTCCCCCTGAGCTCTCGCGCCTTCTGTTGCTGGAGACCGGCAATCTCCTTATCCTTCTCCTCACAAAGCTGCTCCAAGTGCTTGATTCGCTCTTCCTGGCCAGGCGGATTCTGTCGTAGCTGCTGCAGTTCTTTTTGGAGAGATTGCAAGTCCTCCAGAGAGGGCTGTTGACCCACTAACTTCTCTTTCAGCTCTTGCTGCCTTTGGTCAAGCTCCTTTTGTAGCCTCGCGACGTCCTGCTTGAGCTTGGCGTTCTCCTCCTTGCGCTGGCTACTCTCCTGGTCCATTTGGAAGATCTCCTCATCCGCTTCCTGGCGTTCGCGACGCAGCTCTTTGTTGACCAGTTCCTGCTCCTGCAACTGCTGTTTCAGCTGCTTTAGGTTGCCACGATTCTCAATGTTCGCATGTATCTCGGCCTTGATTTCCTCGTTCAGCTTGACCACCTGCTGCTGCAGTTGCTCCACTTGCTCTTGATTATCTTCCTGGGGCTTTGTTTGCTCCTCTAGCACGATCTTCATCGACACCGGGCATTCAGCGTTGTTTTCGGCTGGCTTGTACTCTGCTATCATTGATTCGATCATCGGATTGTACTGTGGAGAAGCATCTATGTTACTACCAGTCTCAACAATATTGTAAATACTTAGCTCTTTTGATTCAGCGCATTCCGGCCGCGCTGACGCCTTTGTAAAGATGAATTCTCCGTCATTCAAAGTCACGCAGAACTGCGATGCAAAGTCAAAGCCAAGTATTACGTCGTTCTCGATGTGATTGTTTGGTATCACAACAAACTTTTGTATGGCTTCGATCCCGTCAACTTGTACTCTGCCCATAAATGAACCTAGCGGCTGCGTCTTAACGTTTCCAAGGCCTCGTATAACGGAATCACACTTCTGCATCACAGTACTTTGAAGTTTATTGTACAAAGACTGACATACGATTGAAACATCGGATCCTGTGTCCACAAGGCAGGCGACCTCTGTACCGTTTAGCAAGACTACTTTCAAGCGCTTAGTATCTTTTGCGGTTTTTCGATAACACACTTGCTCTCGTACAACTCATATTTTTCCAACAGTTCGCTGTATGACTTGCTGCCGTACAATGCAAATTTGAATTCGCTTTTAATATCCAGCCCATCAACTATATAAGCGATAATAGACTCAACATCGACTTGTCCAAGTGCTGCAATTTTTTTCATTGTTAGCATGTATTCGTGCATGCTTTCGTCGCTCTTCTTCTTCCTGTTCGTCAACTTTGCATGTACATCGGCACTTTTCTATGCGAGCTTAAATTCGCCAATTAGGGCATTTTTAAGTTGCTCATATGTGCTCACCAACTCTGACTCCAGAAACAACTTGGCCATTTTAACCATTTTTCCTCGTGCCTGTACATATCGTTGTTTTTCCGTAAGCTCATATGCATCTGCATTCTGCTCAAAATTTTCAAGCCAAATCTCCACTGGGATGTTGACGCCATCGAAGTCGGGTACAATTTTTGCAAAATTGTCTGCAGTTACTTTCGCCTCTTTCTGGGTAATTTCATCAGCTTGAATCTTAAGAGTAAGCAGCTGAATTATTTGTTGTAGATTTTTGTTACTTTCTGCTTGCATCTCTTTTATTTGGTCTGCACACACTTCTGATAGACGCTGCTCTTCTGCATGTTCACTTTCGTCTCCTCGCTTTGCCCCCGACCGTGTGACGGCACCATATCGCTGTCCCTTTTTCCCCTCCTCACTCATGCTTTCGTATTCGCTGCTTGACATCAACTCCAATTTATCCACCACGATTCTAAGAGTTAGTAACCGACGCCAACCAACTTGCGTAATTTCACAACTTTTTATATACAACTTTATATTTGGCACTTTTGACGTGCCACAACTGTTCAACTTTCTGCACTTTACAAATGGGTCAACTTTTTATTGTTTATACGGACGAGCCCCCAAATGTAGGATATTTATTGATTACACAATTGTTTATCTTAATAATATTTGGTTATAATAGTTTGGTTATTCTATTTAGTGTTTAATAAAAAGATGACTCGTGCCAACACTTTTTGATCTCCGGACATACGACGACTACACAACTTTGCCTTACTCCGGACACGACGACTTTTCGGCTTGACGATCTTTTTCTTACTTTTCAACTTTTAACTCGGTCTTTTTATTCTCGACTCACTCTTCCTCTTCTGCCCACGCTCACGACGCCACCCCTTGCGATGACCATCGATCGTCGCATATCGATAACTATCGTTACATATATGTATATATATATATTTATATATATATTTGTTGACCAGTGTTATAGATCGGTGTACGTGGCGCCGTTGGGGTCAGGCGAGAGAGAGAGATTTGAGTGAAAGGAGTGGGTGTGAGGTCTGGTCAGGCTCGGTGCTCTCGAGGGGGCTCAGTTCTTATAACGACATTGAGACGAGCAGAACTTGCTGTGCCTTTGAAATTGGATGCTACAATTAATGCTTCTCCGACATCAGAAGTGGGATCGGCTTCGCCCAGACTTCCAGATTCGGCCCACGTCCTCGCAACGCTGGAAGCACAAAACAGTAGTCTAATGGACATCATCAAATCCATGCAGACTCCTAGGCCGGTAGCAGATGAAAGGCCAGTAAACTTGTCTGTGCCAAAATTTATTCCAGATTGTGCTGGAGCAGACGCCTCTGCCTGGTGTACAACGGTGGACCTAATATTTTTTTGCAGTACCCCCGAAGGCGGCGCCCTTGTGATAGCATTAAGCAAGACGTTGGAAGGCGGTGCATCACAATGGCTATCGCAAATATGTTTTTCCGGCATCACCTGAACGCAATTCAAGGAACTGTTTATTCAACGCTTCGTGGGAGTAGAGACAACCACAGCAATTTTAATGAACATATTGAACGGTCGTCCGAAATGTGGAGAGGGATTTGTCCGTCGTCACTTCGCTTATGTCCAAATGGAAAGCTAAAGGCCTGAAGGAAATCGCTATATCGATAGCATTGGCACACATGGCGCAAATAGACAACAGCTTGTTGCGCTGGGTATACACTACCAATGTAACCAGCCGCAACGATCTACAACAGCAACTACAGGCCTACGCTTTTAAGAAGCGTACTACAGTGGACGATGTGTATTCAACTGGTCCAGAGCTGAAGAGGACCAAGCTTCAAATGAAATGCCATCATTCTGGTAAGATTGGCCACAAAATTGCCGAGTGCCGCAGTCGACTGGAAAGGAGACCAAACTCAAAGGGAACGGCACAGGTTGGGAGCAGTTCTTCCGGAATAAAAGATCGGTCAAACGTAAAATGTTGCAAGTGCGACGAAATGGGACATTACGCCTCTGCATGTCCAAAAATCCGAACCAGTGGCAACGAGAAGACCTACGAGAGGCGCGTGGACGTTTGCGCAATGGCCCCGGCAAAAGGGATAATAAGTCTGTCCGGTGAGTCTGTTCCATTTTGCTTCGACTCCGGAGCTGAATGTTCACTGGTAAAAGAGTGTGCGGCACATAAGTTTAAGGGAAAACGATTTCACAATATTGTTAAACTAAATGGCATTTTAACCATTCAATCTGTAGTACATGGCAAATTCTATCCAATATAAATATTGAAAAATATTATCTAGAGACTTTGTTGCATGTAGTTGCGGACAAATATCTGATATAGGATGTTTTGTTAAGCCGCGACATATTAAGCCAGGGCTTTGGCGTAACAATGCCGAAAAACTCTGTATTTATAAAATAAAAAGAGTTGATATTGTAACTTTAACTAATTATGAAAACCTTTTAGATTCTGATGGGGACCTTAGTAATTCTGATAAGACGGCACTGAAAAACATCCTAAAACATTATTCAGATTGGTTTATAGAGGGAATCCCACAGACTCGTGTAACAACAGGGCAATTGGAAATTAGGCTAATAGGCAGTGCAGCGCCGGCCATACAGGCTAAGCGAAGATGAGAAAGAACACGTGCGTTGCAAAATCAATGAGCTTCTAAAATTCAATATTATTCGTCCCAGTTGCTCACATTTCGCTAGCCCGATGATGCTCGCAAAAAAGATAAATGCTTTGAATGAGAATACAGTCGCAGATAAGTATCCATTACCACTTATTGCTGACCAGATTGCCAGATTACGTGGGGCAAGCTATTTCTCGTGTCTCGATATGGCTAGTGGATTCTCCCAAATACCGGTACATCAAGATTCAATAGATCGCACCGCTTTCGTTACTCCCGAAGGGCAATACGAATTTTTAACCATGCCTTTTGGTTTAAAAAATGATCCATCAGTGTTTTAACGCGCTATAGTTAAGGCCTTGGGTAACCTTGCATACACATATGCCATCGTGTATATCGACGATGTTTTAATTGCGGCCGAAACTAAGGATGAAGCTTTAGTTCGATTGCAGGTAGTGCTAGAAACCTTGACCAAGGCTGGATTTTCATTTAATATGACTAAGTGTTCGTTTCTTAAGACTAAGGTAGAGTATCTTGGATTTGAAGTAAGCAATGGACAAATCCGCCCTAACGCACGTAAAATTCAAGCATTGACAGGACTGCCCCCTCCACAAACCGTAACACAATTAAGGCAATTTATTGGGTTAGCCTCATACTTTCGGCAGTTTGTGCCAAAATTTTCATAATCTTTAAAACCATTGTATTTTCTGACTTCAAAAAAAAACTCTGATTTCAATTGGCTCATAGAGCATGAACAAATTAGATCGAAAATAATATCTGTATTAACCCAGGAACCGGTGCTTACTATACTCGACCCTCGATATCCGATAGAGCTACACACGGATGCCAGCTCGATTGGCTACGGGGCAATATTGCTACATAAAATTGACAAAAAGCCCCATGTGGTTGAATACTACAGCAAATTTACTACACCAGCTGAATCGAAATATCACTCGTACGAACTTGAGACTATGGCGTTGGCAATGCCATTAAACGTTTTCTTCACTATTTACAAGGACGAAAGTTTGTGGTATTTACTGACTGCAATTCTCTAAAAGCTAGTCGTACAAAATCAGACCTATCATCGAGCGTGCATCGATGGTGGGGTTTCCTGCAGTCCTTTGTTTTCGATATCCAATATACAAAGGGAGAACGAATGGCTCACGTAGATTTTTTGTCACGAAATCCAGTGATAAAAGAAAGTAAATGTATAAACAAAATAGTTGAAAAACGAATTGAGCTAACTGAGGTTACAGATAATTGGCTGGTTTCTGAACAACAACGTGATCCTGAGGTAGCCGACGTATCGTCTAAGTTAAGAAATAATCAATTGCCGGAGATTCTAGATAGAACCTACGAATTAAGAAAAGGAATCTTATACAAAAAGATTCAAAGAAACGGTATGACCAAATGTTTGCCAGTAATCCCAAGGGCATTTAGATGGGCAGTGATCAATCACGTCCACGAATCTATCATGCATTTAGGATGGGAAAAAACATTGAATAAAGTTTATAAATTTTATTGGTTTGAAAATATGGCAAAATACGTTCGTAGGTTTGCCGAAAATTGCATTACCTGTAAAATAGCAAAGCCGTCAGTTGGAAAAATTCAGGCTGAAATGCACCCGATTCCGTGGCACACAGTGCATATAGACATAACGGTAAAAATGAGTGGGTAAAACGACTTGAAGGAGTACGTTATTGTTTTGGTAGATGCATTCGAAATTTGTTTACTTTCATCACACCTTGAATATCGACACCGAAAGTTCCATTAAAGCTATTAAAGCCGTCGTATGTTTGTTTGGTTTGCCTACCCGAATTATAGCAGATCAGGGTCGTAACTTTGCAAGCAAAAAATTAAGTTACACCTAATTGCAACAGGCGCGAGTAGGGCGAATGGCCAGGTAGAGCGGATAATGAGTACGCTTAATAGCATGTTGACTGCCGTGGAAACCAGTCAGAGGTCGTGGCAGGATGCATTACAGAAGTGCAATTGACAATGAATTGTACAGCCAACCGAGTCAGCCCGCTTGAATTGTTGATTGGTAGGGAACCTAGACCTTTCGACCTGTTGCCAGTAGGTGAAGAAGAAGAAAGAGTGGTTGATAGAGAGTCTGTGAGGAAACAAGCAAAGAAAAACATAGAAGCTAATGCACGTTATGACAAATGTCGGTTTGTCAAAAACAAGGCTAAAATATTAAAATTTTACGTAGCGGACCATGTCTTGTCGAAAAGTGAAGAACGTCATCAAACAAAGCTTGACCCGAAATTTAAAGGTCCGTTTGAGATAGTCGAACTACTAGATGGAGATAGGTATGTGTTAAAATTGTAATCTAACACTTTTGTTTTCGAGTTTTACGAGTCTGAGCTTTGATCGTCTGAACGTGACAATGGGGAGATATTTACATCCTTTGTTAGAATTTGGGGTTTTTCCATTAGCCTTGTCTGGAGGATTCATATGACAGAGATTTTGGGATTTTTCCATTAGGATCTAACATAAGGTGTGTTGGTTTTATTGGTGTAGGGTTTTTATTGCAATTGAATAGTGTGGGGTACTTATATAGTAGGCTTATGTAGGCATGTTTTAAGTACTTATGTACTGTGGATATGTCACTATATATATATGTATGTACAATATGTATATATGTATATATATATATATTTATATATATATTTGTTGACCAGTGTTATAGATCGGTGTACGTGGCGCCGTTGGGGTCAGGCGAGAGAGAGAGAGCTTTGAGTGAAAGGAGTGAGTGTGAGGTCTGGTCAGGCTCGGTGCTCTCGAGGGGGCTCAGTTCCTATAACGGCATTGAGTCGAGCAGAACTTGCTGTGCCTTTGAAAATGGATGCTACAATTAACGCTTCTCCGACATATATATAATCCTTATCTATATATATATATATATATATATATTTACACTACTAGTACACTACAGACAACTATATTCGAATGCTTCTCTTAAGTCAATGAATTAAATAATTAAATTAGTACAAAATATATGGTAACTATAAATTCAAGTCACAAAATAAAAAGAGAAATAATTCGTTAATAAAACACTTCACTAGCAACAACACACTCTACATTTTTAAACGTGTAATTTTATATTTTAATTTATAAAACACTTGCAATAATTTATTTACTAACTAAACTCACTTTTTCTTCAACATCCAAATTTTTCAATAGCAAGTTGCGGATACAAACTCGTAATCGGTTTTCGCACCCGTTGCTCAATTAATCCTTAAAGGAATTACATATTATTCCTTGTATCCAGATGCCATATACATAACTGAACCATCGGAAATGCGCAAACTTTGCTGTTTTTGAGAAATAAAGCGTAAAAAACTACTTAAATAGCCTGGAGGACCCCTGAAGAAAATAAAATTACTGTTAATCTTAAAACAAATCCCTGGAGAAATTGAATTTTAAATTGAAATTTATATGCAATTAAACACGGAAGAGAGATTTACAAATTAGGGACCCCCGCAACACCTGCTTCTAAAGATTCATTGAAGTCTTCTTGGACCGTAAGTTATCTTCTTGAAACCCTCTTCGTAGACATAAAATTATTGGCCCACAAAGACCTATAACGCACAAGGTTCCATTCAAAGATGAAGCCAAATTTGGCGAAAAACTTTTTGGCATGGTCTGGATCAGAAGATTTTAAAAAGTGGGGCAATATTTTATAACACAATATTATAAGCCGCCGAAAGAATGTAATTTTTTGTTGTAGCACCATAAAAAAAAGTTAAAAAATGTATATCTGGCACCAGCCGTAAACCGTCAATAACCATGGCGAGTGGATAATTTTTTAAGCGCTTTTTTTTAAAGAAGCAATTGAAAAATTCAAACGTTTAAACAAATATTTTTAGAAATTCCAACGAATTGTGGAGATTAAAAACAAAACCTAGAAAGAGATACAAATGGACATTTGTGTCAAACATATTTTCTGTGCCAAAAAAAAATTACTATGGTCCTATAAAAACGTGAGGCAATTTGTTTTGAGTTTTGAGGTTTTTGGAATCAATGCTTTTTTTTATTCATAAAAATGAATACTGTACTTAATAATTTAAATATTACCTTAAACTGTTTTTTTTATTTAATATTTATATTATAAGTACCAAAATGTGAATATTTTATTGTTAACTAAAACGTATTTACAAGACTTCTAAAGCAGTATACGTGAATACCTTGTAAAAATAATATATAATATTTTTAACTAATATAAAAATAAAATATAAATAATCAAGGTTAAGTTACGGTCAGAAAATACGCAAAACTAATTGGGATTCGATTATAGATATCCAGCTGTAATAATTTTTTTTTTTTATGGCATCTTTTATGATATCTTAAAAAAACGAAATGTTCTTACCAACAAAAGTCACCGTAATCTTTATTTGCAGCCGATGGCAATTCCGTTTAAGCTCTGAGTAGGGCTTATTAACCCGGCCAATTGATCTTTGCCATTTCTCCAAGTGGCTTTGGGTGGCGTCTGGTAAATGAGGCGCGTTAATTAGAAACCATTTCCGGGAATTGGCTAGAGACGTAATGTCTGCGGTGTGGCCATGTCTCGTTTGTGCTATCTTACACTCAATTGATTTAATGGTCGTCACGAGAAAGGCAAGGACAACACGCTTATATGCTTTCTCAGCTCGTTAAACCGTGCGATTGTCCCAGTTTTATGCGTGTCAAATAAATCTTATTTGATTTGTTTAATTCGTATTTTCCTCATGGGCTTGGGATTCCGCTTCGGATTCGTTTTGGCATAGTCCATTCGTTCGCTGCTGACTGAGTAATTTTAAAACTAATGAAATTACGCATACGCTACGCAACCCGTCATTTTCCATTTAAACGCAATGGTTTGTTTTTTTTTTATTTTTTATACATATCCTCTGACGCCAGATTATTTTATTCTATTAAATTCATCAAGAAATCCAATGGGCCTCAATAATGGTTGAATATGTGTGGATAATGAAACGATAGGTATTCGAAATGTATCTATTTAATCCCAAAAATCCCCGGAATAGACAGACTATCTTCGATTAACTTTATCCGACAAGCCGACACACTGTTCTTCTACTTAAGTTAAATTAAATTGGTGTTAAATTTAGAGTGTTTATAAAAATAAGTTAAGGTTTAAGACTATTTAAAAAATATTTACCGTAGGCACAAAATAAAAAGTTTTACTATTCAAAATGGACATAATGGATTGCAAAAACCTTGCGATTTAATACCTCAATATTAATGTTAAACATAAGCCAACATAAAGATGTTACTCAAATGAGTTCCGTTTAAAAGTTGTTTTATTAATATAATTTTAATCAGAAGAAACATACCAAAATCTTACAATTATGTACTTATGTACTAGTGGTTATTATATAGTTTTTATACCCTTTTACCCTTTTACAAGGTGCAATTCAAAAGTTCCAGGACTTTTATTAAAAAACGAATATTATAATTATTTTTTTTTTTAATTTATTGGTCGCCTTCAAAATAGTCTCCTTCTGCCTGAATAAAAAATGTATATAACAGCTGACTTGTATACCAGCTGAGATATCGCGCTACATGTGACATTACATTTGTAGTGTCGGTCGGAAAATGAGCATCTAACAAAGAAACAAAATTTTTTTTTTTAATCTTGGTAAAACTTTTACCAAAACTCATCAAATGATGAAACAAGTTTATGGCGATGATTGCCTATCCCGTAGCCTTTATTTAGGAGTGGTTTAAACATTTTCAAGAGGGACGGGAGGACTTGGAAGACGACGAACGTTCGGGCCGACCAAAAGATGTTGTGAACGAAAAAAACACGGAAATTGTGCGTGAATTCATTAAATTATATGGAATCGGAATTATTAATATTAGCAGTGTCGATTTATCGTATTTTGACAGAAAATTTGGGCCTCAGAAAGGTTTGTACTCTATTTGTCCCGCACACTTTGAAACAACACTAAAAAGACCTCAGAATTCAACATTCAAGAGACATTATTAAAGAGGCCAAAAAGGATCCAAACTTTTTGTATGATATGGCACCCTGCGATTTTTATTTGTTCGGAAAACTACATTTGGCTATGAAAGGAAACCACTATGCTGACATTGATGCCATCCAAATAGCGACGACCGCCATCCTCAACGCTATACCGATAAACGACCTAAAAAAGACATTCGATAACCTTCTTGAACGTGCCTTTTGAAGGCGACCAATAAATTAAAAAAAAAAAAACAAATTCGTTTTTTAATAAAAGTCCTGGAACTTTTGAATCGCACCTTGTAGTTCATTTGTTTTTAACGTTCTTTTTTTTTAATTTAAAATCTGTCCGAGTGGACAATCATTAAATGATTTGGGGTTGACATTAACATAAGGAGGTACATGGAATGCATTTTTAACGGAGGTAACTTAAGTGTCTATTGATGGGAGACGTCAAGCGGGTGTTTCCTCTTCAAGCATTTTTGGGATTGGCTATTATCTAGGAGGTTGATGGCCAGGTGGTTGGGGTGGTTGTCCAGTCTTCTTGTGTACCTTTCGTTGAGACGGGAGATCTCTGCCTCCCATAGAATTCAAAGTTCTTTATGTATGATGGAGTTTTCGTGGTGCGGATGGGCAATGAAAACTGTTCTTAGACATTTGTTTTAAAACCGCTGGATTCTGATGCGGTTTGAACAGCTTGTCGTGCCCCACATCTTTATCCTATAAGTCCAGATTGGCTTTGGGATTGCTTTGTATATAAGCAGTTTGAGTTTTTCCTTGAATTTGGACCTTCTCCCTATGAGCCAGTGTAGTTGCTTGCCTGGTTGCCTTTGGTGATCAGGTGAGGGCGCCATGTGAGCCGACATGTTTAATGCTTGAAAAATTACATACATTTATTTTATTATTGAACTTAATAATAATTAATAAGTCAGATTCACATTCAGGCATATGATATTTTCATGGGACATCGACTCTTTTTCAAATATTACTTCCCTTATAGATGTCTAAAACACCAACATTAGCTTTTAAAAGCTTATCCTGTTAAGGAACCAAATAATAAATTATGTTGTGGCTGTTCAAGAGCACCATATTTAAAAAAATTAATCCCAACTACGCCCACACATCGTCTGGAGCCATGGACATAAATGTTAACAAGACGGAATGGGCCACAAAACAAACAACTTAATGATGCAAAACAAAGTGGAGCCAATCATTCGACTCGCTCACAAAGCTGTGTGTCAAGACATTTGGCATGTTAACCTGAGAAGTTTTTTAAATTAACTCCTTTTCCTTTAAAACTTTTAGCAGGAACATTGAATTTGCTACTGCTTTACCAAGAGAAAGTACCCATAAGCTGCCATTTAAATATCTTGGTTGAAATCTCGGTAAATTCCTTTATTTAATAACACCCGTCCCCCTACTTTTCTGAGCGCTGGTGTGCGTTTGATTGATTAACGTGTATGTCAAATCGAAAGTATGAAAGGACACCGGGTGAGTGCAGAAGCATTCGTATATGCTTGAGAATCGGGAGCAACAAAAGTCAAACTCATTGCCAGCCTTTAAAACAAATATTCCGGACTAGGCGAATGAGTGATTGTCTTTGGCCCTCCTTTTTGGACGCACATTCCCCCGCATTCTGGTAGATCCCATTTCATCCATAACTGAGAAATCCGACGACACGTTTGCCAATGAAAAATCGTTCCTTTTTGCACCCGCACTCAAATCTTATTATAAAACATGTGCTTAAGTAATAGCATAGGAAGAGAAGTGTTTGAGTGCGTTCCATGTCGTGTAACAGATTGCCAATCCACTTCGGAAAACGGGGTTAAGATTAATTTGTTTGCACTTCGAAGGAAAGTGGTTTATGGGTGACGGCGGATGACTGGGCGTTTCGATAATAGATACAAAAATTGAATAGTTAATGTTCAATTTCCATTCTAAATATTAGGATCTGAAGTCAAATTTATTGTTAAAGGTAAGTTTTTAAGCATTTTTGCACAATTCCACAATTTCTTAATTGATTTGGTACCAGGATATTTCTGATTATACTCACCCAAAACAAAAAAAAAATTTTAAAAATAAAAGTACGGGCTCAAGTATTTTCACATCAAAATTTAAGAAATTTTTGTTAGACTTTTAATTTTTTTAATAAAAAGCATTTTATATGCATTAAAATAACATAAGCATAAAAACATATATATCAACAACATAGACCCATATTGTTAAATGGAAATATCTATTGTTAAAAGATATATAAGAAATCGGATAAAGTTAGTCGATCCTTTTAATAACTTTTAATAACAGACTGAAAAAAGTGGTTAAAGTCAACTACCTAAGCTTTTTCTTTTTTATCTTTAATATATTTAGGACAGTTTTATGTGTGATTTAAAAGTTATCCAAGAGCAACGTCAAACGTACTTTTAGTTATGCTTCTATTGGAGTAATAAACAACAACAACAACCAAAGCCAAACCGGTTTCAAAAAGGGATAAGACTTACTGGTTTTTGCTGTACTATAATACTATACATAACAAAGTCGTTTATGACTAGGATACACACGTCACTCATCTCTTTTGAGTTTGCAGGAGCATTTGACCAAGTATGTATGCACTAATTATATAGTGCCAACTAGGCCAACTGATTTTATGGAACTATGCGCCAAAAATACTTAATGTACATACAAAACTTCATGAAAAACATAAAAATAACAGTGCAAATAGGAACAAACATTTCAACCATTTACCCAACGACAACTCTATACAGCAAGAATTTCCAATATTGTTAATAATATACCTAATCGGTTTTATAAAACTTACTAAACTTTTTGTTCATGATCAAATTAACAAGTAAAAAATACCAACTTCAAACTAAGCTCTTCACAAGCGTACAACTCAGGGAAAGCGATTCCAGGCGCATCCATTTCACCAAATACCATCATCTACACATCATGTTGGAAAACTGATCTTTGCGTTGCACCAGACAGCCAAGCACCAGCCAATTAGTTTCTAAATAACAAGGCACCCGATTTAGTTTTAGATTATTTATATTTTCTAGAGCTCTGAAATTAAACGCACGCTAACACCATACGCATAGTAGAAGACAGAGAAAAAAAACACAATTGTGAGCGGACTTAAGTCAGCAAAATCACCAAAATAATCGATTTTAGTCTTATATTTGTTTTTGCTTAGGCGATATATTTATTCAACACGCCCCCTCAAAAACAATTTTTAAAATTAACAAGTAAAAAATAAAAATGAAACATACATCTATTATAAACTCATTCTAATGTGACTAGCGTGCAAATTAAAATTGTTATTGTTAAATTATTAAAAAAAATAATTTTTATTTTAATATAATTTTATATTTTTTTATAAACTTTTTCACTTAACCCACTATTACAAAACACTGGTTTTTTACTTATCCTTAATTGAAAACCGTTCTCGATCTTGTCCCGAATCAGACTGATCTTATAATTCTTAATACTAATCCAATCAACCTCGTCCAGAAGCATTTTTTTAGAAACTTCTTGAACTTTCAAATATGTTTAGAATGAAAGCTTTATACTGAAATTATTTCACTGCATTGTGGAATTGAAATTTGCTGACTGATGCAGTTTGATTGAAGCGCAGTAAGTTGATCATGACTTGGTCTCCAAGCGGAAGCTGTGTTCACTTAAAGTTTGGTTATTTATCTTATCGGGTACCCAAGTGCTGGCAAAGGCAATGACAAAAACAAAGGCAAAGGAAATTCCGCCGAAATTGAAATTTGAAATTTGTTTATAAACTGGAGTGCTATGTTTATGGATTGGATAATTTGCATACTGGGGTGTGTACAATGTGTTATCCAGCATTATACTGCAAGGATCAGGGAAAATCCAGAAAATGTATATATTTTTTTGGCATTTCAACTATAGTCGGTTATTAGATAGCAGTCCCATCTGGTCACATAGTTCGATGAATCTTGCAGCAGGCAAAGGCTTTGTAAATATATCAGTTTCTCTGTTGAAATAAACTCAAAAAAATATGGTAAATACAGGGTGCGGCGCTTAAATCCAGACAAATTTGAATTTGAATTTCCCGCCACATAGTCATTCCGCCAGAGTTCGCTACTGGCGTTCTTGTAAGCCATGGGCATCTCGTAAATAGTCATAACCTAAAAATGGCCGGGATGTTACGTACAAGTGCGGAGTACAACCGAAGAGCCGCGATTATTGAAAGTCTTCGCGATGGGCGTTCGCCGACAGAAATAATTCGATTCTTCGGGTACCCGAGATCGACTGTATACGATATTGTATGTAAGTACAATGATTCTGAGGTGTGTGGGGAACCTTCTGCTAACCCAACGAGGAGAACTCATTCGAGAAAACTCATGTCTCGCATGGACTCGTTCTGGAGCAAAGAGTTCTGGCCCCCGAATAGCCCGGATTTGAACCCCCTGGACTATTATGTTTGGAGCGTAGTCGAAAGGGTTACTAACAAGTCCAGGCACCCTAATGTCGCATCTCTACGCACCGCTATCGAAGCAGCATTCACCAATATGGACAGCGCTGTTTTGAAGAGAGCATGCGACCGTTTTAGGACAAGGATAGAGGCGGTCATTAGGGCTGAAGGAGGTTATATAGAGTAATTTACTCTCGGCAGGAACAACTAATATTTCTGTAAATGAATTTTCAATTTTTTTCATATTTTGTTCAAATAAATTTGTTTTTAAATAAACAATTAAATTTGTCCGGATTTAAGCGCCGCACCCTGTATAAAGAATAACAAGTAAGGGAGCAGCAGTCGAGTTTCCCGACTGCAAAATACCCTGTACCCTTAGACATGCTTACAATTTATTTATTTAGTATCAATAAATATGGCACATGTCTAGCTTTTGTAGTTTCCGAGATCTAGGCTTTGATACGGACAGACAGACGGACATGGCTATATCGACTCGGCTGTTGATGCTGATCAAGAATATATATACTTTATGGGGTCGGAGATGCTTCCTTCTGCCTGTTACATACATTTGCACCATATTATGATACCCTTTTCACCCATTTTTAATGGGTACAGGGTATAAAAATCAGATTACATATTTTCAACTTACTCTCTAACAAAAATATATTTAATATGTATGTAAACAACGATGGTGGTGGCAACGTGATAGTACAGGTAGCAACACAGCAAGAAACTATCCATCGGTCCAGGAGAGCTTTGGTAAAGAAAACGTCGAGTTGAATGCTGATGCGTATGGGATAAACGAGAGGGAAAAATATGCGCAAGCGTGATCAAAAATGACAACGACGGCACAGTTTTTATTGAAATCGGAGTTGGTAGGTTCGTGTGAAGAATTGAAAGCAGCGATGTTAACTGAGTTCAAACGAAAATTGGGAAGTGCAGAAGTACACGAGAAACTGAATGGACTGAGCATCAAAACCGAATACAAATTTATAATGCATACCTGTAAAACATTTGATGAACTTAATGAGCGGTATAAAAATTTGGAATTAGTAGCAAGACAATGAAAGCAAGACAACAATGCAGCTTTACAGCAGCGGCCAGCAACAGAATAATAACAACAATAAAAGGACGGCTTGTTGCTTCAATTGTGGATCGCCTGAACATATGAAAAAAGATTGTAATGTTGGAACGAAGTGCTTCAAGTGTGGTGCTCGGGTATATATCAACAAGTTGCCCGCAGTCAGTGAAATTGGTGCAAGTGGTAAAGGATTCCAAACGGCTGAAAACATTGTTCGAAATGGTATTGAAGTTGCGTGCCAGGTTGACACGGGTGCTGATGTTACAGTTGTGAAGCACTCTGTGTACATGAGGCTAAAAGATGTTGTGCTAAGTCCATGTCGTTCTTTGTTGCGTGGCCTGGGCAAGGCGGCAAGGCAAGGCGGGCACGATGCCACTGGGAGTTTTCACTGGAGCTGTTCAAATAGACGATGGGGACTGTTCAAAATTTCATCGTGGTAGCGGATGAAAAACTGGAAGATGATGCTCTGCCTGGATACGGTTTTCTCACAAAGTTTCAATTTACACTGGATGCAAATGGGTTTAAGTTTTCGATGTTGTCAGCTTGTACTGAGATAGCTCACATTAACCAGATAAGTATTCACGATTATGGTTGTACTGAAAGTATTGTGAATGTTTGTAGTGAAAGTAATGTGAACGCTTCTCCCCAGTTTGCACCTATGATATGGAATCTGATAGACGAATATCAGCCAACTTCGCCGCTTGCTGACTCACCTGTTTAGCTAAGAGTTGTGCCGGATGAGAAAATTAAACCGTTTTGTCAGCCTTTTTGAAGCCGTTAAAAAACAAATCGATGACTGGTTAAAACAAGGAATAGTTCGACCATATACTTCAAGCCTCGCTAACAGAGCCGTCATAGTGAATAAGAAAAGGACGGCACTAACAGAATCTGTATTGACTATCGCTAATTAAACAGCATGGTACTCCAGGATTGCTTCCCTGTGCCGATCATAGAAAATGTACTTGAAAAACTACAAGCCGCCAAGGTGTTTGTGTCATTGGACTTAGAGAACAAGTATTTTCACGTCGCAATAGAAGAATCAAGTCGTTCATCACCAAAGAAGGCTTGTATGAGTTCGCTAAGACACCATTTTGATTTTGCAATTCTCCTGTGGCATTTATAAGATTCATAAACCATATATTTCAGGAGTTTGTATCACGAGACACTTTCTACAACTTTACATGGATGACATTATAATATGGTATATGGACAGACTAGTGACGAATGTATTGAGAAACTAAAGTTGGTGCTATTTGAATCAGCGAAGTTCTGCATACGTATGAACTGGAAGAAATGTCATTTCCTTGTAAACAAAATCCACTTCCTGGGACATGCAGTACAAGATGAAAAGGTTTGGCCTGGCAAAGAAAAAACAATGGCCGTTAAGCAGTTTGCATTACCTAGGAATGTGAAAGCTGTTCAATCCTTTTTGGGTCTAACGGGATTCTTCAGGAAGTTTGTGAAAGACTACGACATCATTGCGCGACCCTTAACCAATATATTAAAATAGAATGCCACTTTCAAATTTGAGTCTAAAGAATATGCAGCTATTGAGAATCTGAAGAGTGCATTGTGTCAAGACCCTGTTTTAAGGATTTATTGTAGAGATGCGTCAACATAGCTGCACACAAATGCTTTAAAGGACGGGTTTGGTGCCACATTGCTGCAAAATTTTGAAGATCAATTGCACCGCATATTTTATTGGAGCGAAAAGACGAGTCCAAGTAAATCATGAAGAAATAGTTACATTTTGGAAGTAAAGGCTGCTTATCTAGCTATGAAGTAATTTCACAAACCATCAAGAAGAGAGACGTTCCTCGAGAGGTAGTAGAATGGATTTTGTACATCGCAGACTTCGACTTCAATACAGAGCATGGTGCGGGTGAGAGAATGCGTCACGTGGATTGTCTCAGCCGTTTTGCCAACGAGATTTTCTTTATAATGTCTGAGATATCTTGTCAGTTGAAGGCTGCCCAACAAAAAGTTGAATATATTCAGGCCATAAGCACGATATTGGAAGAACGACCCTACAACAACTTTAAACTGAAGAAAGGAGTTTTGTTCAAGTTTTTCAAAGGAAATTATTTGCTTGTTGCGCTTAAAGCAATGGAACGTGAGATTATAAGCGAAGCTCATGGAGTCGGACATTATGCAAAACAGAAGACCATACATTCTATACAACAGCAGTTGTGGATTCCACATCTAGAGGGCAAAGTCGCAAGACTTATCAGTATTCCGTTTATTATGACTAACAAGAAGCTGGGTAAACATGATGGGATTTTATGCTGCATTGAGAAAGGTGACAAGCCGTTACACACTTTACATGCTGATCACTTAGGATCGATGGACTCGTCTGTGAAACAATATAAGTACATCTTCGGACTTGTGGTGGATTTTTACAACAAAATCAACTGGAGCTGACGAAGTTTTTAAAAAAATGGAAGAATGGTCAAACTTATTTGGTAATATTTGGTAAAATTTGGCAGAATAATAACAGACAGAGGAATTGCATTTACCTCAGGAGCATTTGAAGATTACATCAAGACAAATGGAATCGAGCATGTCTTAACAACAACTGGTGTTTCCAGAGGAAATGGGCAGGTAGAAATTATTTCAAAATTGTCGGCTGAAGATTCTTCAAAATAGTAAAAGTGCACTTCGCAAGTGCAAAGGACTATTAATTCCCATATAAGTTGCTCTACAAAGAAGTCACCATTTGAGATAATGTTTGGAGTAAAAACGCAGAATTAGTCCAACGACAGACTATTGGAACTTTTGGAGAATGAAATGCTTAAAGAATTTGACAAAAAGAGGCAGGAGCAACGGCTAAGGAGCAAATACTAAAGGCTCAAGATATTTATAAAAAACAGTACGACAAGAAACGTTAAGGAGAAGTTTTATACAAAGAAGGTGATCTGGTAGCAGTAAAACGTACTCAGTTTGTTGCTGGGAAAAAGTTGGCAAGCGCTTTTCTAGGACCATATAAAGTAATAAAAGCAAAGCGCAATGGCAGATATGAAGTTCGTAAAGCTGTCCAAGGAGAAGGCCCCAACAAGACGCATACGAGTGCTGACAACATGAAGTCACCATTTGAGATAATGTTTGGAGTAAAAACGCAGAATTAGTCCAACGACAGACTATTGGAACTTTTGGAGAATGAAATGCTTAAAGAATTTGACAAAAAGAGGCAGGAGCAACGGCTAAGGAGCAAATACTAAAGGCTCAAGATATTTATAAAAAACAGTACGACAAGAAACGTTAAGGAGAAGTTTTATACAAAGAAGGTGATCTGGTAGCAGTAAAACGTACTCAGTTTGTTGCTGGGAAAAAGTTGGCAAGCGCTTTTCTAGGACCATATAAAGTAATAAAAGCAAAGCGCAATGGCAGATATGAAGTTCGTAAAGCTGTCCAAGGAGAAGGCCCCAACAAGACGCATACGAGTGCTGACAACATGAAGCTACGGAAGTATGCTCAGGACAATGAGGATGACTTTTCATCTGGGACAGACAATGATGAGCAGGTTGGCCGAGTGTAAACAATGATGGTGGTAGCAGCGTGATAGTACAGGTGGCAACACTGCAGGAAACTATTGATAGGACCAGGAGAGCAGTTGGAAGGAATGATCGAAAAAGGAGCCGAATTAAGGTGAAAAAGTGTAAATAATTTGCCTTATTGTGAAATTGCGTCAGAAACTAAAAAAGTGCTTGTGTTGGCGTTGCTTCGAAGAAAAGTAACGGTGGAAAACAGAGAGACAAAGCTGCAAGAAAGAGAGGTACGAAAGAAACAGCAGAAAATTACAGTAAAACACCAAAAACGTTGCGACAAATAAATACACGAGGACAAGCACAAGGGGAAAAAAGAAGAAGCAGTGATGGAAAATCAAGTACAATTACAACAAATAATTCAACTGCTGAGTTTGAAAATCCAAGCTGATGAAGTGGCACAAAATACTCCAAAAGTCTCAATGGAGGGCTTTGGTAAAGTTGTGGCAGATTTTGACGGCGAGTCGGTGCCGGTCGCAAAATTGGCTTGAAAATTTCGAGTTGAATGCTGATGCGTATGGGATAAACGAGAGGGAAAAATATGCGCAAGCGTGATAAAAAATGACAAAGACGGCACAGTTTTTCTTGGAATCGGAGTTGGTAGGTTCGTATAAATATTGAAAGCAGCGATGTTAACTAAGTTCAAACGAAAATTGGGAAGTGCAGAAGGACACGAGAAACTAGCAAATAGGAAAAAACTGCAAACGAAGAGTTTCCATGAATACGTCTTGCAGATGAAGATAATTGCCGCGCTGGGCCAAGTTGAAACCAAGTCTGTTATTCGTTATGTTGTGAATGGACTGAGCAACAAAACCGATAGGCGTAGTCAGTAGTTTCCTGATAGTGATAGGATTTGGTAGACACTGTTTGTGGCAATCGCAAGCCGCGAAAAACTTAGCGTGCATTGTCGCACGAGAGTTTGGAGGGCACACTGCGGTAAGGTAGGATTCAAATAATTGATAGTTAATAACCTTAAAAAATGATTATAGAATAAAACTAGCTACTACTGCCGGAAGAGTCTTTCTTTCCTTCGGGATCCAAGGGGGGGTAGCCGTTGAAGGCAACTACGGATATGATGCCAGCAGTTTCCAATCGCAGCCCGACCAAGATGCCTTCGCTACGAGATGGTCACAGGGACCAAGAGGGGAACCAGCAGCCAGCCGTTCCCAGAAACAGCCTCGAGAGAGGAGCTCCGCGAGAAGCGGGAGCGCCCATGCAGAGGAATTTGAGCTGCGTCGACGCCGAAGGAGGCCACCTACTGTTCCGTATAATGCCAGTTACGCTGTACGGAAAGTGGATACATATGCGCTCCTAGATGACGGATCCTCCGTCACGATGATCGATGACGAGCTGCGAAGAGAACTTGGAGTGCAAGGAGAGCGTCGTCAGCTAATTATCCAATGGTTTTGGAGGTAGGGTAACCAGAGAGCCTACCAACGTGAGTTTAAAGATAAGCGGAGTTGGAAAGCTCACACGCCACGTATTGAGAAACGTGTATGCCGTTTCGAGCCTGATTCTGCCGAAGAAGACATAGATTCGACAGGATGTCCAAGGCGTGAATAGCGATGCGCGTCTGCCGTTGAAGCCCTACAGCAACGTGGTTCCGAAGCTGCTCATCGGACTGGATCACGGACATCTCGGATTGCCAATTAGAACGAAGCGGTTCGCTAGAGAGGAACCGTACGCGGCCGCAACTGAGCTGGGCTGGGTTGTGTTTGGGCCTGTAAGTGGGGAATCGACTACGCCATCACCGAGGTCCTGCCTTTTTGTCGTGTCAGTGGATGACGCGATGGAACTGATGGTGGAGGACTACTTTGACATGGAGAACTTTGGAGTAAAGCCCGCGCCACAGGTCGCAGCCAGCGACGATGTGCGGGCACAAAGGATGCTCGAAGACACCACGGTGAGAGTGGGGCAGTCGGGATTATTCTGCAAGGATGACCACGTTTTGCTGCCACAGAGCTACGAGATGGCGTACAAGAGACTGGTCAACGTAGAGAAGAAATTGAAGCGCCGATGAGCCGTTGAGAAATATGATCGGGTTATAAGGGATTACGTGTCTAAAGGATACGCAAGGAGGCTGCAGCCGGATGAGGTCGCGGTGAGGAGCGACAGGTTATGGTATTTGCCACATTTTGGTGTCGAAAACCCCAATAAGCCCGGCAAGGTACGGCTTGTGTTTGATACTGCAGGCAAAGTTTGAGCAACCTCGCTAAATTCGGAGGTAGACAAAAGGCATCAGCACTTTAAGCCTTTGCCAGCTGTGCTCTTTCATTTCAAAGAGGGAGCAGTCGGAGTCTGCGGTGACATCAAGGAGATGTTCCACCAAGTGCTGATCCGACCCGAGGACAGATGTTCCCAACGATTCCTCTGGAGAGATGGCGACGACGAGAGAGATTTGGATGTCTATGAGATAAACGTAATGATGTTTGGAGCAGCATGCTCGCCGAGCGCTGCACATTACGTGAAGACCGTGAATGCCCTGAAGTTTCGGGATTCGGATCCGAGAGCAGTCAAGGCCATCACCGACTACCATTATGTCGATGACTATGTGGAGGGCGAGGCTATCAGCGTATCTACCCATGTTAAGGAGATATATGCAGATGCTGGATTCGAGTTATCCCAGTTTTCATCCAGCTCGCCCACCGTGGAGACCGCTTTAGGACCTGAACGCGTCAAGAGCGTCGGATGGGGTGAGGCTGAGCAAAAGATCCTCGGAGTGTGTTGGCAGGTAGCAACGGATGACTTCAGATTCAACGTGGAGTATCATCAAGTGCCAAGCAGCGTTCTGAGTGGAGATCGAGTCCCTAGGAAGAGGGAATATTTGATCCAGTGGGACGAACCACTACCGGAGGAGTTAAGCAAAGCATTTGCGACTTGGCGCAAAGAGATGGACGCCGTGGGACAGGTCCGATGTACTCGCCATTATTTTGAGCGTGGAGCAGTCCGGGCACGTCTTCGTGAATGCTAGTCAGGCAGCATTCGCGGCGGTGGCCTATTGGAGGGTCACTTATGAAGTCGACAACGTGCTGGTGAGCTTCGTATGTGCAAAGACGAAGTGCGCCCCGATAACAACAATGGCGATCCCACGGCTGGAGCTGCAGGCAGCAATTCTCAGAACCAGGCTGATGAACACTGTCAAGGAGGAGCACAGTGTAGCCATCACGGACCTGGTATTATGGACGGACTCAAAGACGGTGCTAAGATTAATCGGCAGCACCCACCGCCGGTATAGGCAGTTTGTTGGCAACCAAGTGGTGGAGATTTTGGAGTCGGCAAAGGTTTCTCAATGGAGATGGGGACGGCCGACAATGCGGCGGATGATGCGACGCGGTCGCAGAGGGGAGTCGACCTTAGCCAGGATTCAAGGTGGCTAAGAGGACCTGCATTTTTGAGGCAGCCAGCAGCCAGCTGGCCGGGGCCTGGGAAAAGAACTGAGCGTATTCCAGATGTCCCTGATGAAGAAGAGATGCCCAGTGAGTTTGCATAAGTCGTGGCAAACGATTTTTTTATTCAGTTTCAGAGATTCTCGAGCTTCAAACAGAGATACTATCTCCAGAAATATGGCCTTAATGCAGCAGAATGTAAGGACGCGGAGAACCTGTTGGTCAGAGAGGTACAGTTGGAGTCCTTTCCCGACGAGATGAGGTCGGTGGAAACTGGACAGGACGTCGCTAGCTCGAGCGACATTCGAGGGTTAGTACACTACCTGGACAAGAACGGGATTCTGCGAGCTTACGGCAGAATTGATGCCACACTGTGCATGCCGTACAGTGCGAGGCGGCCCGTAATACTGTCACACAGGCACAGTCTGACAGAGCTGATTGTGCGACATTTCCACGCCAGGATGAAGCATCAAAATGTGGACGCTACGATCGCTGAGATCCGGACGAGATTCTGGGTAACGAAGATGAGGCGAATGATGCCGAATCATAGAATGGGTTTTCAATTGCCCAATAAACCCGTCTGACGGCGGAATATGGGAGCGCATGGTGCAGTGCGTCAAGAGAGTACCCTGAAGGAAATTGCGCCGAAGGACCATGTATTGGAGATTCTCCTGATTGAGGCGGAGAATATTGTGAATTCGCGTCCGCTTACCCATTTGCCTGTGGATGCGAAACAGGAGGCGCCGTTGACGCCAAATGAATTACTCAAGGGAGTAGCCAATCTGGCAGATACGCCTGGATTGGATGCGGAGCTCCCCATGGAGGGTTCTACAAGAAAGCAGTTTAGGATTGCTCGCCTGCTGCACGACCGTTTCTGGAGGAGGTGGGTCATGGAGAACCTGCCTACGCTTGGGCGCCGCGAGAAGTGGTGCCGAAGAACGGAGCCCATCCACCAGGGTGAGCGTTCTGAGGAATTTCTTCTCTTAGGAGCGTGTTCCTATCCTGTCCCTGCTCTTCCCTGTTATCTCTATTGGGTTTCCCTTGGAAGCGGCTCTTGCCGTTTCCAATTGTATGCGCTCGTTCGTCTACGGCTTTAGCGTAGGATTTTGCGAACATGCTTCTCTCTATGCTTGCTTCTGCTTCTCTAGCCAAAGCCAGTGCAGCTGGCAAGTCTTTTGGTTGGGCCGGGAAGACCACAGCTCTGAAGGACTTTTTAAGCCCTGAAATGAAAGCATGTCAGCTCTGACTTCAGCGTTAAGCAGGTTAGACCCTCTTGTTCATACGTCATTATGATCTTGTTAGTGACAAGCGTTAGCTTTTTCTCAACTTCGTCGTAGTATTGCATTAATGGTAGGTCACCCTGCCTAACCATCTCCAAACCGTGCCTCAACTGGCGTAAGGATGTCATGTCCGAGTAGGTACAATCTAGCCTGGCCAAAATGGCATCGACAACACAGTATTATGTTGTGGGACATAAGTAAGGCTCCAGCTGCGCCACGAATTTGGTTTCTTAATATGGCAACAGCTTGGTAATGAGCACTGCTGCCGTTGAAGGGTTTAAAAAGATCGTAGGCATATATGGCCGATTGTCTCCAGGCCACATACTCGTCTTGACTACAGGTGAACTCTGGTACAGACTTTATTATGTCTACAAGTAAGTCGCACATAACTATGGATTAATAGAAACCTTTTTATAAGTTATAATATGCGGTGCTACCACCTGCAAACTATGTACCTGATTAGCTAGGGAGTTTAATTGGGACTGAAACTGAGATTGCTGTTTCGCCAGTGCCTGCCTAACAGCAGTGTCGATAAGGGCTTGGATTTGACTGGGGTCCATGGTGTTATCTACCGGGGCACTATCTAACGGCTGATTTATTATCTGGCTCGCTTGTTCCCCTTCCCAGCTATCCTCACTTTCGTGTTCAATCTTTACGTTTCTATATGAACCGGCCCAGCTCATTGGTTGGTTGACGCTACACAATGTATTCTCGCCGAGCACAAGCGATCGGCTAATTTTTTTTTTGTTTTTTTTTTGTTTTTTTTTTTTTGCACCTTAACAACACAAGCAAACAAATAGTATTTATAAGACCATCGCCGAGCGCTTAGCACGGGGATTTTATGTTAATGGAGGTGGAAACGGTGATTTATGTTCGTGGAGGGGAAGCGTCTTCACGAAGCCTTGTCTTTTTAGCCTTCTAAGCGGCCTGGCGGGAAGCAAATTCCTGGCTAGTACACTGCGATGAGTGGTGAGTCTGTCGCTGTACCTGCTGGTGTATTTATTGATCTGCTCCTCCACAGTATGCAGATTGAGGTCTCGATGTAAGGTTGAATTCCGTATGCCAAGGACAGTTGGTTATCTGCCTCAGGGTACGATTCTGCAGTACCTGGATGCGATTGCAGTTAGATTTTGCTGCAATCCCCCAAATTTGCAGCCCGTAGAGCCAGATTGGGGCGACACACTGAGCGTACACTTTTCTTTTCACCCTAAGTGACATACTGCTCTTTCTGCTCAGCAGCCAACGTAATTGCTGAAGTCTTAGGACGCACCTCTTGCGAGTGGCTTTAAGATGCGGCAAGAAGGTGAGTCGCTTGTCTAGAGTGATGACAAGATACTTCACTGTTGCTGGTTGCTCCAGGATCTGTCCTTCCATTTGGATTGGTGGGATTGTTCTCATCCTAAGTGTGAAGGCACGGTTGGACGTTTTTCGAGGGTTTATCTTTAGGTTCCACCTCTTGCACCACGCTGATAGGGCTGCAACGTATCCCTGCAAACTGTCTGCTGCCTCAAAGCGACAATTGGAGCTATACAGAACGGCAATGTCGTCTGCATATGTGGCAATTAGAGCCTTCGAGGGGTCTTCCATGTAGTCATCATCGGGTACGGGCAAGTCTGCAGTATAGAATGAGTACAGGAGCGGGCCAAGAACACTTCCTTGCGGGACTCCAGCTCTCATCTGGGCAGGCGCAGAGTAAGTGTCCCGGATCTTGACTTTAAATATCCGCCCTTCCAGGTAGGACTTTAGGAGCAAGTAAAATGGTGCTGGTAGTGAATCTTTCACCTTGCAAAGGAGACCGTCGTGCCACACCCGATCAAAGGCTTTTTGGATATCAATAAAAACTGAGTTGCAGTATTCAAGATCATCAAATGCCTGTAGAATGTGCTGCGTAACCCTGTGAACCTGCTCGACAGTGCCGTGTCCCTCACGAAATCCAAATTGATAGTTCGGCACAATTCCGCGCTAAGTTATAATCCTAATAAGTCGATTATTAATTAGTAAGTCTTCCGGCTTGCCTGGCTTATAGATCATGTGGATTGCCGCTATTTTCCATTGGGAAGGGAAGAACTGAATTCTTAGCATAGCATTAAAAATAAGTGCCATGTAGAGGATCGCACGATTTGGCAGGGCCTTCAGTGTGACTTGGCATATTCTGTTCATGCCAGGAGCCTTGTTTTTTGGAAGAGCTTTTATGGCTTCGGTAATCTCCTGAACTCTGATTGGCGTGATAGGGAGGGACATCTGAAGCGGGGTCTGCAAGCTCTCCAGGGTCTCTTCGATATCAGCCAGCGTAGCAACGTTGTGTGGGGTGAATCTGGCCTACAGGTGTTGAGCAAATATGTTTGCCTGTTCTTCTTCATTCCGTGCAAGGTGCATGCCGTCCATGCTGCCTAACTGGGACCTGTCTAAACGGCAGGTTTTTCATAGCCTTTGTGCATTTCCACAGTGAGTAATTGGCGTCAACAGTGTAGTCCATCGAGGACAGCTTGCGTTCAAAGAAGTTATTTCTGAGCTCCCTTAAGAGGATCCGTAGTCGCTTGGCTGCTCGGTTCCACAGGATTCGATCCCAAGGGTCTTGGGTTCGAATTGCTTTTATTCGTAGGCGCCTTTTTTCAACCAGTAGCTCTTTTGCCTCTCTGGTAAGTGTGACGCCATATTTTTTCGGTTTTAATGGGCTCGTAGGTGGAGTGGATGCAGCAGCAGCCCTGTGGATATTTTTAGTGAAGATTTCCACTGCCATTTCTATATCCTCCCCAGAATTCAGCTCCGTTTCAAGATAGATGGAGCTCTCCAGATTCTGGTGAAATAGAGTTAGGTCAGTTCGATTGCTGATCAGCCTTGCATTAGAGCGAGCATTAATACCATTGGTATCTATGGTGACTACGAGGGCCAGATGGTCAGACTCCAAATCCCAATTTTGGGTAATACTCGCGCAGTAGTCCGATACTCCATGGTGGACGGCAAAATCAATACATGTGGGCGTATGTGTGGTGACGTATGGGTATCTGGTAGGGGCTCCTGTGGCAAGAATCTTAGCCCCGGGGGCGGAGATGGCCTCAGCTAGTTCTTGTCCCCTAGGGGAGTTGCAGGTGTCGCCCCATAGCCAATGTCGTGCGTTCCAATCGCCACCAACCAGATACCTTTGTCCACATTTTTGAAGTATACTGGTGAAGAGACTTTCCCGTATTCTGTTTCCTGGAGGGCAGTAGATGGAACTGAACTCCATGTCACCAAGACCCGTAGCAACTTTCACCGATGACATTTGTATACCGCGCGTCTCTATTACTCTTTGGGGAAAATGTCGGAGAGTAGTCCTGACTAGCACCGCCACTCCACCTCCACTGTGACTATTGGAAGATGGCTTGTAGGCAGGATAGAATGTGTATCCAAATGAAGAATGTGTTGCAGCAGCGATATCAATCGGCTGTTGTTGATGTGGACTTGGGTGCGTTTGAGCATAGTTCAAACGACGTTGAGCATTTCCAGAATTTCTTGGCACTGAAGCTGCGACTGCTGCATAGGAGGCACTTTTGCGGGCACTGTAGCTCCTTTGGGCCACTTGTTGCCTTGCTATTCTAGCGGGGCCAAGCGCAGGAAATTCCTGCACGTACCTTGTAGCTGAATGTTGATTGGCCACATTGCCATTAAGTGGTCTAGTTTTGGTTGCCGATTTATTTGGAGACTCCGATGACCGACGAAGATACTCCTGGTACGACTTGCAGCCTTTGTAGCTAGCTTTATGAGCTCCTGAGCAATGGAAGCAGGTAGGTGTTGCGTCAAGAGAGCATATACACTCACTTGTTTGATGATCCTGGCCACATCTGGCGCAATTGGGGTGTCGTCGGCAATCTCTAGCAGTGTGGCCGTACCGCTGGCACCGTTTGCACTGTGCGACGTCTGTTGCTTTTCTCATTCGCTCCACCCTCACCTTTTGTCTACAGAGGATTGTGATTTTGAAGACATCATTTATCGTATCGCACGGTTTGATATTGATAAAGAAGAGATTTAGCTTCTCTTCCCTGTTTGCCCTGGATGCGAGATTATGAATGTGGAGTACCTCAAAGCCGTACTTTTGCAGACTATCTTTGATGTCCTTATTTAGAGTGCTGTGGTGTAGGCCCTTGACAACAATTCGATACGGCTTTTTTGTCTGCATTTGGTATGTGTGGAACTGCACACGATGTCTGTCCAGATGGTCAACAATAATTCTGTAGGTGTCACTATCTTTGGGGAAGATTCTGGTGGTTCCTATGTTTCTCTTGGTGACCACATTGTTCACATTAGTGACCTCACCAATAAATTCAAATAGGTCATTTATGCCCATTTTCCTTACTTGTTCAGTCTGGGCAGGGTCGTTGTTTTCAATAGTGGTTTCATTCTGTTGGTTCTCTGTAGTGTCTTTCGCTACTATGTCCAT
The DNA here is from genome assembly GCA_035047325.1 of Drosophila vallismaia. NCBI lineage: Eukaryota > Metazoa > Arthropoda > Insecta > Diptera > Drosophilidae > Drosophila > Drosophila vallismaia. The sequence goes on from JAWNPU010000092.1 coordinate 436,956, forward strand.
ATCAAGTAGCGCGAACCTATTGCTAGAGCTTGGAAGGTCAGCTTCCCTAGTCGCTCTCTTAACCCTTGCGATAGGTGAAGAAGACTTTGGATTTTTCCTTTTCTTGCTTTTTTGCACTTGGGCCTGTAACATTTTTGGTGCCGCCCCACTGATCACTGTAGCTATGTCAGTAGTGACACGCGGGGCAGCAGAAGAGCAGAGTTTGCCTGTTGTAGCAGTTGCCATGGTGTCAATTGTTGTAGTTGTTGTGTTGCATGAAGCACTTGTAAATGTTATTGTCGTGGTTATTGTGCTTAGGTTAACCGATTCAGCGCATGAAAAGCGTTGATTATTCAATAACACCATCCTGAGCTCCAGTGCAGATTTACCAGCTACTTTTCTCATTTCTTCATAATCAATCGGCTTATTACTAAGCTGAGAGTTAGATGTATCGTTTTCCGTATCCATTATCAGTTATTAATCCAGTCCAGTCAAATGCTTATTGCCCCTCTTTGGGGCTGCGCGCGGGGTGAGGGGCCCAATGGGCAGAGAATGTAATCTTGTCACACCTCTCCCACTATTATTCGTTGTCCAAATGCCGACTCTGCAAGGCAGGGTCCAAAGTTTAGAATGCTTGCTGTTTTTCACAAGCAGAATATGTGAAAACAGAATATGTAAAAAAACAGTTAGTTGATTTTCACTGATAGGTGCTCAAAAACACATCATCCGCTCGCACGTCTGTATCATTCGACGGTCCGCAATCGACTCGGTCGGCTAATTAAGTGCGGCAGGAGAAGGTATGCAATACAACATAATTCGTAAATGCAGTAAAGGTATGCATTGATAGAGTCTGGCCACACTGGGGACCACGTGCACGTGGAAACTAATATAATAGTCTAATATAATAAAAATCTTATCTATTTTGCTTGTGCAAAACAGTACGCATTCTAAACTTTGGACTCCGTCTTGCAGAGTCGGCACTTGGACAACAAACAATAGTGGAAGGGGTGTGATAAGACTACATTCTCTGCCCATTGGGCCCCTCACCCCGCGCGCAGCCCATAAGAGGGGCAATAAGCACTGGGCTAGACTGGATTAATAAGAGGAAGAGGAAGACAAATTTATTACCCAACCATAACTCCAAAAGAGCGGTCAAAGGCGCGAAGCTGGAGCCATATTCAGCAACAATTAGGAAGGCAAACTCAAACAATATGTTTGCCATGCTAGACATGGAATTGGACGAAACCAGTGATGGTATAGAAATTGCACAAATTTGTAATGACGCCACTGCCACCTTGTGTGCATCGGTCGCTCCGTATATTCCCAATGATGACTGTGTACCAAATGAGACATCCAACAGCCCACAACAGGATACTGATAAGCGGAATTCTTACAAACAATCAAAACCACCGCAAATAGTGCTGAGTCTTATCAACCTTAATGATCTCTTTGAGCTGATTACGGAGGTCACGGAGTCACGGTTACGAAGTCTAGGTAATTTAACAGTTAAAGTCAATCAAGGGGAAACAGTGAGAATATTTCCCAAAGACGCTGATACATTGTTAATCTTTTGGATAGTTCGCGAATTAAATTCCATACGTACCAAATGAAGGAAGAGAAGCCTTACAGAATAGTAGTTAAGGGCCTCCACCATAACACCTTAAACCAGGAAATTATTGCCAACTTTAAAATATATGGCTTTGATGTACTACAAGTACATAGCCCAAGATCCAGGAGAAATAGAGAAGAAAAACTTAATATATTCTTCATTAATATAAAGCCATGTGCAAAAATTAATGACATATTATATATGATATTAACACACTATGCCGACAGAAAGTGCTCAATGCATACGTTGTCAGGAATACCGCCACACATAGCTAATTCTTTCGCCGTCATCCCAATTGTGCTTGCTGTGGCGAAAATCACTTAACCAAGTTATGTGTGCTTCTCAATGATCAACAGCCTATCTGTACACAGATGGAGGAAATTACACGGCAAGATACAAAGGTTGCCAGTGGTACCAGGAGTATCTTTGACGATCAATAAGCACTGTAAAGAAGCAACAACCTAAGCAATCCAGATTAGATAAAAGTGCAGCAAATCAGCAACAACCCCAGCAAAAACAGCAGCACGCAACTAAGCAGCATGCAAAAGCTAGCACTTCCAAAGCCCATACTGGGAGCTTGTCCTACGCAGATATTGCAAGAAATGGCAATACAATAGCCCAGCCTCGTTTACATAATGTACTATTAAAGGGATTTACTATTAAACAGCCTCACCAGCTTGACGTTCAGTCAATATTGGCATAGCAGCAGGAACAATTTATGAATTGGCAGCGACAGCTTCAACAGCAACAACAGCAGCAATTCCTATCGTGGGTACAGCATCAGCAACAGGAGCAACAACAACAAAACAAGCTGAATAGTCAACGACTCGAACGGCTGGAAAAATTGGTTTTTGAAATGGCCAATATTTTGAAACAACGGACTGGGGATACATCGGCTTTCCAACTCCGTAGTAACGCTTTACCATCGAAATGAACCCTATGAAGATTCTTATCTGGAATGTAAATGGCATTTCAGGTAAAGTCAGAGAAGTTTAACTCTTCGCTCACAACAACTGCGTTGACATTCTTCTCCTAAACGAGATCAGACTCAACAGAGGGAACACAGTTAAAATACATGGGTATAGCTTTTATCCCGCATACAAACCTTCAAGACATAATCACGGAATGGGAGGAGCAGCAGTACTGGTGAGGAGTTCTCTTCCTCATTTCCCGCAAAGAGTTATTGAAACGAGAACTATTCAGATGTCTTTAGTTAAGGTCTCCACCGGGCTGGGAGATGTGGAATTTAGCGATATACTGTCCACTAACAAATAGAATTGAAGAAAGGCACTTCAGTGACATACTTTTCTCTTGTGGCCAAAGGTATTTAGTTGGTGGGGACTGGAACGCCCGACATTGGCTGTGGGGTGATACGTAAAATTCACCCAGGGATCGAGAACTAGCAGAAGCCATTTTCGCCAGAAGTGCGTATATCCTTGCAACAGGTTCGCCAACTAGATACCCACATGTGCCCAGTCACAGACCTACCTGCATTGATTTTGCTGTATACCATGGTATAAACTTAGATAGAACAAGTATTTGCGAAAACTGGGATCTAGACTCCGATCATGTAGCCCTTGTTGCTACTCTACAAACAGAAGGTGCCTATGTCAGGCCATGCTCTCGGTTAATAAACAGCCGAACTGATCTTTTGGTTTTCAGACAACATCTAAGGAAAACATCGAGAACGCAGTAGACATTCTAACGAAAAATATACATATCGCTGCTTCTGCTTCTACGCCGTCTGAGCCAGAGACATATGTCAGAAGTTATGGTATTGTACTAACAAGAGAGGCCAGAGAACTAATAAGAACTAAAAGACGTCTTCGAAGAAGAGCAATCCGAACTCAGGATCTATGGGACAGAATCTTGTGGAACCGAGCAGCAAAGCAACTCAAAATCATCCTAAAAGAACTCAGACATGATTTCTTTGAACAAAAATTTTCTTCCATGGACTACACCGTTGATGCAAACTATTCGCTGTGGAAGTGGACAAAAGCGCTTAAACGACAACCACATCGATGGGTACCCGTACGTTGTCCAGGTGGGGAAACTGCAAAAACTGAAGTGGAACAGTCTAATGCATTCGGATACCACCTAGAGGTCATAAGTTATAAGACTTCGCCACGATAGAGCAAATAAGAGAGACTCACCGGTACCTACAAATGTCTTGGCCTATTAAGCCCATAAGGATAGAAGAAATATCCGAAATAATCAAATTACTGCCGAAAAATAAAGCTCCAGGAATTGACAGGATTTGCCATGCCACGCTAAAGGTTTTACCAATGAAAGCGATAATCTATATAGCACTAATCTTCAATGCTATTTTAAGGGTCAAAGTGTTCTCAAGACAGTGGAAACTGGCTGTTATTTTGATGATCCATAAGCCTGCGAAACCAGAAATTGATCCTGAGTCGTATCGGCCTATAAGCCTCTTACCTCCCTTTCTAAATTATGGGAGAGACTTATTGCCAATCGGTTCAACGACATTATAAGACAAGGTAATATCTTGCCGGATCATCAATTCGAACTTCGAAAGGGACACGGCACTATAGAACAGGTCCACAGACTGGCGAAACACATATTACAGGCTTTTGATGACTGCGAGTACTCCAACGCTGTCTTTATAGATATGCAACAAGCCTTCGACATAGTATGGCATGTTGGATTGTTATGCAAGATAAAGACCCTAATACCTGCGTCCTACTTCTGCATGTTAAAGTCATATCTGGAAGGACGAGAATTTAAAATCAAGGTGAGAAATAACTACTCCTCTATATATCCAATGAGAGCTGGAGTTCCACAGGGCAGTGTTCTCGGACCGCTATTATACTCCTTGTACACTGCTGATATTCCTTGCCCGAGTTTCGAACACATGGAAGCCCCCAACAAAGCTCTTATGGCAACCTATGCAGATGACATCGCAGTTGTATATAACTCTAGGGACAGCAGAGAGGCAGCTAACGGACTACAAGAATATATTAATGCTCTGGCAGCCTGGTGTAAAAAGTGGAACCTTAAAATAACCCACTGAAAATAACAAATCCATGCTTCACACTGAAAACGCTTATCCAGAACACCCCTCCAATCCGGCTAGAAGGAGTTACCCTGAATCAGCCGCGGCAAGCAACATATCTAGGTATCACCCTGGATAAACGTCTCACCTTTGGGCCGCATCTCAAAAACACAATCAAGAAATGTGGTCACAGATCACAACAGCTGAGATGGCTCATGAATAGAAGGAGCACTCTTTCGCTGAGGTGCAAAAGAGCTGTGTATGCGCACTGTATAGTACCGATATGGTTATACGGGATCCAGATTTGGGGAATCGCAGCCAAATCTAACTATAAACGTATCCAGGTGATGCAAAACCGCGGACTACGACAAATAACCAACTGTCCCTGGTATGTACGTACCTCCACACTCCATAAAGATCTCAATCTTCACAAAGTTGAGAAACAAATTGGGAGACACACAAGTCGATATAGTGACAGATTACTGAGTCACAGCAGTCGTCTTGCAAGACGTCTTATTCCCGTTCGACCTTTGAGACGACTTAAACGTTGAGGCTTCGCCAAGACAATTAGACAACAGTAAAAACTTTTCACTTATGTTCCTACTTCATTTACTTAGATATAGTGTTTGGTAACTCTTAAGAATATGTGTCCACCCTTTGTATGTTAAGGTACAATATTATGATGTACGGATTCTTCACTTAAATAAATAAAAAAAAAATAAATAAAAAATTTAAAAAAAATAAAAAATTCTTAAGAATATTTCTCCACCCTGTGTACCCGGTGTATGTTAAGGTAAAATATTATGATGTACGAATTCTTCCCTTAAAAAAAAAAAAAAAAAAAAAAAAAAAAAGTAAAGGTATGCATTTTTATTTAAAAGGGTAGCAATTCAATGCAGTAGCAAATATTTATTCTCTTAAAGGAGTATGCAATAAATATTTAATCTGCCGAAACTATGCAATGGAAATTAAGCCAACCCGAATTTAATAACCATCACGTGGTCAGCTAATAGAAAATTTTTGCTTTACTCTATGAGTTTTACTTGAGGCGTGCCGAAGAATTCACTTGTAAAACTTACATGATCACTAACTAACTACCCTGTTAAATCAGATTTTTGGGTTCGAGATGCATTGGGCGCCAATCATTACATGAGGCTAAAAGATGTTGTGTTAAGTCCATGTCGTTCTTTGTTGCGTGGCCTGGGCAAGGCGGCAAGCCAAGGCGGGTGCCACTGGGAGTTTTCACTGGAGCTGTTCAAATAGACGATGGGGACTGTTCAAAATTTCATCGTGGTAGCGGATGAAAAAATGGAAGATGATGCTCTGCCTGGATACGGTTTTCTCACAAAGTTTCAATTTACACTGGATGCAAATGGGTTTAAGTTTTCGATGTTGTCAGCTTGTCCTGAGATAGCTCACATTAACCAGATAAGTATTCAGGATTATGGTTGTACTGAAAGTATTGTGAATGTTTGTAGTGAAAGTAATGTGAATGCTTCTCCCAGTTTGCACCTATGTTATGGAATCTGATAGACGAATATCAGCCAACTTCGCCGCTTGCTGACTCACCTGTTTAGCTAAGAGTTGTGCCGGATGAGAAAATTAAACCGTTTTGTCAGCCTTTTTGAAGCCGTTAAAAAACAAATCGATGACTGGTTAAAACAAGGAATAGTTCGACCATATACTTCAAGCCTCGCTAACAGAGCCGTCATAGTGAATAAGAAAAGGACGGCACTAACAGAATCTGTATTGACTATCGCTAATTAAACAGCATGGTACTCCAGGATTGCTTCCCTGTGCCGATCATAGAAAATGTACTTGAAAAACTACAAGCTGCCAAGGTGTTTGTGTCATTGGACTTAGAGAACAAGTATTTTCACGTCGCAATAGAAGAATCAAGTCGTTCATCACCATTTTGATTTTGCAATTCTCCTGCGGCATTTATAAGATTCATAAACCATATATTTCAGGAGTTTGTATCACGAGACACTTTCTACAACTTTACATGGATGACATTATAATATGGTATATGGACAGACTAGTGACGAATGTATTGAGAAACTAAAGTTGGTGCTATTTGAATCAGCGAAGTTCTGCATACGTATGAACTGGAAGAAATGTCATTTCCTTGTAAACAAAATCCACTTCCTGGGACATGCAGTACAAGATGAAAAGGTTTGGCCTGGCAAAGAAAAAACAATGGCCGTTAAGCAGTTTGCATTACCTAGGAATGTGAAAGCTGTTCAATCCTTTTTGGGTCTAACGGGATTCTTCAGGAAGTTTGTGAAAGACTACGACATCATTGCGCGACCCTTAACCAATATATTAAAATAGAATGCCACTTTCAAATTTGAGTCTAAAGAATATGCAGCTATTGAGAATCTGAAGAGTGCATTGTGTCAAGACCCTGTTTTAAGGATTTATTGTAGAGATGCGTCAACATAGCTGCACACAAATGCTTTAAAGGACGGGTTTGGTGCCACATTGCTGCAAAATTTTTAAGATCAATTGCACCCCATATTTTATTGGAGCGAAAAGACGAGTCCAAGTAAATCATGAAGAAATAGTTACATTTTGGAAGTAAAGGCTGCTTATCTAGCTATGAAGTAATTTCACAAACCATCAAGAAGAGAGACGTTCCTCGAGAGGTAGTAGAATGGATTTTGTACATCGCAGACTTCGACTTCAATACAGAGCATGGTGCGGGTGAGAGAATGCGTCACGTGGATTGTCTCAGCCGTTTTGCCAACGAGATTTTCTTTATAATGTCTGACATATCTTGTCAGTTGAAGGCTGCCCAACAAAAAGTTGAATATATTCAGGCCATAAGCACGATATTGGAAGAACGACCCTACAACAACTTTAAACTGAAGGAAGGAGTTTTGTTCAAGTTTTTCAAAGGAAATTATTTGCTTGTTGCGCTTAAAGCAATGGAACGTGAGATTATAAGCGAAGCTCATGGAGTCGGACATTATGCAAAACAGAAGACCATACATTCTATACAACAGCAGTTTTGGATTCCACATCTAGAGGGCAAAGTCGCAAGACTTATCAGTATTCCGTTTATTATGACTAACAAGAAGCTGGGTAAACATGATGGGATTTTATGCTGCATTGAAAAAGGTGACAAGCAGTTACACACTTTACATGCTGATCACTTAGGATCGATGGACTCGTCTGTGAAACAATATAAGTACATCTTCGGACTTGTGGTGGATTTTTACAACAAAATCAACTGGAGCTGACGAAGTTTTTAAAAAAATGGAAGAATGGTCAAACTTATTTGGTAATATTTGGTAAAATTTGGCAGAATAATAACAGACAGAGGAATTGCATTTACCTCAGGAGCATTTGAAGATTACATCAAGACAAATGGAATCGAGCATGTCTTAACTGGTGTTGCCAGGTAGAAATTATTTTAAAATTGTGGGCTGAAGATTCTTCAAAATGGTAAAAGTGCAATTTGCACGTGCAAAGGGCTATTAATTACCATATAAGTTGCTCTACAAAGAAGTCACCATTTGAGATAATGTTTGGAGTAAAAATGCAAAATTAGTCCAACGACAGACTATTGGAACTCTTGGAGAATGAAATGCTTAAAGAATTTGACAAAAAGAGGCAGATACTGCGACAAACGGCTAAGGAGCAAATACAAAAGGCTCAAGATATAAAAAACAGTACGACAAGAAACGTTGAGAAGTTGTACACAAAGAAGGTGATCTGTTAGCGGTAAAACGTACTCAGTTTGTTGCTGGGAAAAAGTTGGCAAGCGCTTTTCTAGGACCATATGAAGCAAAACGCAATGGCAGATATGAAGTTCAAATTAGGTTTGAATCAAACATTTGAAATAAATAGCCTGTCGTACTTTTCCTGTGTATTTCGTTGCCACCCCAATCACAGTCTACATATCCCACTAGTATATTTTTAAATGCTGCATTTTTCTTGAGTATAAATTTCATATCAGTGGTTTCATTCAAGTATTTCAAAATTTTTTTTAAACAATGCCATAATTCAATAATATTCTTGATGCTCAGGATCTAGATCTCAGAAACTACAAGAGCTACAGACATGTGCCATATATCGTTGGATAGGTAATAATTTTGATATCACCCCCCGCTACCCCGAAAATCGCAAAAAACTGCCACGCCCACAATTATTAACCTAATGCTGTGCAATTCGGCATATGCGTTGGTGCTTATAAACGCTATCTAATTTTTTAATTTGAACCAAATCGGATAAGAAACACGAAAGGTATGCCACATGCAAAATCTATGGCAAGGGAAGCAGAAGCGCAGCAAAATACGCATTGCGCGACGCCGACTGCGACGTTGGCAGCGAAATGTGTATGGCTTTATGACACACGAAACTTATTTTCTTTTTTAATACAATATTGTTTCATTTATTTATTGATACTAAATAAATAAATTGTAAGCATGTCTAAGGGTACAGGGTATTTTGCAGTCGGGAAACTCGACTGCTGCTCCCTTATTTGTTTACATTTGTTCAAGCATTGAACATGTGTTAAATATTTTCCTATTTTTTTTATTTAATATTAGGCGTTGAAACCATACATTCTAAATAGCATCTTAACAACACATATAAAAACAAATCTTAAAGAACCAAACCTCTCAAGAGGATTACTAGCAGGTGGTGGGGGGGCTGGACAATTAACGAATCGTCTTGCGGAATCCCAGTCTTTTAAGTCACCCTAACGGCCTAGCTGGTAGCAGTCTCCTTGCAAGTATACTGCCGTGTCTAATAAGTCGATCGTTGTATCTGCTGGAATGTCTACATATCTATTCTTCCACAGTGTGTAGATTGAGATCACGGTGAAGTGTGGAGCCACGCACGTACCAAGGACAGTTAGTTATCTGCCGCAGGGTTCGGTTCTGCCTTACTTGTATCCGCTTGTAGTTTGATTTGGCAGCAATCCCCCAGATTTGCACTCCGTACAGCCAAATTGGAGCTATACAATACGCGTATACTGCTCTTTTGGCTCTAAGCGACATAGTGCTGTTTTTGTTAATCAACCATCGTAGTTGCTGCATTCTTTGGCCACACCTTTTGGTTATTGTTTTTAGGTGAGGCCCAAAAGTAAGGCGCTTATCTAAAATTATGCCGAGGTATTTAGCTTGAGATGGCTGTTCCAATGTCAGACCTTCAAATTGTATTGCTGGAGTATTCGTTACAACCCTTTTAAGTGTAAAACACGGATTTATTGTTTTTAAAGGATTGACCTTCATGTTCAACCTTCTACTCCACGCTGATAGAATTTCAAGGTATCCTTGCAACCCATTTGCAGCTTCAATACGGCATTTGGATCTGTGAAGAACCGCGATGTCATCGGCGTAAGTCGCAATGATAGTCTTTGAGGGGTATTGCATATTCTCGTAGGTAGGTCTGGTAAGCAGTATATAGAAAGAATAGAGCAGTGGGCCAAGAACGCTTCCTTGCAGAACTCCAACTATCATTTGGCAGGAAGCAGAGTAGGTATTCCTGTACCTGACCATAAACTCCCGTCCGTCCAGATATGACCGCAGTAGGCCAAACTAAGGTGCTGGTAACAGACTTTTTATTTTGGAATGCTTTTCGAATGCTTGCTGCATATCGATAAATACTGCATTGCAATACTCAAGGTCATCAAACGCCTGCAGTATAGGTTGCACCAGTCTATGAACCTGTTCCACGGTGCCATGACCCTCTCGGAAGCCGATCTGATGTTCTGGCAAGATGTCGGTTTGACTTATGACAAAACTGATACCTTTGGCAATAAGCCTCTCCCACACCTTAGAAATTGAGGGCAGCAGATTTATTGGCCGGTATGACTCCGGGTCCCCTTCCGGTTTGCTTGGCTTGTGAATCATATGGATAGCTGCCATCTTCCACTGCCTTGGGAAAAACTAGCATAGCGTTAAAGATTGAGAATAAGTAAATAATTGCCCGAATTTGTAGAGCTTTAAGTGTCGCATAGCAATTCCTGTCGAGCCTTGTTCTTTGGTAAGGATTTTATGACATCTACTATCTCCACGACCCTAGCTGGCGTAATGGGTAAAGCTATTTGCAGCGGTGTCTGTAGGCTGTCATTTGTTTCACTGACCTCTTCCGCAGTAGAAAAATTGTACGGTGTGAATCGTATTTGCAGATGTTGATCAAATGCGTTTGCCTGTTCTTCCTCATTCCTAGAAAGATTACCTCCAGAGCATAGGACAGTTACCTGCCTAAAGGGATGTCGTTTAGGAGAATTAGTGAGTAATTCCAGAGTGAATAATTAGCATCCACAGTATAGTCCAGCGACGTCAACTTTTGCTCAAAAAATTCGCTTCTAAGTCGTCATAGCAAGTTTTTTAGCTGATTTGCTGCACAGTTCCAAAGAAGTCAGACCCATGGGTCTTGAGATCGAATCGCTCGTCTTCGTAGGCGCCTTTTTGTTATAATTAGCTCTCTGGCCTCCCTTATGAGTATGATGCCATATCTAATCGGTTCTGTCGGAGAATCAGGAGGATTTGAATCAGCAGCTGCTGTGTAGATTTGCTCAGTAAAAGTGTTTACTCTTCACCAATACCGCCGCTCCTCCGACGCCGTGATTATTACGCGATGGTTTATACGCAGGATAGAACGTATATCCATAAATCTTCACTGTTTCTCCTCGGTTAAGCCTGATCTCATTTAAGAGAAGAATATCGACGCTGTTGTTGTGCGCGCAGAACTCAATTTCTCTGGCTTTGCATGAAATGCCATTGACATTCCATATAAGAACCTTAAGGTGGTTCATTGCGAGGCCGAAACATTATCATGAGACTGGTGATTATCTCCAGCCCATTGTTTTATATTATTAGCCATTTCAAGTACGATATTTTCAAGCTTATCTAAGCGCTGGTTGGCTTGTTTATTTTGCTTTTTCTGTTCCTGTTGTTGCTGTTGAAGCCACATTAGAAATTGCTGTTGCTGCTGTTGTTGGAGCTGTTGTTGCCATTGCTGAAATTGTTGTTGTTGTTGGTCCAGAAGCGATTGTACATCAAGAAATCTGTGATGTTGATTACTGTCTTCTCGTTGTTGCAGTGAATGTTGCGTCTGTATAATATCTAGACGGCGCTAAGCAACTTCAACGTTGCCTGGTTTAGAATTTCCTTTTGCTACTGCAGCGTATTGCCATTAGCACTGTATGACGTTTGCTGTTGTATTATATGTTGTTGCTTTGGCCACTGCTGTAGAATTTGCGGTTGTTGAAGATTGTGACGCAATGGTGATTTTCTAGCGTTCATGTTACGGCCCGTTTGCAAGGTACGAAACTGTTGCGGGTCTATACCATTTGTAGTGGGATAAGAATTGTCTACATGGAACATTGCAGAGAAGCGATTCGACCAGGTTGCATTTTTCACGCTCTTGGTAGTTCCCATTAACCGGCGGAGATAGTTTTGGTACCATTCACAATCTTTATAGCTGGCCATGTGGTCTCCTCCACAGTGGATGCAGGTAGGCTGCGCTTCAGGGGAGCGTCCACATTGTGTAGTGGCATGATCCTCTCCACACCTGGCGCAATTTGGGTGCCAGCGGCAGTATTTGGCTGTGTGCCCATACTGTTGGCAGCGATGATATTGTGCGATTTCCGTCGCTTTTCGCATCCTTTCAATCTTCACTATCTGGCGGCAAAGATATTTAATCTTATAAATTTCATTAATTTCAGCGCAGGGCTTAATATTGATGAAAAAAATATTGAGTTTTTCCTTATTAACCTTAGATGTAGATGAATATGAAGAACATCGTGCCCAACTGCCTTCAAACTATCTATAATATCTTTGTTTAGGGTGCTATGATGTAGACCTCTAACTACAATTCTGTAAGGTTTTTCCGTTTGAATTAGGTATGTATGATATTCAATACCTACTTCTTCAAAATGGGTAACAATTGCCCTGTAGGTATCGCTATCCTTGGCAAAGATTCTGGTCGTTTCACCTTGATTGGACTTAGTCGTAACGTTGTCCGGATTGGCGACCTCTTTTATGAGTTCAAAAAGGTCATTTAAGTTGCTAACATTCACAACTATTTGCGGTGGTTTTGGGCCCTTAACAGGGGATGGGAGATCGGCGAGTTCCGGCTCACCTGCAGTCGGATTAGTTATTAACTACTAATCCGTTATGGGAAATTCCTTCATCATCACTGTCATCATGATCCATGTCCATGTCCAGCACTGCAAATCTGTTTTCAGAGTTTGCTTTATTAATGATAGTCGATGTTGAAGGCAGAATGGTTTCTCTGCTTACGCGCTTGGCACTAAAGGTAGGTGACGAAGACTTCGGATTTTTTTTCTTTTAATGATTCGTTGCTTTTGGGCATCCAGCAATCTAATGGCAGCATCGCTGATCGTTGGCTCTGCGGTGCCAGTGGAGCATATTGGTTTATGGCCATCATGGCTATCAATAAGTCTGCCGGGGCGAGAGCTGCTGGCTATTACAGTGGCTACAGTAAAAGTGGGATTACTAGCCGCACTAGTAAATGTTAGAGTCGTAGTGGTCGTGCTTTACTGATGTGAGTTTCAGTGCACAAACGGCGTTGAGTTTCTAGTCGGCACTCAGCCCTAATATCCGAAGGTATTTTGCCAGCTGTTAGGAACATCTTCTCATAAACACTCTGCTTATTTCTAAGCTGAGAGTCAGGAAAAATGCTCTCCTCCATTTGGGCAATTATGGTTTTTCAATCACTGATTTACTTTACTTTTACTGCAAGGTTTTTAATGCCCCTCTTGGCGGCTGCGCGCGGGGTGAGGGGCCCAATGGGCAGAGAATGTAATCTTATCACACCTCTCTCACTATTGTTTGTTTTCCAAATGCCGACTCTGCAAGGCAGAGTCCAAAGTTTAGAATGCTTACTGTTTTGCACAAGCAAAATATATAAGCTTTTTATTATTTTCGACTGTTATATTAATTTTCGCGTGCACGTGGTCCCCAGTGCGGCTAGTTTTTATTTTGTTAAATATTAAAATATTAAAAAGAATGAAAAAGGGATCGGACCAACAACCAAATATATTATACATGCATTTCATGACCGATCCCTTCAAAACAAACGCACATGTAAATGCATGCGTAAGGTGACACTGCCATGCACTTTGTAAGATCACAACTAGATAATGGATTTTTATGACCGAACCCTTTAAGAAACATTTACTCGCATGCGTAAGATAACACCACGCTGCTAAAGTAAAGGTCATAATCGGTCTACCTCCAATGAGTTCGGTTTTGAAACTGTTTTATTTATATTCTTCAACATCCGAAGAAACACAAAAATCTTACAATTAGGTTCTTATGTACTAACAAGAGTACTTTTAAACTATTTATATACTTATGCCCCCAAACATTTCAATGCGTTGGTATGTTCGCTGGCGGCCTAAGTATTTCGTGACTCTCTCAGGTGCATGGCAGTGTCACCTTACTCATGCGTTTACATGTAGGTTTGTTTTGAAGGGATCGGTCATAAAATCCATGTATAATATATTTGGTTGTTGTTCCGATCCCTTTTACATTCTTTTTGGATTTATAGAGTTTATTATAGTTCATTTAAAAAGAGTTTACTAAATTATTGAATATTAATGTGTGATGTTAAAGAAAGATCGCTCTTCTCCGCTTTCTGCCTTCACCGTCCCGTTCCGAGCTCCAACTGCCGACTACACTCTAGTGCCAGGACTGGCAACCCTTCTTCAGAGCCAAGGCTGGCATCTCCTCTGGATATATCTTGCATCTTACATTCGGCCCTCCTGACTCTCTTCATCTGACCCAGATGATAGTAGCTCCTCATTATCCGCGACAAATCGCCACAACTTCATATTATCGCAACTTGTTGATGTAGTATTTGGGCCTTCTATGCTCGCTGCTTTTCGGACGTCATATCGCCCGTTTCGCTTAACTTGTACTATTTCATATGGGCCCAGATAACCGCTTGACAACTTACGGCCAGCAACAAATTGAGTTCGCTTGATCGCCACTATGTCGCCTATCTTATACCCATGCTCTCGTCGACGTTTCTAGTCATAATTTCGTTTGTAGATCTCTTGTGCGTGATCAATGTTTTGTTTCGCAAACTCACGCAGTACTCGATTTTCAGCTCGGTTGTGCATTTTTGTGCCAAATACAATTTCGAATGGTGAAGTTTCAACAGCTGCATGTACTTTAGAATTTATTGTTTGCTGTACTTCCGCTACATATTTGAACGACTAAGATGGTTCCGCTGCCGACAGTTTGGATATGATTGCCAAAATCGCACAATTTACTCTTTCTATTTGGCCATTGCCTCTGGCCACTCCTGTCGTTGTACATACGTGCTCTATCTTATGCCTTTCTGCGAACTCTTTAAAAGCAATAGAGGTGAATGCTGAGCCTCTATCCGTTACAATACGTGTTGGAAAGCCAAAAATACTTGACCAGTCGTTCAGTCGCCTAATTACTTCTTCATGACCTGTTGCTTTTGTTGAGTAGAGCCAGACGAATTTGGAAAACCCATCCACAGCTGACAGAATGTACTTCTACTGTTTAGATGACGCATCCATGGGTCCAAGATGATCAATATGTAAAGTTTGTAGTGGTGTATCTCCTTTGTCGATGCAATTTAAAAAACCTTCCTGCTTTCCAAGCTTTTTGTTGAACATAATGCATTTTATGCAATTCGCTATCAGCTTTGATACCTTGACTGCTATTGGATAGTTTGCATCGACTTCACTATTGATAAGTGACCAACTTCATGCGAACTCCGTATTATTTCTCGTTCCATCCTTTTTGGCACCACTGACAAATCATTGCCGTGGTCCATCTTGTATAGAAGATCGCCTTTCACCTTAAAGTTTTGGTACTGCCGCTGTTTAAGAATTTCCCAGACAGCTTTTATGTAATCGTCGTCCTGCTGGGCCTGTTTAATACGTGCAGTAATCTCTGTAGTAACTCGCATACACTGTGAAAAGCGACTAAGGCCGTCAACATGCTTCATTTTTTCTGCGGCACGGTGTTCTACTGTAAAATCCACGGTCCTACCTCTCTTGGTACGACTTGTTTGGTTGTAGTCTCCTTGAAAGCGACACAATCTGTAATCTGCTTGAACTGTATTTCTAGAAGGTAGTGACGAAACTTCTGCATAGCTAAACACGCTAGCTAGCTTTAATATTTTTTGGCGGAGGAAAATGATGGACGGCTTTTGTCTTCTCCTTGCCCGACCACATTTGCCCAATTTCAATGGTATGTCCCAAAAAGTCAATGCGAGTTTGCAAAAATCTGCACTTTTTCCATTTAATCTTCAAGCCATATTCAGCTACTTTCTCCAATACTGTCTTGGTATTTTGCATACACAGTCCATAAATGATTATGTCATCCATGTATAACCGCATCACGTCAGCATTGATCAACTCTTGAAAATTATGGTTAAAAAACCATATAAAAAACCTTATAAACGCAGCTGGAGAGTTTTTAAACACGAAAGGAGCTCTATTAAATTCGAACAATCCTTCTCTTGTGATGAATGCTGTGAGCGACCTGCTATTTTCCTGAAACATGGAAGAATCCATTTTCGAGGTCCATTATAGTAAACCCTTTGGAAGATTGCAACTTTTCGACAATTTCTTGCATCAATGGAACCGGAAAAGCATCGATAAGAACTATACTGTTCCACTTTCTATAGTCCACACAGAGCGTTCCATCCTTATTTTTTACCAATACTACTCTGCTCGCAATATTCGACGTTGACTGACGCACTACTCCTTGTTTAATCCATTCACTTACTAGTTGCTTTACTGCGTCAGCTTCATCCGTCGATAATCGTGCTGGTGCATGGCGAAATGGCAGCACCACTCCCTCAGGAACTATTGTCAACTCAATCGGGCATTTTTTTGCTGGATCGCTTTGGCATCTCTTCATAAATTTGCTGTATCAGCTGTTCCATTGGCTTCCGATATTGAGGCGGTACTACATAAACAGATTCTACGGCGACATTGTATATTGACGCATAATCGTGTATGAAATCATTATTTTCCTCATCTCACAAAGTATGAGTATATAAGTATATATAAGTATATCCATGCGTATCGTACACCATCCGAGATTTGGAAATAAAATCGTCTCCCAGTAGAACGTCTGAATCTATCGACTTATTTGGCACAACTAAAAACTGATGGTTAGTTTTTAATTGGTCGATTGATACATGAGTATCCAAACATTCCTCAGACTTCGTTGATTATTTTTCAAAACCGCGTAGCATTGTAATTTTTTTGATTACTTTGACCCTTTGCTCCCGTTCAACGACATCCTTTCGTATTAAGCTAACATCAGCCCCAGAATCTAAAAGGCAATCCACTGCAGTTTTGTTTAATTTAATTGTCTTCAAACGATTTTGTTTTGTTACCAGTCGAATATTGTTAGTTTTATTATTTGCAGTTACTCGAAATATGTCCTTCTTGGTTGCAAGAAGGTTGCTGTGCAATCTTTCCGTTTATGCTCCGCTGAGCCACAATTAAAACAATGATATTTTCCACTTTTTCGATCGCACGTTTAGGATTTTGTTCTGGCTGTGTATCATCAATATTTAGTCGCTCATAAATTTCAAACTATTCTTCAGCACTGTTAAATTTACAGCCAAATTCTTCAATCAACAAATATTTCAACTCTTCGTGTGAATACACACACTTTCTCCTTCCAAGAACAGTGTTGCAGGTCCGCGCATTTTGTCTCTTGCTTGAACATACAGTCTGTCAAGAAACTGTTTGCACACCGAAAATAAATGGTATTTTCTGACTTTGAATGCAAAATTAAAGACCTTTTATCAAAATTTAAGATTTTTTTTATTTATATCTATTTCCAAGTTTTCACACTTTTTACACTGTCAAGAAATTGTTTGCACAAATCACTTTAGCTCCCTTACACTTAAATTTTATAAGAAAAGATTATAAAAAACTAATAATTTTAATATAATACATTATATATTCTCTATTAGCATTAGGAAAATATTGGAGGCGTTTTTTCATCGATCCAATCAGTTTTAGTAGGTCATATTCCTTGGAATCTCTTGCCACTATTCTAGTTAGTTCTGCTCGGTTTTTTGGTGCCCTTTTTCCCACTTCTTTCTTAAGGTGGACCCAAAATTTTTCTATGGGGTTCAGATCTGGGCTTTGGGGTGGTGTGTCGATGACTTTTCGCAGTTCTAAAGGATCCAGTTCCACAGAATAAGCTTATAATACTTAGGGACAATGTCTTGATAAAATTCGAAATTAGGCTTATTATTGGCATAACATTCAAATTTTTGGGCGTTGGATGTCAAATATCGTTATGGACTGTTGCTAAGGACAATAAGGAGGAGTGTGATATGGTTGTGTCACACGAAACAGTGCGCCAAGCCCTCCTCCGGCATAAGTACAAGTCAAGAATAGCACGTAAGAAACGGATGCTGTTGGCATCAACATTGAAAAGCGGCTTACTTTCGCTACCAAGCTGCAAAATCAGCCGGAAGATTACTGGGTTTTCGCAGATTAAATCTAGATGATCTTGTATTACAATGATGGACCCAACCTAGTGTGGCGCAAGGCGCTAACTGCGCTGGAGAACTGCAACATCATACCGACAGCCAAATTTTCCAAACTGTTGGTTATGATGTGGGGGTGCATATCCAGCCGAGGTGTTGGAGATTCGGCATTTATTAAGAACACAAAGAATGCAGCTCAGTTCCTAGAAATTTTTAAATCCAATTTGACATCCAGCGCCCAAAAATTTGAATGTTATACCAATAATTAGCCTAATTTCGAATTTTATCAAGACAGTGTCCCTAAGTATTATGAGCTTACTGTGTGGAACTGGATCCTTTAGAACTGCGGAAAGTCATCGACACACCACCCCAAAGCCCAGATCTGAGCCCCATAGAAAAATTTTGGGTCCACTTTAAGAATGAAGTGGGAAAAAGGGCACCAAAAAACCGGGCAGCACTAACTAGAATAGTGGCAAGAGATTCCAAGGAATATGACCTACTAAAACTGATTGGATCGATGAAAAAACGCCTCCAATATTTTCCTAATGCTAATAGAGAATATATAATGTATTATATTAAAATTATTAGTTTTTTATAATCTTTTCTTATAAAATTTAAGTGTAAGGGAGCTAAAGTGATTTGTGCAAACAATTTCTTGACAGTGTAGAAAGTGTGAAAACTTGGATTTTGTTGTTTTTCTCGTTAATTTGTAATATTTTTGATATTTTTTTATATATTGATAAAAAATATATTAATAAATGTAACGATGGTTATCGATATGCGACGATCGATGGTCATCGCAAGGGGTGGCGTCGTGAGCGTGGGCAGAGGAGGAGTGAGTCGAGAAAGAAAAGACCGAGTTGAAAGTTGAAAAGTAAGAAAAAGATCGTCAAGCCGAAAAGTCGTCGTGTCCGGAGTAAGGCAAAGTTGTGTAGTCGTCGTATGTGCGGAGATCAAGAAGTATTGGCACGAGTCATCTTTTTATTAAAGACTAACTATTATAACCAAACTATTATAACCAAATATTATTAAGATAAACAATTGTGTAATCAATAAATATCCTACATTTGGGGGCTCGTCCATATAAACAATAAAAAGTTGACCCATTTGTAAAGTTCAGAAAGTTGAACAGTTGTGGCACGTCAAAAGTGCCAAATATAAAGTTGTATATAAAAAGTTGTGAAATTACGCAAGTTGGTTGGCGTCGGTTAGAAACTCCTAGAATCGTGGTGAATAAATTTGAGTTGATGTCAAGCAGCGAATACGAAAGCATGAGTGAGGGGAAAAAGGGACAGCGATATGGTGCCGTCACACGGTCGGAGGCAAAGCGAGGAGACGAAAATGAAAATTCAGAAGAGCAGAAGTGTGTGCAGACCAAATAAAAAAGATGCAAGCAGAAAGTAACAAAAATCTACAACAAATAATTCAGCTGCTTACTCTTAAGATTCAAGCTGATGAAATTACCCAGAAAGAGGCGAAAGTAACTGCAGACAATTTTGCAAAAATTGTACCCGACTTCGATGGCGTCAACATCCCAGTGGAGATTTGGCTTGAAAATTTTGAGCAGAATGCAGATGCATATGAGCTTACGGAAAAACAACGATATGTACAGGCACGAGGAAAAATGGTTAAAATGGCCAAGTTGTTTCTGGAGTCAGAGTTGGTGAGCACATATGAGCAACTTAAAAATGCCCTAATTGGCGAATTTAAGCTCGCATAGAAAAGTGCCGATGTACATGCAAAGTTGACGAACAGGAAGAAGAAGAGCGACGAAAGCATGCACGAATACATGCTAATAATGAAAAAAATTGCAGCACTTGGACAAGTCGATGTTGAGTCTATTATCGCTTATATAGTTGATGGGCTGGATATTAAAAGCGAATTCAAATTTGCATTGTACGGCTGCAAGTCATACAGCGAACTGTTGGAAAAATATGAGTTGTACGAGAGCAAGTGTGTTATCGAAAAACCGCAAAAGCAATACAGTGGTGGCATACAAAATTTAACCGATGGAAAAAGTATTCGTTGCTACAACTGCGGATCTAATGAACACATGAGAAAAGACTGCAAGGCAGAAACAAAATGTTTTAAATGTGCAGGCAGCGGTCAGATTTCTTCAAATTGTCCACAAGCTGTAAAAAGTGTTCTAGTCGTAAAAGATACTAAGCGCTTGAAAGTAGTCTTGCTGAACGGTACAGAGGTCGCCTGCCTTGTGGACACAGGCAATCGTATGTCAGTCTTTGTACAATAAACTTCAAAGTACTGTGATGCAGAAGTGTGATTCCGTTATACGAGGCCTTGGAAACGTTAAGACGCAGCCCCTAGGTTCATTTATGGGCAGAGTACAACTATTTTATTCACTGCAACACTTTTCCAAAACCGACGCCAACATTTATTTTTTTAACAAATTTTTTACACCATTAGTTCAGAACCGGTTGAGCCCCCGTATTTAGAGTTTATTATAGTTTATTTAAAAAGAGTTTATTATAATTATTGAATATTCATGTGTGATTTTAAAGAAAGATCGCTCTTCTCTGCTTTCTGTCTTCACCATCCCGTTCCGAGCTCCAGCTGCCGACTACTCTCAAGTTCCAGGGCTGGCAACTCTTCTCCAGAGCCAGGGCTGGCAACTCCTCTGAAGTGCCAGGGCTGGCAACTCTTCTAATATCTGGCATCTTACATATACAAACATGTTCAATGCTTGAACAATAGTTATATTATATAATAATTACGTGTTATATGTCATATGTCAGGAGCTTGTTCGTACTCTCCGATCCGATAAACAACTGCCTGAAAACCGAATAATGCGGAGAAGCTCCTGTACCCGACTAATTACGGATCCGACCCGATTACCTGCTCCGCCGAAAAGACCCTTGCTGCTCGGCCATCAATCTTCTGAAGGTCTCTGTCTTCAATTGAGTCCCGTTGTCCGGAAAGCTCTTTCTCCATATAATTAACTACGATATCGCCCGATAGCCACTTCACTGCCTTCAGAAAAACAAATTTGGTATTGTGGTTCAGCACAATGAGTATTTCTACGGAGATAGTTTGGGTGAGTTGCCAATTTCTCCGCGTATCGGCTGCTGTGGAGGTGGATCTGATCACCAATCAGAGTAATCCGAAGATCCCTTAGGATAGCGTGGTTGTAGACGTACCAAGGGAGCCCGGATGCAAGCCGAGCAGCACGTGTCTGGACAGTTTTCAGCCTGTCAAGCTGGTGCTTGGAGGCCGTACCCCATACTTGGATTGCGTAGGTCCAAGTAGTGTTTAGTACTACCTTGATGAGTGGCACTTTAGTTTGGAGATGTATTTTGCTAGACCGTAGGAGCCAGTACAGTTTTTTTCCTTTTTAAGAGACACTTGGCCTTGACCGCTGTAATATGGGCCCACCAGATGAGTTTCCGATCCAGGTGGACTCCCAGGTAACAGTGGGAATTAACGTTGCCTATCAACCCACCGTTAAATGTTAGGCCGGCGCAGGTGCCGGGACGGAGCGCGAAGGTCACACAAGAGGACTTAACACAATTGATGGCTGTATTCCACTTGGCTGCCCAGGCTTCAATATCGTGCAGCCATTCTTGTACTGCATTCGAGGCCGTGCATTTGGGCGTGCGTTACGCGATTGGACTTGTTCCGGGCAACCGTGTGACTTCCTGAAGCCAATTTGATGTTGGGGTATGTATCCTGATACCTGCGGCAGATCCATCAATCGTTTCGTCAGAATTCGTTCGAAGACCTTAGAAAAGGTTGGAAGTAGACTTACTGGGCGATAGGAGTCTATCTGCGTTGGAAGTTTGCCAGGTTTGGGTATCATAACGATCCTCGCACGCTTCCATTGCTTAGGGAAGTGCCCTAATCATAGCATAGCATTATAAATTTTAACTAATGCCATAACTCCTTTATGAGGAAGGTATTTGGCTGCACGGTTGTCAATACCATCGGGTCCAGGTGTCTTCTTCAGTTAGAGGCCCTATAACTGCAGAGTGACTTCTTGCGGCGTGGTATGTCGTATGGGATGGGTTGGTTGAGTAGGCACATCCAAAAATCTAACGACTTCTTCTCGGTGGGAGTCGTCCGTCAAACAGAAGGGGGTGAAAGTGGAAAACAAGTGCTCTGCAAATGCGTTCGCTTTGTCACAATCTGTTTTTAGCCACAGGCCACTGTGTCCCAAAACGGGCGATTGGCGGCTGCCTCTTTATTCCTCTCGTTAGCTTCCATACTGGGAAGTCGCTGCCTGCCATTCGGTTGGTTGGCAGAGTGTAGGGTGAAGCCGGGAATTCTAAAGCGGGAGCGTGTGTTGAAGTGTGTCTTAGACAACATGAGGATGTTGATGTTATGAAGTTCTATGAAGGCAATAATCTCGTTGATCTTCGAGGAGGCCCCGTTGGCGTTCCAGGATGCTTTTTTAAATCGACCCAATATGAGAGGTAGTGGGGGGAGGGAGCAAGCGAAGGATAACTTGCATGACGGAATCAATAGTTGACATAATCCTGTCGATCTTCGTGATGAGGAGATCCAATTTCGCATCCAAATTATCGTTTGTGCTGGTGACCGGGAGGGGCGGGTTGTAAACTGGTGGTATACTGGGCTGTCCGATTTAAGTGAAAGTATTATTAATGCTTGCTACGCTTGCGTAAGTTTGCTTGCCAAAGGTAGGGGTAGTACTTGGTAGAGGCGATGAAATGATTTTCTGCTGCTGCTTATTTTTAATGTTGATTTGTACATATTTTTTGCAACCTTTAAAGTTGGCTGCGTGAGAGTTGCCACAGTGATAGCAGCATTTAGGATCGTCCGGTCCGAGACTGCATTCGGAAGTTGGATGGTTCCTTCCGCACTGCATGCAAATGTGGTGTCGGTGCAGTATGCCTTGGTGTGCCCGTATTCCTGGCACCTAAGGCATTGGACAGGCTCGGTTTGTTTACGCGGCTTCTCCCAGGAAACTTTGTGTCTGCAGACAGCAGAGATGTTTTTTACGAGGTAGTTACTCTCGTCTTTTTTGAGGTCAATGAACCTCATGTTCAGTGGGAGTTTCGTGATTTTGTTAAGAGGAGTGTAGATGCGGAGGACGTGGTGACCTTATTTCAGCAGGCATTCGGTAATATCTTCCGACGGAACACCGTGATGAATGATGCGCATGACAATGCGGAAGGGCCGATCCTCGGGTAGCTGGTGGTGGTGAAATAGTGTACCCTTGTCGCGGAAATGACGGGCCACAATCCTGTAGTCGTCAGATGAGTTGCACTGAATAGCACAGTTACCTGAATTTAAGGTTTTTATTGTGAATGTGGGTCCAATGAGGGCGTCCAGTTCATTGGCAAATTCCGGAAAGTTAACCACGCCGTGGACCGTGATTCTTGGAACTTTTGATTGACGGCGAGTTAGTGAAGGGGCGCCGGGAACAGGTATATCAGTATTTGCGGGCTTCTGGTTGATTCTACGCTTCTTTTCGGCACGACTGATCGCTGCTTGCGAGCTAGAGGGTTCCATGTCTTCGATGTCTGTTTAATCCTGGAAACAATTTTTGCGGACATTGTCCTCCTGATGAGAGACTGCCTTTTTACGGGTTATTTTGGGGGGAAGAGCTGAGCCGGCTTTTTTATAGGATACTTCATGCCATCCTCTAAGGTGAACAGTGGTGATCGGTGAGGTGGTTACAGCCACATTGATTTGGCTCTTGCTAATTGTGGTAGAATACACACTGCCATTTAGTGTCGGTGTAGAGTTGTACAGGGTTGACATTGTGGAGATACTTGAAGTTGTTGTACTAGTTGTAGTACAAGTTGTGAGATCCCATGGGGCGGAGATGGCTGGATATTCGCATGATCCGCCAATATGTGAGGATGCTTGCTTACCAGCGCGCATTAGTGATGAGCCGAAGTTAGCCTTTGTCTCCATTGCGTCGGATTCAATTGGTGTACTTGGCGATGGATTGTCCATGTCTTCTAGCAATTGCTTAAAACTTCATTTGATAAAGTTAAAGAATTGCCAGAACTACATTCGTAGAGCAGGTTCTAAAACCGGCTAAACATATGGCCCAGACAGAGCAATAACGGTTAATGAAGCTTAAAGCTTAAGCTTTAGCAACTGATCGCCACACGGGCTACCAGATAGCAGGCGCGGCGACAAAATATAAATGATTATTTGATTTGAATGGCACCGACAACTAAATCACTTAGTTAGCATTTTCTGCAATCGCAGATTAATTAGAATATTGCCACAAACGTGGACTTGTCCATATAACTCAGAGTGAGTCTCTGTTGAAGTGGTACAAGAAAAAAGAGGAACCAGAGAAACAAACGTGTCCTACTCATACGAGAGCTCAGGCGGGAAACCTCTCGGTCGCTAAGTCTAAGTGATGATATTCAAAATCAACGTCTACCGTCACGACCTCAACCCCTTCCGCCTCGTTTTCCGACATTCTAGATAACCCATTCGGAAACACATGTACTTTGGCTCTCCGGTGCTAAAAATTGGTACTTGTACGCATGTAACTTTGCCGCCAATCATCCCAGACGGGATTCGATGAGGTCAGATGAGTTTCGAACGCATCAGACACAACTAATATACAACAACTTAAATAGACGAATATATCCTTCCGAAGCGAAACTGGAATGACCTTATCCATGAGTCGAATCATTGTCTGTGATTGATTGGATAGCCCAAACGGCATCACCTTTCCCGGTGGATCTCCCGGTATGATAAACGCGGCTGAATATGAATACTGCTTTTGGCAGTCTGCTCGAAATTGCAGCTGTCTGTAGTAGCGGTTACCCTATAATAAATATTTTATTTTCGAACAGTCCAAAACACAAACGGTCTTTGACTGGTTTCTGGACTAACATAACTGGTAGCGACATAGCACTTTCTGATTCCTCGATCACCCCAAGCGTCATCATGGTCACAACATAAGAACTTCTCTCCTGTCGAACAGACTGGGTAATGTATCTGCTTTATCGCTTTGGCTTTCTCTACGTCAATGCTATGTCTGATTAGATGCGTTTTTCTTATCATAGATACAAGACCGCAATAGTTCTACGATTGCTTGCCATCATTAGCTCTGCTTGCTCGTCAACTCGTGGCTAATTAAGAACTCGCTGCCTAGGAACTCCGACGGTAGGTACTCAAAACTCCTCCAGAAATCGATTCTTAAATATAAATCTTGTAGATCTTGTGCAAGCAAAGGTACAATGTAAAAATCAAATTAAAAACAAGTATTTTTAGAAATTTTAAAATAATATAGGTATGTTTTAAAAAAATGTCTTAAATTCTTAAACCGTGTAAAATCAATTAATACAGAAAATGAAAATTCTTTGCTTCCCGACAGAAAAATAAAATATGTATAAGTTAGGAACAAATTCTAAAACAGACTAATGAGGGTTTCTCCGCCACATGCCGAACAAATCACACACCTCAACCCGCTTTCACCCGCTACGCTTGTTTTACTAAGAAAACATTGCGACAGCGTCAGCCGCTGAACCCGCTGATCGAGAGTCTCTTCGGTTTCCACCAAGCTCGCTCCACTTGACCACGCTCGCTATGCTCTGATTAACAAGAATCGGTGACCACGGGTCCCACCACTGAAGGCGTCGCTACTGCACCGCCAACGATAAAATCACAGAACAGCTGGCTTAGGGCAAAACAGAATTTGTGAAATTAATCTAAAATAATCCCAATCAAGCACAAGTCATATGTGACCAATGCAAATAAACACTTAAAATTTAAATACAATAAAATTGCTTTTTTTTATTAAACCTGTAGTTTGCTAATTGGCGCCCGAGCAGGGACTGATCGCGTTACAAAAGAGTAAAACAGTTCTACCTTCGCATAAAGGTTTATTTTGGTCACGATAAGGAAAACTGCTTCTACCATAAGTGGTCTTTTTTTTTTAAATTAATTGCAGTCCACTGTTACTATTTATAATAACTTATACTGCAGTGATTCATAATTTCTAGCGAGTATTTATATATGTACATACTTAAACCTAATTGGGGAGTCTATAGGCATGAATTAATTTAATCAATTAGTTTATATATCTGCTTGGCAGATCTGTTGGGTGAATGCGCTGGAGCCTCCTTCTCGCCCTCAGTCCCATTACACGTCTCCTCGTCAAAAGTTTTCGAGCCTACTGGTTTGAGTGGTTTCCCAATTATTGACGTACGCAGGTGCTTGTTTGTTTATGACATCGCCAATCCTTGGTACCTTTAACTCTTGTTCAATGTCTTTTTTGCGGATGTACCAAGCCGCTCCAGATAGTTTACGCAAGATTTGCGACTGCGCCACACGAATTTTGTTGAGGTGCGACTTTGCGGCGATGCCATAAACTTCTGTTTCCAAATAGGAGCCAAGACAACCTTATAAATTTTGGCCTTGTTGGAAATTGAAAGTTTGTTTCCAGGCCTAAGGAGCCAAGCCATGCTGTTCGCCTTTGTTTTAGGCCGCCGAGTTACATCCTTTACATGGCGTTGAAATGTAAGTCGCTTATCCAGAGTGACACCGAGGTATTTGTGGGCGTTCGATTGTGTGAGGAGCTCTCCATGCAGAAGCACACCTGGTGATGTGTCTTTTCTCAGGGTGTACGTCACGGAAACACTTTTCCGGATTGACTGCGATGTTCCAGCGTAGGGCCCAGTTCTCAAATTTTTTTAGGTAAAGCTGAAGCGTATCAGTGGCTGTATATACGCAGGTATCTCTGGCCAGGACTGCAGTGTCATCAGCAAAGGTGGCAACTAGCAGGTCATTGGGATCTGTAAGCGACATTTTGTCAGCTGAGGGCATGTCGTGCGTATACAGGCTATATAGTGTTGGACCTAACACACTTCCCTGGGGTATACGTGCTCTGACTCTCTTTGTTTGGGACGACAGTCCGTCCTGTACTACTTTAAAGGATCGCCCGTGGAGGAAGCTTTTTATTATCAAAAGGAGCTGAGGATTTAGTAGGCTTTTAAGCTTGTGCAGAAGTCCTTCATGCCAGACTCTGTCGAAAGCCTGCTGGATGTCCAGAAAAGCTCCAACGACGTACTCCTTTCCATGGAAACTTTCCAATAAAAAGTTCACTATGCGGTGTAGCCATGCCTGAGTCTAAAACCAAACTGAAACTTTGGAATAACTTTCTGGACCTTTCGGGACTTGAGCAATCTTCTCAGGATGCACCTCTCAAGGAATGTGCCAATGCTGGAAGCAGGCTTATTGGGCGATAGGAGCCTAATTCCTTTGCTGGCTTCCCACTTTTATGTAGCATAATGATATTCGTCTTCTTCCAGGCGCTTGGGAAGTGTCCCAGTCGAAGAGCAGAGTTGAAAATCAGTACAAGGAATAACATAGCTCTGTGGAGCATCAGCTTAATGGAGCGGTTGTCGATGTGATCCCCACCAGGAGCCTTGTTGTTGCGAAGGGATTTGATATGACCTTCCAATTCCGTGAGTTTATTAGGCTTTACAGGAAGAGCCATCTACAATGGGACTTCTAGGGATTCAGCAACCCGTTTTACTCGCCTTGGCGATGCTGTCTCGAACGGCTGGAATCTTTCCTCCAGGTTTCTGGCAAACGCTTCATCTCTGTCCTGAGGTGATTTTGCCATCTGGGTTACGAACTGGAAACTTTGGAGCAACTTGTCTCTTGAATCTCTTCGTGAGCTTCCAGAGCTTCCAGAGTTTCTGGTCCTGATGAACTCACGCCGGTGACGTTTCTTGAGAGTTAAAAGTCCTACTGCTTCCGGAGAAAGATCGATGCTGCTACGCACGTTGCGTAGGTGAACTGCGCCGCCAGGAGCTGGAATTTGGGCTGCATCTTTGATCTTCTTCATAAAAGTTTCAACCGCTTTCTCGATATCGTCTGCTGTATTTATTTCTCTATTGAGGTTAAAGGCATTGTTAAGTTCGTACTGAAACAGCCTTATATTCGCACCAGGTGGAACGAGCATAATAGGGTCGGTACTATGAGGTGACGTGGTTAGTGAAGCGATCAGCGGCAAGTGATCGGAAGTTAGGTCATACTCTTCACGTATTGATAGTAGACTGTTAGCTATACCTTTGTACAAGAAGAAGTCGATACATGAAGGTACATTCCTCGTGTTATACGGGTAGTGAGTGGGTCTGCCTGTAGCCAGAACTTGAGTTGAGCTGCCGGAAATAACATCGTGAAGTGGTCTTAAATATAATAATAAAACAATCGATAAGGAATAATCGACACGATAAGGTAAAACTTCCTTAATTGTACTAAAATACGTTAGGATACGTGTGTAGGCTCTTGACCTTCTACGGTCGACACACAAAGCATTAAAAATCAAAACAAAAAAAGGAAACCTAAGTTTGCGTCACATATGAGCAAGTTTTGTAGTGCTAGGTCACAGATCACATCGTTGACGTATGGTATGGCGGTACCTTAGTAGATGTCCAAAAAAAGAAAAAAGATCACCAAAAAAAAAAACCCGCACTATCTGTGATGGCAACACCCTGTAGTACTGTAAGCGAAAAAAATGAATTATTTAATTAATAATGTAGGTTAGTAGAATTATTTTGATCTGTTTGATTCGGCATTTAGCTGAAAGAATTATATATATTTAAATCAGCAACAGTTAGTATCAATTCGGCAAACATAAGTGACAAAATTATTTTCTTTTTTATTATCGATAAAACTGGCATACAATTTAAAAATATTAATCCATAATACTTTTACACTACATAATTTTATTTTCTCGATTTAAGTTTTGCAAATAACTCGAACGATTTGACATATTTCAAACAACATGAATTGATGGCAAACCCGAACAATCTTAGACCTCCAATTCTTAACAACTACCTAGATCAAAAAGCACAGCAAAGAAAGATACAAAGGCAGATAGAACATCAACGGAAAGAAACATAATGGAGGAAATGGACCAGGTTGTTGTCGGTCAAAAATTGGGTGCAAGAGCTGCCGGTCTTACTCAGGCAACACAATACCCCGGAAAATTTTGCCAATGTGGCTGACATGGGCATTGCCCTTGAACATGTAGGGATATTAAATGACCTAGACAGAGAACCGGACATTGAAATTAGTGTACGTGAATTTACAGGGTTTGGACCAATCGGTAGAAGATTTAAATATAAAAAAATAAAAACCATATCAGCCCCAAAGAGTATTTAGTTTGCAAATAGAGAACAACCTCCATGCTTGGAACAGTAAGAACAATAATATCTTTGGCTTCCGCCAAACAACTTACAGACCATAAGAAAATCGAGCATTTAACAGAGGACAACAACCGATCGCACAACCACGTCCTTTAGCACCGAAACCTTTACCACGGCCAGAACCTATACCCAAACATTAGGAGTAGACGAATCAACTATATGAATCGAACCAACTTCGAGAACGGAAAACGACGTCCTCCCTACATAATCTCAGCCGTTGGAAAAAGGCAAAAAAAAACTAAAACATAGATAGTAATTATGACGAAACCAACGACCGAGACAGAACAATAAAAGACTATTAAGAGGCAATGACTAATTATGATGACGCGAATGATTTGGAGGAAACTACGGAATGGTATCGAAACCCAACATTTTGAATATGCCGACTTACATTTTTTTATAATTAACCGTTCCTCGGCTTACGTTGAAGCCAGAACGAGGGACGGACAAGTTTTGCGGGTTCTGATCTACACAGGATCTAATCGCAACTTTATTAAGTCAAACTTATATTCAGAACCTATCTTAAACGATGTCAGATGGTGGCAGCATTAAAATCACGCACCAGAAAGTGGCCTATCTATTCAATATGACAAATATCAAGGTTAAATTATTAGAATTATTAAATTATTAGATGCAAACTGTCACTGGCCAACAAGCTGACATGAAAATTATCGAGCCGATCTGGGGTATAGTGCCAAATCTGGGGATCGAAAAAAAATCGATTTTGTTTTTATTAGCTGAATCTGTTCTAAAATTATCTGTTAACATTCCCTTAAAATTGCACCACTGAATCTTACGTATTTTAGGAAATATGGCCAGTAATGTTGCTAGTTATATTGCCAGTGAACGTTAATGTATGTTACAATTAACCAAAACTTTGAAACGTTTTTTCTCAAAATGACATTTTTGCATTTTGGGTACACGATTGCAGGAAAATTTTTTATTTGATCGATCGACCTGATCCAACTTGCATTCTCTAGAGTTTCAAAAACTCTTCTAAATGAACCCCAGTTTCATGCAACACAAATTGTTTTTCATTGTGTAAACATAAGAAATATACAAAGGTTTTGATATTATATTTCTTTGTGGTTTTTACCTGTTTATTGAGGTTCACCAGGTAACGAGATATGAGTTATTTCTGTTTCAGTTGAGAATTACGGACTCTATCATGTACACAATGGGCCCAATCCATCAGCGACATCCTTCAGTTCACATGAGATAACTCCGCCAATTTTTTTTTTAACTTTTTCCAGTTTTTTTTCCGAAATTTTTTGATTAAACAATCTATATGATTTCATTGTCATTAAAAATAAATCCCAAAAAATTACCTTTTTTTCGATCAACATGAGGTTAAATTGTTATTTAGTCCATTTGATACAAACAAACGGTTCAGAAGTCTGGAGCCCACAGGCCTGACGCCTGGAGGGCCTCTTGTGCAGTTTACCTCAGTTAAATAACATACATCTAGAGACTGCTTGAGGACAACAAAAAAAGTTAACAATAATAATAAATAATTACGGGAACCAAGGCACTCCAATATGCTAGCTTTGCACCTGCCTAGTTTCTTGCACTCGCCAGACCACAGCATCAGACCTTATAAGCGATTCCGTTATATCCCCAACGCATGCAATTGTAAGAAGGCTGCCAACTGATAAACACAACATCAGGCCATGTAAGCCATCAATGGGAAGCTGCAAAGACGACGTCGATCCGCTGACAAAAAAAAAGCGAAGCCAACTCATGGTCTGCTAATGCTTCCAGCGCGCTATGAATAGTTTAGTTAGTTCAGTTGCAAATTAAAAAAACTTGATTTATATATTGTTAATTGTTTACTACTGTTAAGCTAGTCAACTGGCTAGCCTGCGCGCCCATTGGGCTGAAGAGACAGAAAGAAAAGCTATAAAAAGGTCTTTGGTGACCCGGTTTGCCTAAAATATATAAAAAAAAATAAAAAGATACGATAAGGAGCTAATGGACAGAGAAGTTTACAAGTACAGGGTCCGGCACTTTGGGCCATTTTGGAGAGCAAGGTCCGAACTAAAAGGTACATCAGTCTCGAGGCACTGAAAAAAGCCGTTGTTCGCGAGTTGGCCCAAATACCTGCAAGTCACATTCGGGCAGCTTGCGATTCGTTTTTGGAGCGTCTGAAGGCCACAGTCAAGGCAAAAGGTGGTCATATCGAGCAAAAGTAAATTGTTTCTGAATTTTGTATTATTTTAACACATTTTGTACTTTGAATCGAGTAAAAGTAATTTTCCAAACTGAATTTACGGCTTTTTTAATTGGTTACACTTCGAGTGCCGGACCCTGTATAATTACACATTTCAATCTGTTACAAATAGACGAACGCTAGGAATGTTCTTGGGAAGAACAATCACTACTGACCCAGAAAATATACCAAAGTTCAGGGTCTTAATAACATGGACTATAACAAGTTGGAACGGATCACTGGATATACCCAACAATATCAATAACCAAGTTATCAATATAAAATACACCATAAAATGGGCAAAGCCAAATTTAATAAATAAATTTTTAGTACGAGAAAATAATATACCTGGCCATCCGCCACGCTCGCTCCACTTTACCACGCTTGCTGTGCTCTGCTTACGAAGAAGCGGTGCAGCGAACGCAATTTTAAATGTTTAAATGTTTCTGAAAATCCCTAGGTAGTCCTAGTTTATATATTCTTATTAAGGGCTTCTCAAAGCTGACAAAACATTATTCCGCCGTCGAGTATCAAAAAGCGATCAAAAGCGATATATTAACTCTGAATTTGAGGAACACAATTCAAAGCTTTATTTTGAAAATCACAAAAATATTGATTATTGATTTTTGATCGCAAATGCAATATCTTAAATAATCAAAAGTATAAAAAATTAAAAACAATTATTATTTATTACTTTGATTTGTTTTACGGGATATTTATGAAAAATTCAGGCAATTTTATAGCTTTTCCCTTTAGACCAAGTAGATAAAATAAATAAAAATGAGAAAAGACTTAATACGAATCATTTTTCTCTCATTTGTATTTTTGGAAAGGCTTACCAGTAGCAAAGATTATAAAATGCTGACCTGTAGAAAAGATTGTGAAAATAAGTCTATGGCATATTTCAACGCCTTCCATTTCATATTCAGTTTTGTTTTTTTATAATTTTTAAAGATGCACAAATATTAGTTGGACTTTGTCTAAAGCGACAAACAATATTTCCAAAAAAATTTCATAAGTAGACCCAAATTTTTGAGTTTTAATTTTAAAACTAAAAAAAGTATTTTTTTGCCAATATACAAAAGTCAAATAATTCTTTTAATTTGTATTTTTTTTTTTGTAAAAACTAAATATTTTCCGTTCGAATTAAATAAAAATTCGCGGGTAACAAACCATCGCAGAATTTAAAAAGCGGCAGTCATCAACGGTCTTTAAAATACTTAAAACATTGCTGCCCATTATTGAGAAATTTTAAATTTTGTATAGAGTACGTTGGGTACATAGACACCTACGTCGAGGTTAATTCTAAATATTTATTATTGTTTAATCTTTTATCATTTGGTTAATGAATTTTCTCAATTCCAAACCCAAAATAAGCAAAATGTACCCACCCATATGATATAATGAAATTTGATTTACCATTGGTTGATAAGTGTTTCATTTCTGGTCTAACAAGCAAAGAGGTAGCCACCCCAACCTACCACCTCATGTCTAACTCCTAGATGTGTGTGTGTTGGAAGTGTTATATAGCCTTTAATATTCAATCGGATACTGCTCCCGAGGTTTCCGTGAATACTTGAGGCCAAGGTCATCACCTATTTCGTCGATCACATTCAGAGCATAATCCAGTTGCTCTTTGGTATGGGCGGCCGACAGGCAAAAACGAATGCGGCCCTCCATAATTGGAGTGGCCGGGAATCCAGCTCCCACCACAGCTATGTGTCGAGTGGTCAAGGTGCGAACCACAGCTCTGAAATATTAGCAATATTAAGTGAAATATTGATGTCAAAATAAAGTGAGATTTACCCAATTTTGGAAAATAGGTAGACCAGCATAGGAACCACCGGTGAGTCCTCGTGGCCGTATGTAATAACTCCCAACTGTGCCAGACGCCGGCGAAAGTAACGCGTGTTTCTAGCAAGCTGCATAATCTTTTTACGGCCCGTATCAGTTCCATCTTCGCCCATAATCGTTTTCATTGAAGTTAAAATTTGCTGAGCAATAGGCGGAGAAATTGATCCAGCATAGCAATGGGCGTGGCTGTTTGTCCGAAGGAAATCAATTAGCTTCTAATAAAAGAAAAACAACAAATATTACTGTTATATACTGAAAAAGAAAGTATTAACCTTTGATCCCGCCAGATACCCTCCAGCACTTCCGAAACTCTTAGTAAAAGTTCCCATCAAAATGTCGACCTCCTTAGGGTCTACATTAAAATAATCGGAAACTCCTCGGCCATGAGAACCCATCGCTCCGACGCTGTGCGCCTCATCCAAATATAAATAAGCCTTGTATTTTTTCTTCAAAGCAATAATTTCTGGCAGCCGAACAATGGAACCTTCCATGCTGAAAATTCCCTCCACAACAACCATTATTTTATTCCAGGGCGTTCCCCTGTTTTTGATATTTCCATAGCAAATACCCTCGCTAAGAACACGCTCTAGGTCCCGCATGTTGTTATGCTTGAAAACCTTAATAGTGGCTCCGGAAAGGCGTAGCCCCAGAATGATTGAGGCGTGGTTTTTCTCATCACTGATCACCAAACAATTAGGACCAAGGAGCGAAGGTAGATTAAGGGCATTAGTGGCAAAACCCATGCCAAAGACAATGGCATCTTCCACCCCGAAATACCGGGCAGTTAAGGTCTCCAATTCATGGAGCTGCTCATTGTCCCCCAGCTCACAGCGGGAACTACAGTAGGCCAGCCCAGAATTTCTGGCCCTTTCCTCCGATTCGTCTGCGCACCGCCCGACGGCTGCTGCAAAACCCAGATAGTTATAGGAACCGAGATTTAAACAGCGTGTTTCTGTGCCAGTAAATTTAAAGCTCCAGCCGTAGTCGTCGGTAACGCGATCTTTCAGGGTAAGTTCATCTCCTGGAACGCTGCATATCGGCCTATTCCAACAATCCTTCACCCTTCGGTACACATATCTTGAGTAAAAGCTCTCGAACGAATCGTACAATGGCACATAGCCCTCTCTATTCTTCTCAGTGGCCACTTTGGGCACAAACAGCAGCTGGTTGATGTAACCCAGGATCATCAGTAGATAGAATCCCAAGTAGGTGAGGCAGGCGGTGTGCAGAGGTACCTCCTCGAATGAAGTCTTCTGACAGTGCTCAAATTCCGGCGAAACCTTTCCATCGGCCTGATTTGGTATACTCTCCTCATGCCTCCTCGGTCCATTGGGTATCGCATTCTTATCTGGATGATAGTTAGGCGACGTAGGATTCTGCAAAAATAAATGGATAAAAAATTTTTTTACTAATATATTAAAAATGTTCATTTGATACTATAAAAAAATGCCGATATAATATGCTTAGTTAAAATAAGTCCATTATTTTCCAATAAATGGCGTTGTTTATGTGTATCTCGCGTTCTATAAGTTCTATATAGTAAATTCTAGTTAAATAAGTGACAATAGAAAACAATACAAAAAAATGAACATTTAAAAATAGATTAAATAAAAAAAAACAAGACGGCAAAGCTAACTTCGGGCAGCGCCAATGTTTATGTACACATTCAGTTAAGTGGCAGTTTCTATTAGGAAACTATTATAGGAAAAAATTGGATGATCAATACAAAAAGTTTATCACTAGATAAGTTCCTTAAAATCCAGTTTGTAAAAAAGTCCCAATCTTGTACTCCCGGTAAGACCAAAGTTGAGCAGAATTATCAAATTCCAATTAGGTTAAAACTTTTTATTGATTATAGATAATTTTTCAAAAAAGGAAAGGTATCGAAGGGAATGTTATTAATATATTTTATGAAATGTAAAATCGTAGTTATTATTGTTAAGTCGATAGCTTTAAAACCGAGAGACTAGTGTAGGTGAGACTGCTCAAGAATGCATGTACATATGTATATACTTTAGTGCGTTGCGCACTTGTGACAAAAATTAGGGTAAAATAATTTTATCAGAAGAAATCAACGCCCATACATAAAACTGCGCCGGCTTTATGATTCACCGGCGAGTCTCATTCTAAAAGGTTTTACGTAAAAAGATTGGGCGGAACGATTTGATAAGAGCGAGCCCGGCATGCCACGACAATATTACCAGTCTGCCAACCATTTTGTTTTTATTATTTTATTTATTTATTTTATTATTATTTTTTAAGCACCGATTTTTCTTTTTTACTTATAAAGTTTAAGGAAAATTAAACAAAAAATATGATAAAAATATTTTTTTTTTATATTTTAAATATTTAATTCTTTTTGGAGGATATTTATGGCCCTGAAAATATTCCAGCAATGACCGACAAAAAGAAAGCAAAAGTAAAACACTTGCGGCACCTGTGGTTTGATCCAGAACAAAAAAACGCGACAATTCACTGCAAAACAATACATAAAAACTCTCTCCATCTTGTGTATCACATGCACAGATAAATCAGAAAGCAGCGAGAAAAGGGTAATTACATTTTTACCCAATTGATCCACTACGAGACTATTTGAAGGTGTGGTTCTTGGCTCACCTTGGCTTCGGCAGCGGCCTTTATAGTGCAACGTCGCGTACGAATCTCCGTGTAGGCTGGCGCCGAGAATTTCTGCTGGTTGAGAAGGATTTCCTTCAGCACAGGTCCATCCAAGGCGGTGTTTTTCCCTGCGGCGCCATTTGGCAGCTTTTCATTAGCTCCTTTTGATATGTCGCACCTGTGCTCGAAGACCGTTTCCATTTCGTCAAAGTTTCCCATTGTATGTCAGAGCTTTCCAGCTATATTTCCTACACTACCGACAATGTTGCTGTTCGTGCCTTTTCAGACTTGGTTCTATGGTTGTTGATAAAAATATATGTAAATATCGATATTTTTTGCATAAAAATGATTATATATCGCGATATGGCTGTGCCTTAATATCGAAACTACGATATTTGTTCAATTTTATTACCTAAATTTTGAAGATTTAAATTAAAGTAAATTATATTAATTAATAAATCAAGCACTTTACTCTGCAAAAATTAAAATGTACATTAAAATTTTACACATACATTTATTTTACATTAGTAGTCCTTTTATTGGCTTGAGGGCTTTTACCTGATTCATACTTCCACACAGTATAAGCGTCAAATTATCGCCGCCTATTTAGCAACGATGGGGAACTAGTGAAAATGGAACATGGAGACAAAATGTTTTTTTTTTTTTTTTTTTTTTTTTTTTTTTTCTATAACTATTTATTAAGGCATACAGGGTATCTTTAAACCCCTTGGTGACCTTGGCATCTATTAATACTGCCACAGAGGCTCGCCGGCTAAGTGTGCTTAGCGTTAACATTATAACTAAATTTAAACTTATAAACTAACTATTTACAGAACACAAAAACAAAAATATAAAAGAAAGAAAGGCGTTGGGGAGTATATCGTTTGGCTTATCTTCGTCTTGCTGTGCGTCTTGTTGGCAGCCGGTCAATTAGGTCTCTAGGAAGTCGCCTATTGAGCCTCGTTTGTGGGCGAGGTCTGGTGAGACCCTTAGTGAGTCGGTTGCGATGGCGCTCCAGTCGGTCGTTGTAGCGGCTGGAGTGGAAATTTATGGTCTCAAAGACCGTCAGCAGCTTTAGGTCACTGTGGAGGGTGGTGTTCCTCACATACCACTCGCAGCCAGTGATCGTCCTCGCCATTTTATTTTGGATGCTCTGGATTCTGCGGATCTGGCTGTCACACGCCAGGCCCCAAATTTGGCACGCATACCTCCAAATAGGAGCTATGATTTGGCTGTATATGGTCAACTTATTTCTTAGCGACAGTTTGCTATGCGGGCTCATGGCCAGTAGTGCTTTGACGCCGCGGCCCGTATGCGTATTCTCAATTCACTCACTTGCTTCGCGAAAGTGAGCCGGCGGTCGACTATGACTCCCAGGTATTTGGCTGAGTCAACCTGTTCCATAGGAGTGTCGTCAATGAGCACTGCTGGTGGCGTTCTCCGTTTGAGGGTGTAGCAAACATTCGTGGACTTGTTGCCATTTATGCCAATATTCCATCTCCCAGCCCAGTCGGAAAATCTTGTTGCGTAGTTGTAGATACCGTTGGCGGCCTCCTGCTCGCACGTTATGCACACGTCGTCGGCAAATGTGGCCAGCATTGACGTTCCGTACAGATTGTCAGCAGGGAGCGGCATGTCATGGCTATAAATGCAGTATAGTAGCGGGCCTAGGACGCTTCCCTGGGGTACTCCAGCTGCCGCATTATACTCAGTTGAGAGCGCAGAGTGGAACCGGACCGCAAATCTCCTATTCCTGAGGAACGACGCCAGGAGACAGTAGTAAGGCGCAGGCAGGGTATTCTTGATTTTTAGAAGCAGACCAGGATGCCACACACGGTCAAACGCCTCCCGGACATCGAGGAAAAGAGCGTTGCAGTATTCGTCGCAGTCGAAGGCCGTTAAAATTTGCTCGACCACTCGATGCAGTTGCTCCACCGTGCAGTGACCAGCACGGAATCCGAACTGGTGTTCTGGCATTATTCTCTGGGCATCTATAAACCTGACCATCCGGGCGGCAATCAGGCTCTCAAGCACCTTTGAGATCGATTGGAGGAGACTGATCGGCCGGTAGGATCCAGGGTCCTTCTCCGGCTTGCCAACTTTATGAATCATAGAGATGATTCCCAGCTTCCATTGAGGAGGAAAGTACTGCAGCCTCACAATGGCATTGAAAAGCGTCGCTAAGTAGAGGATCGCTCTGCTCGGTAGGGCCTTTAGAGTGGCGTTACATATTCCATCATGGCCTGGTGCTTTTTTAGAATTTTGCTGGGCGATAACATCAGCTATTTCAGCAGGATCGAAAGGTTGGATCGGCATGTCCTTTTGGAGAGCTTGATCGTGAGTCTCTCCAACCTGCTGCGGACTGGCGAGGTTAAAAGGTTGGAACCGCTCGGCGAGGTGGGCGGCAAACGCATCTGCTTGCTCCAAATCAGTTCGGCACCATGCCCCGTTGCTGTTCATCAGTGGTGCTTTCCTTGGGCAACGTCTTTTGATCGCACGTGTGGCCTTCCAGAGCGAGTGCTTCGCGTCGGCTTCGGTACCCATATTGGCTATCCTGTCGTCGAACCATGCAGCTTTGTGTTCCACCAGTGCACGATGTAGGATAGACTTCGCCCTGTAAAAATCAGCTTTGTCCAGCGGGTGGCGCGATCTTATCCATCTGGAACGTAGACGCCTCTTCTCTGTAATGAGCTTCAGAATCTCTGGGGACCGGTATTCTGGCTGCTACGGGTCTCCGTCCTGGGGTGTGGGTGGCCAATCTAGCTGCTACTTGGATGTTGTGGGTGAGAGAGTCGATTGCAACTTTAATGTCCCGCTCGGAGTTCAGCGCCATGTCAAGGTTCAGTGACGACTCGAGGTGCTCTTGAAAACGTTCCATGTTAGTGCGCCTACTGATAAGCCGCTCGACTTTGGGATAGGCTGTGGCTGTTGTATCCAATGTGATGATGAGAGGTAAGTGGTCAGAGCTTAGCTCGGCAAACGATCGGATATCTGAGTGTAAACCCAGGATACCTCATGTCAGCGCAAAATCCATGTAGCCTGGGGACCCTCTACTACCAAAAGGGAACCTTGTGGGGCCACCTGTTGCTAGCGAGTTTACATCTGTGTTGAAGATTAGATTTGCCAGGGCATGACCTCTTTGGTTGCACCTTCCTGCTCCTCAAAGCCAATAGGACGCATTCCAGTCGCCAGCTACAATGAATTTATGCTGATGTTGCTCCAATATGGATTTGAAGTTATCTGTGGTCCAGACGAACCTCGGTGGGCAGTAGACCGCGCCGAAGTTTATAATGCCGTCCCCAGTTTCTATAGCTGCAGACGCAAGTTGCACCCTATCAGTGGCTACTGAAGGTAGAGGAAAATGGATCAAAATTGATTTGATCATAATCGCTGATCCACCTTTAGCATTACCCTCACCCGGGTCGTTTGCAGTATACGCCTCGTAACCAAACAGCTTGGGCTTGACTCCATCTTTGTAATGTGTTTAACTGATGAGTAAAACATCAATCTCGTAGCGCCGCACAAAGCATTCAACTTCGGGCAGTTTCGCGGAGACGCCGTTGGCGTTCCATACTAAGATGCGTAGCGGCTTCATTTTGTCGCTGTCTTCGCGTGTATAGCAGTGAGCAGATGGATCATCTGCCCTTGCTGAAGTAACATCATCCTCATTTGTTCAATCTGCTGTTCCTGAAGGGAGCGCAGAGCGTTCATACTTTCGTTTAGCGTCTGCAGGATGCTAAAAGTGTTATTGTCCAAAGGGGGCTGATGTCCGCCTCTAGACCGACTCCTTTACCGGCTGTGCGTCCTGGTCTCAGGTTGCTCCTGAAAGGGCTGTGGCACCTGTTGCTGATTCTGTTTGGGGTCCATCCAGGCTTTAGCTACATCTGCGTAGGAGACTCCGCTTCGGAGAGATGCAGTCGGCATACATCCAGTAGGGACATGGGACATAGGTCGATTGTTGACTGTGCTTCTTCCTCCCACACCTCTTTTTGGCCTAGAGCGCTGAAGGAATGCCTGGAGTTTGGAGCATCCAGAGTAATTCGCCGGGTGCTATTCACCACAGTTATAGCAAGTGCATGGCTCGCTTCGTGGTCGCGTACAGTCTTTGGCAGGATGTTCGCCGGCGCATTTAAGACAGATGCGCGCCTTACGGCAGTATTTGGCCGTGTGACCAAATTGCTGGCATCGATGGCATTGGGTTGTCGTATTTCGCTTGCGAAGGGGCTCGATGACAACTCTTATGTGGCATAAACCCTTAAGAGCCAGGATCTCCTTGTTGTTCGTCGCAGCAGCGATTTTCAAAAAGAACATATTTATGGGATTGGCAGCAGGAGCCCCTGGCTCGTTTCGCCTTTTCGGTGTATGGACGTCTAGCACCTTGTGACCGAGGCTTTTTAGTTCATCAACGATTTGATGATGGAGCGTACTGTGGTGGAGTCCTTTAACGCATACTCGGTATGGCCTGTCCTCCTTGAGTTGGTAGCAGTGAAACTCAAGCTTTTCGGACTCGAGCCACCTGACTATGCTGCGGAAGGTGCTAGCGTCTGACGCGTAGAGCCTCAGGACTTCGCCCATCGATGCCTTGGCAGAGACCTGGTTCAGGTCAGTAATTTTTGAGATGTTGTCCATCAGCAGGGGTGCGTTTTCAACGCCTTCCAAAACTATTGGAGAGGGTTTAGGTTGCGCCTTGGATGGTGCACTGATAATGCCAGATGTGGCTGCATGACGTTTGGCAGCAGCAATAGCTGCTTGATGGCTGGTACAGGGCGGCTCACTCCTCAGTTTGTGCAAGCCATCCAAAGCGGTGTGAGCTGCCGCTGTAGGTGGGAACTGAAGTCTTAGTATCAAGTATTGCCTTCTTGGCATTCAGTGGAGGCCCACATGCCTTCCGCTTAATGACTTGCATCCGCTGAGGCGCTGGCTTGATAGTGTCGGCGTCTATGGATTCCAGCATCGGCTCAGAGTCTTGTTTCAATGCTATGTTGAAAAGCTCACCGAGGCTGAGTGTGCGCTCGGTAGAAGCGGGCATCCCGGTTTTTGCGTTTGTATCCATCGTGGCCGCTGTTCAGCGGACCACTATTAAATTTGTTTGCAGCAAACTTATATTACTGTGCTTGAGTTTTTCTATTATTAATGGTGGATCCAAGGATCGCTGTTCACAGTTTTTGCCGCTATTTTATTTAGTTTTTGCGTCGAATTTAAAATTTTCCGCTTAAGATAAAAGGAATTGTTTTCCAAATTGCTTGACAGTTTTGTCAAGACTACAAAAAGTTTAACATCGTTTCACTATTTATTAATCAATTTGGATAAAAACAAAAATGTCAAAATTGTTTTTTGTTACTTTGAGAGAGCTCCACCCACTAATTAAATTAATAAAAAATTGGTTGAAAATTTAACCTCAAAGTGTTTTAGGGTATGGAATATCTTATAGTTTCATTAAAAGGCTTCCTAAGTTTAGGAGAAAACCATTAAAAGT
This sequence comes from Drosophila vallismaia, assembly GCA_035047325.1. Classification (NCBI taxonomy): domain Eukaryota; kingdom Metazoa; phylum Arthropoda; class Insecta; order Diptera; family Drosophilidae; genus Drosophila; species Drosophila vallismaia. The sequence continues at coordinate 478,371 of JAWNPU010000092.1, forward strand.
GGTTTAAACTGGCTAACATCTCGAACATATAAACCAAAGAATTTATTTTCGTTTTTGATAATTACTCAATAAAGCATCTTTCCGAGTACATTTGGAGCAAAAATCATACAAATTGCTCCCTATTTAAAGAAATTTGATATATAGTCCCCCTTTGATTTCCCTTGACCTGATTTTGTGCAACTGGTGGAAAATGAACAGAGAACTCTAGCCAGGTATAAACACGGATTATGCGACCTTCGCAGACATGACACCATTTTGCATGGCATACCAAAGGAAAGCTAATTTTTTAAAGAATGGACTGAATAAAGTCTCATTAACATTGATCCCTACCATTTTGTGAAATTCCCCTCTGAAAATCTTCAACTTGCTTGGCCAATACTGGTTATTAACAGCGCCGTGCGGTCTGCTCGCTTCCCAACACAAAAGCTGCCATCCATCAAATTTGAAATTCCCTCTTTCCCCTTTTTTGGTGTTCCTTTTTAAGTATTGGTCCATCGATAACGTTTTTTTCCTTGTGGTAAGAGGTTAAGGTTAAACTAACACTCCTTATAAGTGATCTCAGTCCAGGGTCAAGGGTAACATAAGAGGCTCAGGTTATACTATTATAACACTCCTCATAAGTGATCTCAGTCAAGGGTCGCTAAAATAAGGCTTCGAACTAAGTAAAAGCCAAATCTTAGTCAAGTCGAAGTCCGCTGTTGTTTCCCCCTAAGGTACGCAAAGAATAAAATAAATACCATTGAGCATAAAAAAGAAATCAAAATAAGCATTGTGGGCATGTCCGTGTCCATACAACGGACAGAAAATTAAGTGCTCATCAAGGGCAACACCGACGAGAAGCAACATCGAAAGCAACACCGGAAAGAAGAGGCATCAGCGGCAACACCGGCAAGCTAAAGGCATCGGCGGCAACACCGGCTAGCAAAAGGCATCGGCGGGAACACCGGCAAGCAAGAGGCAACATCAGCGGTAAAGCAGAGGCATCGGCGGCAGTATCGAAAGTCCATTTAGTTTTTCCTTTTATATATTTAATTTATAAGTAAATACAGTTGTTAAAAAAACGAATAGATTAGAAATAAAAAATGTCGTCTAAAAAAAAAGAGAACCCTGATTTAAGACCAGGATGGAATAACTAGGCTAGTTTATGGGAATAAAATGTAGTACAGAATAAAATGATAAAGAGCTTCTATCTTCATTTGAATCCCAAGGTTGTGAAAATCATAACATATTAGTAAGGCTAGAACGGATAGAGCATGAATATTTTTTTAAAAACCATTTCAATAGCGTGCTTAAGAAATTCAAAGCTGCTTAAGAAAAAGTAGTTAGGGATATTGCCAAAAAAGAGTTAGATGCCAAGACTCTCTACCATCTATTTAACCATCTATCCTACCAAAAATAGAGGGTCCCGTATTCTCTGGAGATTGGGGCCACTTTTTGGAGCTCTTTACGGAGCTCGTGCACTTAATGGTAGATTTAAGCCCACCCTTTAAGCTGAGCTACCTTAAACTTTAAAATGGGAAGCTAGAAATATTGATTTCCAAGCTTAGTTGTCAATTGTTAAACTTAAGCGCGCTCACCACGGATACGACGGGCAAACTGGATGTCTTTAGGCATAATGGTAACACGCTTAGCATGAATGGCGCACAAATTGGTATCTTCAAACAGACCAACCAAATTGGCTTCGCTTGCTTCCTGCAAAGCCATCACGGCCGAGCTCTGAAAACGTAAATCGTCTTGAAGTCCTGAGCGATCTCACGCACTAACCGCTGAAAAGGCAGTTTGCGTATCAGCAGCTCAGTACTCTTCTGATAGCGACGAATCTCACGAAGAGCCACAGTCCCAGGGCGATAGCGATGGGGCTTCTTCACTCCTCCGGTCGCTGGGGCACTCTTCCGTGCAGCCTTTGTAGCCAATTGTTTGCCGGGCGCCTTGCCACCAGTCGATTTACGAGCAGTCTGCTTTGTGCGAGCCATTTCAATTCTAATTACCAAATTCACTGTTCACCGCGACTTATACACTGAATATCGGCCGGCCCGGTGCTGCCCTTTTTATATTCCATAAATGCCGAGGGTTGAAACAAGAGGGGTAGAAAGACATGCCATTCCTTTTCATCGGGTTAACGTCAATTCTCGCCTGAGCTCTCGTATGAGTAGAACGCCTTGGTTTTTCCGGTTCACCTTTTTTCTTGTACCACTTAAACAAAGACTCACTTTGATTTATATGGACAAGTCCACGGCATTATTCTAATTAATCTGCGAGTGCAGAATGTGCAAACTAAGTGATTTAGTTGACTGTGCCAATCAAATCAAATCATCATTTATATTTTGTCACTGCGCCTGTTCTTTGGTAGCCCGCGTGGCGATCAGCTATTAAATCTTAAGCTTGATCAACGATTATAGCTCTGTCTGGGCTACAAGTTTAGCTTCCAGCTCTAGAACCTGCTCTGGCAATTCTTTAAGACATGGACAATCCATCGCCAAGTAAACCAATTGACTTCGACGCAATGGAGACAATTGCTGACTTCGGCTCATCAGTAATGCGCGCCGGTACGCAAGCATACTCACATAATAGCGGTTCATGCGAATACCCAGCCATCTCCGCCCCATGGGATCTCACAACTTGTACTACAACTAGTACAACAACTTCAAGTATCTCTACAATGTCAACCCTGTACAACTCTACACCGACACTAAATGGCAGTGTGTGTTCTACCACAATTAGCAAGAGCCAAATCAATGTGGCTGTAACCACCTCACCGATCACCACTATTCACCTTAGAGGATGGCACGACGTATCCTATAAAAGAGCCGGCTCAGCTCTTTCCCCCAAAATAACCCGTAAAAAGGCAGTCTCTCATCAGGAGGACAATGTCCGCAAAAATCGTTTCCAGGATTTAACAGACATCGAAGACATGGAACCCTCTAGCTCGCAAGCAGCGATCAGTCGTGCCGAAAAGAAGCGTAGAACTAACCAGAAGCCCGCAAATACTGATATACCTGTTCCCGGCACCCCCTCACTAACTCGCCGTCAATCAAAAGTTCCAAGAATCACGGTCCCCGGCGTGGTTAACTTTCCGAAATTTGCCAAAGAGCTGGATGCCCTCATTGGATAAAAACCTTAAATTCAGGTGATTGTGCTATACAGTGCAATTCATCTGACGACTACAGAATTGTAGCCGCCACTTCCGCGACAAGGGTATACTCTTTCACCACCACCAGCTACCTGAGGATCGGGCCTTCCGTATTGTTGTGCGGAACATTCATCACGGTGTTCCATCGGAAGACATTACCGAATGCCTGCAGAAAGCAGGTCACCACGTCCTCCGCATCTACACCCCTCTTAACAATATAACGAAACTCCCACTGAACATGAGTTTCATCGACCTCAAAAAAGACGAGAGTAACAACCTCGTAAAACACATCTCTGCTGTCTGCAGACATAAAGTTAGCTGGGAGAAGCCGCGTAAACAGACCGAGCCAATCCAATGCCTCAGGTGCCAGGAATACGGGCACACCAAGGCATACTGCACCCGACACCACATATGCAGGCAGTACGGAAAGAACCATCCAACTTCTGAATGCAATCTCGGACCGGACGATCCTAAATGCTGCTATCACTGTGGCATCTCTCACGCAGCCAACTTTTAAGGTTGCAAAAAATATGTACAAATCAACTTTAAAAATAAGCAGCAGCAGGAGAATGTTCCATCACCTCTATCAAGTACTACCCCTACCTAATATAATTTGGATGCGAAGTTGGATCAGCTCATCACGAAAAACAACAGGATGATGTCAACTATTGATTCAGTTATGCAAGTTCCTTCGCTTGCTACCTCACCCCACCACCTCTCATAATGGGTTGATTTAAAATAGCATTCTGGAACGCCAACGGGGCCTCCTCGAAGGTCAACGAGATTATTGCCTTTATAGAACTTCGCTCCCGCTTTAGAATTCCCGGCTTTACCCTACACTCTGCCAACCACCCGAATGGCAGGCTGGACGGAGGTGCGGCAATTATTATAAGATCCACAGTCTCCCATCAACCCTCCTTTACACTTTTGGTAGAGCACCTACAAGCAGCCGGCATTAAACTTTCTGCAAGCAGTATCTTTCGAAGTTGCCTCGGCCTATTGCCCCCCTGCCCCCCTGGTGGGCGGAGAGACTTTCTGCCACTTTTCTCCTAACTCGGCAGGAAATACCTTGCTGCAGGGGACTGGAACGCCAAACATAAGTGGTGGGGCAACCACAGAATGTGTGCCAGAGGCAGAGTTTTGTCCTCTGCTCTAGCAGACAAGGGCTGCTTTGGCATATCAAAAGGCTTCAGACAGCAACAAATCCAGGTGAGAGCCCTCACTGAGCTTTCATCTGACCATCTCCCGCTTCTCTTTGAACTTGATGAGGAGGCCCAATACTTTCAGGGAACCCCTAGAACACTGCCCCCGCATGCAAACGTTGCTCTATTGAAAACACACATCGAGGATAATGTCGCGAAGGCGTTTACCAATCGCTCTGCCAATCGCCCGTTTTGGAACACAGTGGCCTGTGGCTCAAAACAGATTGTAACAAAGCGAACGCATTTGCAGAGCATTTGTTTTCCACTTTCACTCCCTTCCGTTTGACGGACGACTCCCACCGAGAAGAAGTCACAAACTTTTTGGATGTGCTTCTCAACCAACGCATCCCATAAAACATACCACGCCGCAAGAAGTCACTCTGCAGTTAGAGGGCCTCCAACTGAAGAAGACACCTGGACCCGATAGTATTGACATTTACATAGTGCTTTCTCACCTTTCGATAGATGCACTGCCGAAGAGAGAGCTGCCATCATAAGGTTCGTAGAGAGCCCAAGTGCTCCTGGCACGCCAATACAGCCCGTCGAACCAGAGGAGATTGTGCAGGAGATCGCCTCCTTAAAAAATGGCAAGTCACCAGGTCCTGACCGAATTGATGCAACAGCACTGAAAATGTTGCCCCTAATCTGTTCCCAAAGGCTGGCTAACATCTTTAACAGCTGCCTCCGTCTAGAGTACTTCCCGAAAGTGTGGAAGCGTGCGGAAATAATTGTCCTCCTCAAGCCTGGAAAACCTGAAGCCAATCTAGCATCGTATCGTCCGATTAGTTTGCTGGCAATCCTGTCTAAAATACTTGAAAGAATATTTTTACGTAGAGTACTGCCAGTTTTGGACGAGGCCGGACTGTTCCCTGATCACCAGTTTGGATTCAGACGCCTTCATGGAACACCAGAGCAATGCCACCGGCTTGTTGAGTGCATACTAGAGGCCTTCGAAAAGAAGAAGTACTGCTGCGCCGTTATGCTGGATGTTAAACAGGCGTTTGACAGAGTCTGGCACCCTGGACTCCTGTTCAAAATTAAATCCAACCTTCCAAGTTCCCACTTCGCCTTCCTCAAGTCGTACACAGAGGAAAGAGAATTCCGAGTGAGATGCGGATCATCAATCAGCACGCCTAGGCCTATAAGAGCAGGAGTACCTCAAGGCAGTGTTCTTGGACCCATCTTATACACACTCTACACAGCGGACCTTCCCATCACCCATCAGCCATCATACAAAGACAACTGGATGCTCTAGATCCATGGCTGAAACGATGGAACATCGTGGTAAACGCGGAGAAATCCTCCCACACAACCTTCGCATTACGCAGGGGGGATTGCCCCCCCGTCACACTCAACGGGGAAACCATTCCAACGAATGACACTCCCAAATATCTAGGGCTGACCCTGGACCGCAGGCTCACATGGCGTCCACACCTCATCAACAAGCGCAACCAGGCCTACCTACGACTCAGGCAACTTCACTGGCTCCTGGGCAGAAGCTCCAAGCTCAGGGAAAAATTCAAACTACTCACATACAACGTAGTGCTGAAGCCAATCTGGACCTATGGGATTCAGTTGTGGGGCACGGCAAGCTATTCCAACCGCATCAGAATACAGCGGTTTCAGAATAAATGTCTGAGAACATTATCTAACGCTCATCCGTACCACGAAAACGCAATAATCCACAAAGAGCTTGGAATTCCTTCGGTAGCAGAGGAGATCACCCGACACAGTGAAAGATATACAAAAAGACTGGACAATCACCCCAACCACCTGGCCATCAAGCTCCTAGAAAACAGCCAATCCCTAAGACGCCTGAAAAGGAAACACCCGCTTGACCTCCCCCACCAATAGACACCTAAGTCAGACCCATATGATGTACATTCCATGTACCCCCCTTAAGTTAATGTCACCACCAAATTATTTAATGATTGTCCATTCGGACAGATTTTAAATATAAAATAAGAATGATAACAAAAAAAAAAAAAAAGTATTGACAACCGTTCAGCCAAATACCTTCCTCACAAAGGCGTTATGGCATTAGTAAAAATTTATAATGCTATGCTAAGATTAGGACACTTCCCTAAGCAATGGAAGCGTGCGAGGATCGTTATGATGCCCAAACCCAAAAACCTCCAACGCAGATAGACTCCTAACGCCCAATAAATACACTTCCAACCTTTTCTAAGGTATTTGAACGCATTCTGATAAAGCGATTGATGGATCTTCCGCAGGTAACAGGATACATACCCACATTTAAATTTTAGCACAAAAAAGGATAAAAGATAATAATAGGAATAAAAGATAAAAGAAATATAACTAATTTTGATTTATGTTTTTGAATAAATAACTAATTTGGAAAATTTTTTTTTTAATTCAAGCTAAAATCTGTTATTTATTGTGTAACTTTTTTGTATTTACTTCAATTTTGTGTGCTTTTCAGTTGAGGTAATTAAAAACTTGTTCTTTTTAACAAAATTGGTCGTCCTGAAAAGCACGTTTGGATTTATAAGTATTTATGTACAAGGTTGTAAGATACAGGACTGCAATATTTAAGCCTTTTTCTCAGTCTTCTTTGGCAATAGTACGGCCTGGATGTTAGGCAACACACCACCCTGAGCTATGGTGACACCAGAGAGCAGTTTGTTCAACTCCTCGTCATTACGAATGGCCAACTGCAGATGACGTGGAATAATCCTAGTCTTCTTGTTATCACGGGCAGCATTGCCAGCCAACTCGAGAATCTCAGCTGCTAGGTATTCCATAACGGCAGCCAGGTAAACTGGAGCGCCGGCACCAACGCGTTCAGCATAGTTGCCTTTGCGAAGCAGTCGGTGAATACGCCCAACGGGGAACTGAAGACCAGCACGATTCGAGCGGGACTTTGCCTTTCCCTCAACTTTTCCACCTTTTCCACGGCCAGACATTTTCTCCAAGTTCACTATAATTCACTTCACACAAAAATAACGATTATTACGCCGTTTGGGACCACCAAATTATACTTATGCCTTTGACTCTGCCTTCAGTTAGGGGTTGGTTGGTAAGATTGAATTTTTGTGCGTCGCAGACCTGAAAACATTGTTGGAATAAAAGTAGAAAACGGAAACCATTTTTCCCTTTCAAGTAAGTGGAAGTGAAGTGAAATTTAAAATTATAATGCCAGAATTGGACATACTAAAGATAAGGTTCTTAGCTTTATTAACCATCGTAGAAATATGGTCGGAAAATTAAAGTTTAACATCTAATAGGACACCAAGATCCTTAACCTGGGTTAATCTATCTAAGGAAATCCCATAGAGAAAGCATGTGGCCAGGTTAGGGCACGAACGATAAAAAGACATAAGCTTACATTTTGACCCATTAAGTTTTAAGAGATTGGTAGAACACCATTTTTGAAAATTGTCCAAATCCGACTGAAGTTTATATTGGGCAGAAGGGGATTCGTATTAAAGGCAGGGCTTAACGTCGTCTGCATACATAAGAACCAGAGAGTTCGTTATAGCAGGGGGCAGGATCGTTAATAAGGATAGTGAAAAGTAGAGGCCCAAGATGGCTTCCTTAAGGGACTGCCGATGTAGCACTAACAAGGCGAGAGTGTACATCCTTAAAAAGAACACGTTGGGTTCTCCCAGCTAATTAGCTAGAAATCCACGTGAGAAGGTCTGAGGGAAATCCTAGGATACTAAGTTGACTCAAAAGGAGTGAGTGGTTGACAGAGTCAAAAGCTTTACTAAAATCCGTATAGATGACATCTGATTGAAGGCCTTTACGGAAGCCATCAATAATAAAGGAAGTCAGCTTCAAGAAACCATGCTGGCATGGAAAAATAATTGAACTGCAGAGATGTTGAAGATATGGTGTTACCAATTTTTTTATCAAAAACATCCAATTTTTATACCCTGTACCCATTGAAAATGGGTGAAAAGGGTATCATAATATGGTGCAAATGTATGTAACAGGCAGAAGGAAGCATCTCCGACCCCATAAAGTATATATATTCTTGATCAGCATCAACAGCCGAGTCGATATAGCCATGTCCGTCTGTCCGTCCGTCCGTCCGTCTGTCCGTCTGTCTGTCCGTATCAACGCCTAGATCTCAGAAACTACAAAAGCTACAGACATGTGTTATATATCGTTGGATAGGTAATTAACATACGCAGTACAAGTTTGTTGTTTTATTTTGATATCACCCCCCGCTACCCCGCAAATCGCAAAAAACTGCCACGCCCACAATAATTAACCTAATGCTGTGCAATTCAGCATATGCGTTGGTGCTTATAAAAGCTATCTAATTTTTTAATTTGAACCAAATCGGATAAGAAACACGGAAGGTATGCCACATGCAAAATCTATGGCAAGGGAAGCAGAAGCGCAGCAAAATACGCATTGCGCGACGCCGACTGCGACGTTGGCAGCGAAATGTGTATGGCTTTATGACACACGAAACTTAGTTTCTTTTTTAATAGAATATTGTTTCATTTATTTATTGATACTAAATAAATAAATTGTAAGCATGTCTAAGGGTACAGGGTATTTTGCGGTCGGGAAACTCGACTGCTGCTCCCTTACTTGTTTAATAGAATATTGTTTCATTTATTTATTGATACTAAATAAATAAATTGTAAGCATGTGTAAGGGTACAGGGTATTTTGCAGTCGGGAAACTCGACTGCTGCTCCCTTACTTGTTTTCCATTTTTGTGTAGTGGAATTATAAAGGATTTTTTCCATATTTGGGGAAAAATCTTAGTTTCCAGAGACAAAGAGTTTTAGTTTTAGTTTTAGAAGAGGTCTGCACAATGAGTTAGCGCAGTTTTTCGATACACAGACAGCACAACCACCAGGACCTGGCGAATAGACTGGTTTCACCCTCAGAAGATCCGATAACAAATATGTTAAAGCACTAGCTTACGGAGAAAGTTGGTCTGAAAATAAGATTGGCTGATTGAATGTTGTATAAATAAGGCTGATCCATATTTGTAGGAAATGAGTACGTTTTTTGAAAGAAATTTGCGAATAGATCGGCAATTAGATGCAATTAAAACATGAACCTTATGGGACATGTGCTTTTATTAGGCTAAAACCAAGCGATCACAAGATCGTTATATTGGTTGAACTCTAGATAACATTCAGATCGTATGGTCTTGTACCGACGACAGATCTTTCAAATGTCTGCCCTATCAACTTTTGATAGTAGTATCTAGGACTACCATGGTTGCAACGGGTAACGGGGAATCAGGGTTCGATTCCGGAGAGGGAGCCTGAGAAACGGCTACCACATCTAAGAAAGGCAGCAGGCGCGTAAATTACCCACTCCCAGCTCGGGGAGGTAGTGACGAAGAACAATACAGGACTTATATCCGAGGCCCTGTAATTGGAATGAGTACACTTTAAATCCTTTAACAAGGACCAATTGGAGGGCAAGTCTGGTGCCAGCAGCCGCGGTAATTCCAGCTCCAATAGCGTATATTAAAGTTGTTGCGGTTAAAACGTTCGTAGTTGAACTTGTGCTTCATACGGGTAGTACAACATACAATTGTAGTTAGTACTATACCTTTATGTATGTAAGCGTATTACCGGTGGAGTTCCTATATATGTTTAAATACATGTATTTTTTTATATGTTCCTCCTATTTAAAAACCTGCATTAGTGCTCTTAAACGAGTGTTATTGTGAGCCGGTACAAATTAGAGTGCTTAAAGCAGGCTTCAAATTCCTAAATATTCTGTGCATGGGATGATGAAATAAGACCTCTGTTCTGCTTTCATTGCTTTTCAGATCAAGAGGTAATGATTAATAGAAGCAGTTTTGGGGCATTAGTATTACGACCTGTTCAGTAGTCGCAGATACATTTTCAAACGAAATTAGGAGGGAGAAGATACATGCTTACGTTTAGTATTAACAAAATTATAAAACTGCTTCGGATCCTGTGATCTGCCAGCGGTATATATAGTTCTTATAACACTCAGCGTTATGCACGGTGAAATTTGACCGAGCTACTAAGTATCTTGAGAAAGTTAAATTACAGACAGTTTTCTTAAGTTTCTTAAAGAGTCTGTTTTTAATATATTTTAAGTTTATAAGGCTCCTTGTAAACCAAGGAGGTGAGAGTGATAAAAATTGTGAATTCTCGATGTTTGACCAGATAAGTCTCCTAGAGTCACTAGAAGGTCACTTTCGGACATGTGATTAGAAACCAGCTGAATGGCAGATAAGTGGTGCCAGTATGTAGGCGGTTCTTAAGAAGTTGGTAAGTATGAGCATGTGATGAACAGTGATTGAAGCGACATAGTGATTTTCACACATAGGAATTCAAGATCACCAAGATTCGGGAACCTAACCTCTTCAGAAGCGAAGTCGGAGTCCACAGAGATTAGGAATCCTCCTCCCCTTCGTAGTGGACGGTCGTGTCTGGGAAAATTTCGGAGCTAAAAATCTCCGGCTTTAACCAGGTCTCTGTGAAGACTACAATCTGGGATTCAAAAGATGAACTATCAGAATATAGTTTAGGGAGCTTACTCCGAAGCCCCCTAGTATTTTGATAGGTAAGAGTGATAGATGTTGTTAGTTTTTTGAGGATGAAGGTTTAGGTACGGAAGACGAAGACGGTACAGGGTTTTTAGGCTTTTTAGGCCTTATTAACTTTTTTTTAAACTGTACTCGGCTGATGTTCTTGTACGAATATGTTCTCCGGCCAAAATCTTGGCGAACAGATCGTATCGAACATCGGCAAAAGTACACGTATTTTAAAAGTTGACGTAAGTCATGAGCAAGTATATTTAAACTTCCTAATGTCCTCCACTCTAACAACGCCCTTAGATTTGGCTTGGATATATGCCGAGATATCAATCTCTGAGGTGTCAGGGGCCTACCGTGAAATAAATATGTGTTTAGAAGGAGAATCACTTGTAAGGGCTTTGGTGTTACGGTTGGTAAGACCGCGACATCAGTCCGTACTGGGGGTCCGAACGGTGGTTTACCCTTAGCAGTGGATTTTAAGGGAGTAGACTCTACTCGTGCCGAAGGAATCACTTGAAGTGATACCCTGGATGGTAATTCAGACGAGTTATGCTCGATTATGGAGTCAAATTCAGAAACTTCATTTGTGTTTCCAACTCCTGCTCTTGGGGTGGTAAGAGTTATGAGCGGCTGCATGGTCGTCGGCTGATCAGGCTGAATAGCGATATCAGTGCATACAGAGTCCCTAATAGCGGTTTTTTTACGCTTTGGAGATTCATTTAGCAGTTGACGACTGATAAATTGAGAATCAAGCGTAGAGAGTTGGTCGTTGATTTTACGGAAACCACCAAGCAACTGTTTGAAACCGTTTTTAGTTTGCCGCATGAACGTTCGCATCTCTTTTTGAACCCCGCGACATCCACTACACCAAAAATTGAAGCCAGCATTTCTTCAGATTGCATCCGAAACTGAGGCGGTGAAACCGGCTAATTTAGTATGTACTACGTTTTCATACAGCAAACAGGGGATGCTTGCTGGGCGCGGAAATCGGCTTATTGCGCGATTTTATAACGCAGATGCTATAAAATTCCATGTTCAGAGATTTTGTTAAAAAACAAAAATATTTAAATTATATAAAAATATAAAAATTTTGATTAAAAACAAAGAAATTTATTATTTAAAAATAAATTAATACAAAAAACTTATCGATAAATAAATACTTGGATAAATAATATACCATAATAATTTAATCTCACCAAATACGGTACCGCGCAGACGCGAGTGCGAAGGGAATCGTTTTAGTATTTGATTTAAATAATTAATTTCTTAACAAACACTGGTTTGTTTTTAGCAAAAAAATAAAAAAAGAAAAACCGATGATCGCAGGAAAAAAAAACGTCTGTTCGCTATGAAAGTGAAGTTTCAAACTTTACTTTTTTTACTTGCCCCAGGGAAATTTTCACTCTTTAAAACACATATGGTAGCCCTGAAAAGGGCTTGTTAAATTTATTTGGATTTCGATATCCAAAATTACGGTTGCGAACACATTAGCACAATTTATTTTTTACTGCCGTGGTCTTAGCTTCCGGCTTCTTTGCGGTAGCAGGAGCAGCTGCTTTCTTTACCGACTTTTTGGGCTTAGCAGATGCAGCTAGTTTAGCTTTTGAGGATTTTTCTGCCTTTGCTTTGGCCGACGATGACTTCACCTTTGATGCTACGTTGCCGGTTTTTGTCTTAAGGTTTCCAGACTTCTTAGCGTCTTTCGCTTTGGCCTTCTCGGATTTCTTCTTTTCGGCTGTTTTCTTCGTAGCCACGGCTTTCTTAGCTTTGGGCTTTTTCTCACTAGCTCCGGCGGCCTTCTTTGTAGCAGCTCCGGTCTTTTTATTGGTTACCTTCTTACTTTTAGTTTTTATTTCAGCAGATGAAGGTTTCGGCTTTGGCTTCTTTTTGGCAGCAGCCGACAGTTTAAACGAACCGGACGCACCCTTCCCCTTTGTTTGGATCAGCTTACCATTGGCCACGGCAGACTTCAGGTACTTCTTGATGAAAGGAGCTAGCTTCTGAGCGTCGCATTTTTATGTTGCAGTGATGTACTTCTTGATTGCCAGAAGCGAGGACCCTCCACGTTCCTTCAAATTCTTAATTGAAGCATCTACCATCTGTTGAATTGGTGGATGCGATGATGGTGCAGTGGTCTTTTTCGGCTTGGCGGCCGCGGATCCCGTTGCCTTTTTGGATTGCACTTTCTTCTCAAGTGGCGCAAGTGCAGTTGCCACAGGAGACGTGGATGTCGCTACAGCTGAATCGGACATTTTATAATGTTTATTCACAATACAGAATTTTTGTTATGCAAAAAATAGCCCGTCCGACTATTTCCAAAGTCCCTTGTTCGAATGAGAATCGAGGAGGAGAGCATCTTCACTATGTGTTTAACATAGTTAATTTCTGTTCCAAATATTTATTTGAAGAGTGTGGTTATTTTAAAGTTTTACGATCTTATTATAAAGAACGAAGAATTGGTCTCAGCTGCATTTTATTCCAAAATATTCCAAATTAAAAAAGAAAATTTTGTAATTGACGTAGATGGAAGGATTAAAGTTTCTTTGTTACCCGAATGAAAACGTTTACATAAGTAACTTAAATATTTTCCCTAAAAACATCGTTAAAAATATATAACTTCTTAAATGTGTATATACACAAGTTTGAAAGTTTTAAGTTAAACTTTCAACTATCTGATATGCAAAACAGAACTTAATTTTCGTCTAATATTCATACCTTAATACGGCTTTCAAAATTGCTCTTTCCTGGATAAAAAGTGGGCTGACGTTGGACATTCGAATTGTTTTCAATTGTTTTAAAATAAAAAATACTTTTTTTTTAGAATAATGTAAGATTAATTTTTTTCTTGTTTATTATATCGTATATGTGTTTTCGACATTGTGTAACTAACAATTCCTTAAACTTATTGATATCCCAAAAATATTTTTTTTTTATCTATATAGAATTCGTTTAAATGGATTTCTATTCAATCATTTTCGACCATTTTTCCAACTTTTATTTTTTTGAGAAGAATAAAAATAAAAAAAAAAATACAATTTGATTATGGTTTTATTCACATATTTAAGTATTTTAATTTAAATAAACAAAATTTACATTGAGGCCGCAACATCCAGCATACACAGCAGATACATGTTTTTAAGGGGGCCAGGAGAATCAATTAAAATACTATATTGTAATAATCAATAAAAAAAACTATATTGTTTAAACGTACTATGCATTTAAAACTACTTTTTTTTGAATAATTGAATAATTTTATGTTTGTCTTACTAAGTCCTATTCGGATATTCACTAAAATCTCATTGAAAAAAACTTTGTGGTCCTGAAAAGGACCGATTTTAGAAGCTTAGTTGTCAATTGTTAAACTTAAGCGCGCTCACCACGGATACGACGGGCAAGCTGGATGTCTTTAGGCATAATGGTAACACGCTTAGCATGAATGGCGCACAAATTGGTATCTTCAAACAGACCAACCAAATAGGCTTCGCTTGCTTCCTGCAAAGCCATCACGGCCGAGCTCTGGAAACGCAAATCTGTCTTGAAGTCCTGAGCGATCTCACGCACTAACCGCTGAAAAGGCAGTTTGCGTATCAGCAGCTCAGTACTCTTCTGATAGCGACGAATCTCACGAAGAGCCACAGTCCCAGGGCGATAGCGATGGGGCTTCTTCACTCCTCCGGTCGCTGGGGCACTCTTCCGTGCAGCCTTTGTAGCCAATTGTTTGCGGGGCGCCTTGCCACCAGTCGATTTACGAGCAGTCTGCTTTGTGCGAGCCATTTCAATTCTAATTTCCAAATTCACTGTTCACCGCGTCTTATACACTGAATAACGGCCGGCCCGGTGCTGCCCTTTTTATATACCACAAATGCCGAGGGTTGAAAAGAGAGGGATAGAAAGACATGCCGTTCCTGTTCATCGGGTTAACGAAGAGCGGGAAGGCGTATCGCTCGGACCTCTTCGTTTCTCATTGAATCTGGTATAAAGGCAGCGCCACGAAATGGAACATTAGTTCTTCAGTGACTTTCGTGCAGTGTGTTAACGTCAAAAGAAAATAGTGGAAAATGACTGGCCGTGGTAAAGGAGGCAAAGGCTTGGGAAAAGGTGGCGCCAAGCGTCATCGCAAAGTTTTGCGGGATAACATCCAGGGTATTACGAAGCCAGCTATTCGCCGTTTGGCTCGCCGTGGTGGTGTGAAGCGCATCTCGGGCCTTATCTACGAGGAAACTCGTGGAGTCCTTAAAGTATTCCTGGAAAACGTTATTCGCGATGCCGTCACCTACACCGAGCATGCCAAAAGGAAGACCGTCACGGCTATGGATGTTGTTTATGCTCTAAAGAGACAGGGACGCACTCTATACGGTTTCGGCGGTTAAAATTATTTTTGTACAGCTTGTACTTCACTAGACAATCGGTCCTTTTCAGGACCACCATTTCTAAAAAAGAGAAATAATTGAAAAAGAAAATTTGTATTAATTACGATTTAAATTCTCGTACAGAAACTGAAAAGTTTTTTAAACAAAATAGGTGGAAAAGTAATATTTATGGGATTTTGCGTAATTCATGTTGAAAGTATACGACTTGATAATATAGAAATAATAAAATTCTGATAATTATCTGATCTGAAATAAAGTCACTTTCAAGACGTTATATAGCAATTGAAATAAAAACAGCGTGTAGGGCGCTTTGAATATTGGTATCCTTGATACAGGGTTAAAATATTATAAATACTGTATGACAAAACCTGGTTTATTGCGATAAACTTTAGTATAGGATTGACTACAAATTTTAGCACAAAAAGGATAAAAGAAAATGAATATAACTAATTTTGTTTTATGTTTTTGAATAAAAAAACTAATTTGGAAAATTTTTTTTTGTTTATTCAAGATAAAATCTGTTATTTATTGTGTAACTTTTTTGTATTGACTTCAATTTTGTGTGCTTTTCAGTTGAGGTAATTGAAAACTTGTTCTTTTTAAAAAAATGGTCGTCCTGAAAAGGACGTTTGGATTTATAAGTATTTATGTACAAGGTTGTAAGATACAGGACCGCAATATTTAAGCCTTTTTCTCAGTCTTCTTTGGCAATAGTACGGCCTGGATGTTAGGCAGCACACCACCCTGAGCTATGGTGACACCAGAGAGCAGTTTGTTCAACTCCTCGTCATTACGAATGGCCAACTGCAGATGACGTGGAATAATCCTAGTCTTCTTGTTATCACGGGCAGCATTGCCAGCCAACTCGAGAACCTCAGCTGCTAGGTATTCCATAACGGCAGCCAGGTAAACTGGAGCGCCGGCACCAACGCGTTCAGCATAGTTGCCTTTGCGAAGCAGACGGTGAATACGTCCAACGGGGAACTGAAGACCAGCACGATTCGAGCGGGACTTTGCCTTTCCCTTAACTTTTCCACCTTTTCCACGGCCAGACATTTTCTCCAAGTTCACTATAATTCACTTCACACAAAAATAACGATTATTACGCTGTTTGGGACCACCAATTTATACTTATGCCTTTGACTCTGCCTTCAGTTAGGGGTTGGTTGGTAAGATTGAATTTTTGTGCGTCGCAGACCTGAAAACATTGTTGGAATAAAAGTAGAAAACGGAAACCATTTTTCTCTTTCAAGTAAGTGGAAGTGAAGTGAAATTTAAAGTTATAATGCCGCCAAAAACCAGTGGAAAGGCAGCCAAGAAGGCTGGCAAAGCTCAGAAAAACATAACCAAGAATGATAAGAAGAAAAAGCGCAAGAGGAAGGAAAGTTATGCTATCTACATCTACAAGGTTTTGAAACAGGTCCACCCTGATACTGGAATTTCTTCAAAAGCGATGAGTATAATGAACAGCTTCGTGAACGATATCTTCGAACGTATTGCTGCTGAGGCTTCGCGTCTGGCTCATTACAACAAGCGCTCGACCATCACCAGTCGGGAAATTCAGACGGCTGTACGCCTACTACTGCCTGGAGAGTTGGCCAAGCACGCCGTTAGTGAGGGAACCAAGGCTGTCACCAAGTACACCAGTTCTAAGTAGATTGTTTTCTACTCGGTTGCTGGTCAAAATGATCCAAAAAGGCCCTTTTCAGGGCCACAACATGTTTGATCAAAGAAACAAAATTTGTAATTCATATAACTAAGTAAATAGAAACCACCCTCGATGTTTTACTCGTTTACTTAATGCCAAAAATGGTGTTTATTTGCATTAAAGCTTCAAACTTTACTTGCCCCAGGGAAATTTTCACTCTTTAAAACACATGGTAGCCCTGAAAAGGGCTTGTTAAATTTATTTGGATTTCGATATCCAAAATTACGGTTGCGAACACATTAGCACAATTTATTTTTTTACTGCCGTGGTCTTAGCTTTCGGCTTCTTTGCGGTAGCAGGAGCAGCTGCTTTCTTTACCGTCTTTTTGGGCTTAGCAGATGCAGCTGGTTTAGCTTTTGAGGATTTTTCTGCCTTTGCTTTGGCCGAGGATGACTTCACCTTCGATGCTACGTTGCCGGTTTTTGTCTTAAGGTTACCAGACTTAGCGTCTTTCGCTTTGGCCTTCTCGGTTTTCTTCTTTTCGGCTGTTTTCTTCGTAGCCACGGCTTTTTTAGCTTTGGGCTTTTTCTCACTAGCTCCGGCGGCCTTCTTTGTAGCAGCTCCGGTCTTTTTATTGGCTACCTTCTTACTTTTAGTTTTTATTTCAGCAGATGAAGGTTTCGGCTTTGGCTCCTTTTTGGCAGCAGCCGATAGTTTAAACGAACCGGACGCACCCTTCCCCTTTGTTTGGATCAGCTTACCATTGGCCACGGCAGACTTCAGGTACTTCTTGATGAAAGGAGCTAGCTTCTGAGCGTCGCATTTGTATGTTGCAGTGATGTACTTCTTGATTGCCAGAAGCGAGGACCCTCCACGTTCCTTCAAATTCTTAATTGAAGCATCTACCATCAGTTGAGTTGGTGGATGCGATGGTGGTGCAGTGGTCTTTTTCGGCTTGGCGGCCGCGGATCCCGTTGCCTTTTTGGATTGCACTTTCTTCTCAAGTGGCGCAAGTGGAGTTGCCACAGGAGACGTGGATGTCGCTACAGCTGAATCGGACATTTTATAATGTTTATTCACAAAAAAGAATTTTTTTATGCAAAAAATAGCCCGCCCGACTATTTCCAAAGTCCCTTGTTCGAATGAGAATCGAGGAGGAGAGCATCTTCACTATGTGTTTAACGTAGTTCATTTCTGTTCCAAATATTTATTTGAAGAGTGTGGTTATTTTAAAGTTTTACGATCTTATTATAAAGAACGAAGAATTGGTCTCAGCTGCATTTTATTCCAAAATATTCCAAATTAAAAAAGAAAATTTTGTAATTGACGTAGATGGAAGGATTAAAGTTTCTTTGTTACCCGAATGAAAACGTTTACATAAGTAACTTAAATATTTTCCCTAAAAACATCGTTAAAAATATATAACTTCTTAAATGTGAATATACACAAGTTTGAAAGTTTTAAGTTAAACTTTCAACTATCTGATATGCAAAACAGAACTTAATTTTCGTCTAATATTCATACCTTAATACGGCTTTCAAAATTACTCTTTCCTGGATAAAAAGTGGGCTGACGTTGGACATTCGAATTCTTTTCAATTGTTTTAAAATAAAAAATACTTTTTTTTAGAATAATGTAAGTTTCATTTATTCCTTGTTTTCTTGTTTTTTTCTTGTATTATATCGTATATGTGTTTTCGACATTGTGTAACTAACAATTCCTTAAACTTATTGATATCCCAAAAATAGTTTTTTTTGTTTCTATGTAGAATTCGTTTAAAGGGATTTCTACTTAATCATTTTCGACCATTTTTCCAACTTTTATTTTTTTGAGAAGAATAAAAATAAAAAAAAAAAAAAAATACAATTTGATTATGGTTTTATTCACATATTTAAGTATTTTAATTTAAATAAACAAAATTTACATTGAGGCCGCAAAATCCAGCATACACAGCAGATACATGTTTTTAAGGGGGCCAGGAGAATCAATTAAAATACGTTATCTATTTATAAAAAAACTATATTGTTTAAACGTACTATGCATTTAAAACTAATTTTTTTGAATAATTGAATAATTTTATGTTTGTCTTACTAAGTCCTATTCGGATATTCACTAAAATCTCATTGAAAAAAACTTTGTGGTCCTGAAAAGGACCGATTTTAGAAGCTTAGTTGTCAATTGTTAAACTTAAGCGCGCTCACCACGGATACGACGGGCAAGCTGGATGTCTTTAGGCATAATGGTAACACGCTTAGCATGAATGGCGCACAAATTGGTATCTTCAAACAGACCAACCAAATAGGCTTCGCTTGCTTCCTGCAAAGCCATCACGGCCGAGCTCTGGAAACGCAAATCTGTCTTGAAGTCCTGAGCGATCTCACGCACTAACCGCTGAAAAGGCAGTTTGCGTATCAGCAGCTCAGTACTCTTCTGATAGCGACGAATCTCACGAAGAGCCACAGTCCCAGGGCGATAGCGATGGGGCTTCTTCACTCCTCCGGTCGCTGGGGCACTCTTCCGTGCAGCCTTTGTAGCCAATTGTTTGCGGGGCGCCTTGCCACCAGTCGATTTACGAGCAGTCTGCTTTGTGCGAGCCATTTCAATTCTAATTTCCAAATTCACTGTTCACCGCGTCTTATACACTGAATAACGGCCGGCCCGGTGCTGCCCTTTTTATATACCACAAATGCCGAGGGTTGAAAAGAGAGGGATAGAAAGACATGCCGTTCCTGTTCATCGGGTTAACGAAGAGCGGGAAGGCGTATCGCTCGGACCTCTTCGTTTCTCATTGAATCTGGTATAAAGGCAGCGCCACGAAATGGAACATTAGTTCTTCAGTGACTTTCGTGCAGTGTGTTAACGTCAAAAGAAAATAGTGGAAAATGACTGGCCGTGGTAAAGGAGGCAAAGGCTTGGGAAAAGGTGGCGCCAAGCGTCATCGCAAAGTTTTGCGGGATAACATCCAGGGTATTACGAAGCCAGCTATTCGCCGTTTGGCTCGCCGTGGTGGTGTGAAGCGCATCTCGGGCCTTATCTACGAGGAAACTCGTGGAGTCCTTAAAGTATTCCTGGAAAACGTTATTCGCGATGCCGTCACCTACACCGAGCATGCCAAAAGGAAGACCGTCACGGCTATGGATGTTGTTTATGCTCTAAAGAGACAGGGACGCACTCTATACGGTTTCGGCGGTTAAAATTATTTTTGTACAGCTTGTACTTCACTAGACAATCGGTCCTTTTCAGGACCACCATTTCTAAAAAAGAGAAATAATTGAAAAAGAAAATTTGTATTAATTACGATTTAAATTCTCGTACAGAAACTGAAAAGTTTTTAAAACAAAATAGGTGGAAAAGTAATATTTATGGGATTTTGCGTAATTCATGTTGAAAGTATACGACTTGATAATATAGAAATAATAAAATTCTGATAATTATCTGATCTGAAATAAAGTCACTTTCAAGACGTTATATAGCAATTGAAATAAAAACAGCGTGTAGGGCGCTTTGAATATTGGTATCCTTGATACAGGGTTAAAATATTATAAATACTGTATGACAAAACCTGGTTTATTGCGATAAACTTTAGTATAGGATTGACTACAAATTTTAGCACAAAAAGGATAAAAGAAAATGAATATAACTAATTTTGTTTTATGTTTTTGAATAAAAAAACTAATTTGGAAAATTTTTTTTTGTTTATTCAAGATAAAATCTGTTATTTATTGTGTAACTTTTTTGTATTGACTTCAATTTTGTGTGCTTTTCAGTTGAGGTAATTGAAAACTTGTTCTTTTTAAAAAAATGGTCGTCCTGAAAAGGACGTTTGGATTTATAAGTATTTATGTACAAGGTTGTAAGATACAGGACCGCAATATTTAAGCCTTTTTCTCAGTCTTCTTTGGCAATAGTACGGCCTGGATGTTAGGCAGCACACCACCCTGAGCTATGGTGACACCAGAGAGCAGTTTGTTCAACTCCTCGTCATTACGAATGGCCAACTGCAGATGACGTGGAATAATCCTAGTCTTCTTGTTATCACGGGCAGCATTGCCAGCCAACTCGAGAACCTCAGCTGCTAGGTATTCCATAACGGCAGCCAGGTAAACTGGAGCGCCGGCACCAACGCGTTCAGCATAGTTGCCTTTGCGAAGCAGACGGTGAATACGTCCAACGGGGAACTGAAGACCAGCACGATTCGAGCGGGACTTTGCCTTTCCCTTAACTTTTCCACCTTTTCCACGGCCAGACATTTTCTCCAAGTTCACTATAATTCACTTCACACAAAAATAACGATTATTACGCTGTTTGGGACCACCAATTTATACTTATGCCTTTGACTCTGCCTTCAGTTAGGGGTTGGTTGGTAAGATTGAATTTTTGTGCGTCGCAGACCTGAAAACATTGTTGGAATAAAAGTAGAAAACGGAAACCATTTTTCTCTTTCAAGTAAGTGGAAGTGAAGTGAAATTTAAAGTTATAATGCCGCCAAAAACCAGTGGAAAGGCAGCCAAGAAGGCTGGCAAAGCTCAGAAAAACATAACCAAGAATGATAAGAAGAAAAAGCGCAAGAGGAAGGAAAGTTATGCTATCTACATCTACAAGGTTTTGAAACAGGTCCACCCTGATACTGGAATTTCTTCAAAAGCGATGAGTATAATGAACAGCTTCGTGAACGATATCTTCGAACGTATTGCTGCTGAGGCTTCGCGTCTGGCTCATTACAACAAGCGCTCGACCATCACCAGTCGGGAAATTCAGACGGCTGTACGCCTACTACTGCCTGGAGAGTTGGCCAAGCACGCCGTTAGTGAGGGAACCAAGGCTGTCACCAAGTACACCAGTTCTAAGTAGATTGTTTTCTACTCGGTTGCTGGTCAAAATGATCCAAAAAGGCCCTTTTCAGGGCCACAACATGTTTGATCAAAGAAACAAAATTTGTAATTCATATAACTAAGTAAATAGAAACCACCCTCGATGTTTTACTCGTTTACTTAATGCCAAAAATGGTGTTTATTTGCATTAAAGCTTCAAACTTTACTTGCCCCAGGGAAATTTTCACTCTTTAAAACACATGGTAGCCCTGAAAAGGGCTTGTTAAATTTATTTGGATTTCGATATCCAAAATTACGGTTGCGAACACATTAGCACAATTTATTTTTTTACTGCCGTGGTCTTAGCTTTCGGCTTCTTTGCGGTAGCAGGAGCAGCTGCTTTCTTTACCGTCTTTTTGGGCTTAGCAGATGCAGCTGGTTTAGCTTTTGAGGATTTTTCTGCCTTTGCTTTGGCCGAGGATGACTTCACCTTCGATGCTACGTTGCCGGTTTTTGTCTTAAGGTTACCAGACTTAGCGTCTTTCGCTTTGGCCTTCTCGGTTTTCTTCTTTTCGGCTGTTTTCTTCGTAGCCACGGCTTTTTTAGCTTTGGGCTTTTTCTCACTAGCTCCGGCGGCCTTCTTTGTAGCAGCTCCGGTCTTTTTATTGGCTACCTTCTTACTTTTAGTTTTTATTTCAGCAGATGAAGGTTTCGGCTTTGGCTCCTTTTTGGCAGCAGCCGATAGTTTAAACGAACCGGACGCACCCTTCCCCTTTGTTTGGATCAGCTTACCATTGGCCACGGCAGACTTCAGGTACTTCTTGATGAAAGGAGCTAGCTTCTGAGCGTCGCATTTGTATGTTGCAGTGATGTACTTCTTGATTGCCAGAAGCGAGGACCCTCCACGTTCCTTCAAATTCTTAATTGAAGCATCTACCATCAGTTGAGTTGGTGGATGCGATGGTGGTGCAGTGGTCTTTTTCGGCTTGGCGGCCGCGGATCCCGTTGCCTTTTTGGATTGCACTTTCTTCTCAAGTGGCGCAAGTGGAGTTGCCACAGGAGACGTGGATGTCGCTACAGCTGAATCGGACATTTTATAATGTTTATTCACAAAAAAGAATTTTTTTATGCAAAAAATAGCCCGCCCGACTATTTCCAAAGTCCCTTGTTCGAATGAGAATCGAGGAGGAGAGCATCTTCACTATGTGTTTAACGTAGTTCATTTCTGTTCCAAATATTTATTTGAAGAGTGTGGTTATTTTAAAGTTTTACGATCTTATTATAAAGAACGAAGAATTGGTCTCAGCTGCATTTTATTCCAAAATATTCCAAATTAAAAAAGAAAATTTTGTAATTGACGTAGATGGAAGGATTAAAGTTTCTTTGTTACCCGAATGAAAACGTTTACATAAGTAACTTAAATATTTTCCCTAAAAACATCGTTAAAAATATATAACTTCTTAAATGTGAATATACACAAGTTTGAAAGTTTTAAGTTAAACTTTCAACTATCTGATATGCAAAACAGAACTTAATTTTCGTCTAATATTCATACCTTAATACGGCTTTCAAAATTACTCTTTCCTGGATAAAAAGTGGGCTGACGTTGGACATTCGAATTCTTTTCAATTGTTTTAAAATAAAAAATACTTTTTTTTAGAATAATGTAAGTTTCATTTATTCCTTGTTTTCTTGTTTTTTTCTTGTATTATATCGTATATGTGTTTTCGACATTGTGTAACTAACAATTCCTTAAACTTATTGATATCCCAAAAATAGTTTTTTTTGTTTCTATGTAGAATTCGTTTAAAGGGATTTCTACTTAATCATTTTCGACCATTTTTCCAACTTTTATTTTTTTGAGAAGAATAAAAATAAAAAAAAAAAAAAAATACAATTTGATTATGGTTTTATTCACATATTTAAGTATTTTAATTTAAATAAACAAAATTTACATTGAGGCCGCAAAATCCAGCATACACAGCAGATACATGTTTTTAAGGGGGCCAGGAGAATCAATTAAAATACGTTATCTATTTATAAAAAAACTATATTGTTTAAACGTACTATGCATTTAAAACTAATTTTTTTGAATAATTGAATAATTTTATGTTTGTCTTACTAAGTCCTATTCGGATATTCACTAAAATCTCATTGAAAAAAACTTTGTGGTCCTGAAAAGGACCGATTTTAGAAGCTTAGTTGTCAATTGTTAAACTTAAGCGCGCTCACCACGGATACGACGGGCAAGCTGGATGTCTTTAGGCATAATGGTAACACGCTTAGCATGAATGGCGCACAAATTGGTATCTTCAAACAGACCAACCAAATAGGCTTCGCTTGCTTCCTGCAAAGCCATCACGGCCGAGCTCTGGAAACGCAAATCTGTCTTGAAGTCCTGAGCGATCTCACGCACTAACCGCTGAAAAGGCAGTTTGCGTATCAGCAGCTCAGTACTCTTCTGATAGCGACGAATCTCACGAAGAGCCACAGTCCCAGGGCGATAGCGATGGGGCTTCTTCACTCCTCCGGTCGCTGGGGCACTCTTCCGTGCAGCCTTTGTAGCCAATTGTTTGCGGGGCGCCTTGCCACCAGTCGATTTACGAGCAGTCTGCTTTGTGCGAGCCATTTCAATTCTAATTTCCAAATTCACTGTTCACCGCGTCTTATACACTGAATAACGGCCGGCCCGGTGCTGCCCTTTTTATATACCACAAATGCCGAGGGTTGAAAAGAGAGGGATAGAAAGACATGCCGTTCCTGTTCATCGGGTTAACGAAGAGCGGGAAGGCGTATCGCTCGGACCTCTTCGTTTCTCATTGAATCTGGTATAAAGGCAGCGCCACGAAATGGAACATTAGTTCTTCAGTGACTTTCGTGCAGTGTGTTAACGTCAAAAGAAAATAGTGGAAAATGACTGGCCGTGGTAAAGGAGGCAAAGGCTTGGGAAAAGGTGGCGCCAAGCGTCATCGCAAAGTTTTGCGGGATAACATCCAGGGTATTACGAAGCCAGCTATTCGCCGTTTGGCTCGCCGTGGTGGTGTGAAGCGCATCTCGGGCCTTATCTACGAGGAAACTCGTGGAGTCCTTAAAGTATTCCTGGAAAACGTTATTCGCGATGCCGTCACCTACACCGAGCATGCCAAAAGGAAGACCGTCACGGCTATGGATGTTGTTTATGCTCTAAAGAGACAGGGACGCACTCTATACGGTTTCGGCGGTTAAAATTATTTTTGTACAGCTTGTACTTCACTAGACAATCGGTCCTTTTCAGGACCACCATTTCTAAAAAAGAGAAATAATTGAAAAAGAAAATTTGTATTAATTACGATTTAAATTCTCGTACAGAAACTGAAAAGTTTTTAAAACAAAATAGGTGGAAAAGTAATATTTATGGGATTTTGCGTAATTCATGTTGAAAGTATACGACTTGATAATATAGAAATAATAAAATTCTGATAATTATCTGATCTGAAATAAAGTCACTTTCAAGACGTTATATAGCAATTGAAATAAAAATAGCGTGTAGGGCGCTTTGAATATTGGTATCCTTGATACAGGGTTAAAATATTATAAATACTGTATGACAAAACCTGGTTTATTGCGATAAACTTTAGTATAGGATTGACTACAAATTTTAGCACAAAAAGGATAAAAGAAAATGAATATAACTAATTTTGTTTTATGTTTTTGAATAAAAAAACTAATTTGGAAAATTTTTTTTTGTTTATTCAAGATAAAATCTGTTATTTATTGTGTAACTTTTTTGTATTGACTTCAATTTTGTGTGCTTTTCAGTTGAGGTAATTGAAAACTTGTTCTTTTTAAAAAAATGGTCGTCCTGAAAAGGACGTTTGGATTTATAAGTATTTATGTACAAGGTTGTAAGATACAGGACCGCAATATTTAAGCCTTTTTCTCAGTCTTCTTTGGCAATAGTACGGCCTGGATGTTAGGCAGCACACCACCCTGAGCTATGGTGACACCAGAGAGCAGTTTGTTCAACTCCTCGTCATTACGAATGGCCAACTGCAGATGACGTGGAATAATCCTAGTCTTCTTGTTATCACGGGCAGCATTGCCAGCCAACTCGAGAACCTCAGCTGCTAGGTATTCCATAACGGCAGCCAGGTAAACTGGAGCGCCGGCACCAACGCGTTCAGCATAGTTGCCTTTGCGAAGCAGACGGTGAATACGTCCAACGGGGAACTGAAGACCAGCACGATTCGAGCGGGACTTTGCCTTTCCCTTAACTTTTCCACCTTTTCCACGGCCAGACATTTTCTCCAAGTTCACTATAATTCACTTCACACAAAAATAACGATTATTACGCTGTTTGGGACCACCAATTTATACTTATGCCTTTGACTCTGCCTTCAGTTAGGGGTTGGTTGGTAAGATTGAATTTTTGTGCGTCGCAGACCTGAAAACATTGTTGGAATAAAAGTAGAAAACGGAAACCATTTTTCTCTTTCAAGTAAGTGGAAGTGAAGTGAAATTTAAAGTTATAATGCCGCCAAAAACCAGTGGAAAGGCAGCCAAGAAGGCTGGCAAAGCTCAGAAAAACATAACCAAGAATGATAAGAAGAAAAAGCGCAAGAGGAAGGAAAGTTATGCTATCTACATCTACAAGGTTTTGAAACAGGTCCACCCTGATACTGGAATTTCTTCAAAAGCGATGAGTATAATGAACAGCTTCGTGAACGATATCTTCGAACGTATTGCTGCTGAGGCTTCGCGTCTGGCTCATTACAACAAGCGCTCGACCATCACCAGTCGGGAAATTCAGACGGCTGTACGCCTACTACTGCCTGGAGAGTTGGCCAAGCACGCCGTTAGTGAGGGAACCAAGGCTGTCACCAAGTACACCAGTTCTAAGTAGATTGTTTTCTACTCGGTTGCTGGTCAAAATGATCCAAAAAGGCCCTTTTCAGGGCCACAACATGTTTGATCAAAGAAACAAAATTTGTAATTCATATAACTAAGTAAATAGAAACCACCCTCGATGTTTTACTCGTTTACTTAATGCCAAAAATGGTGTTTATTTGCATTAAAGCTTCAAACTTTACTTGCCCCAGGGAAATTTTCACTCTTTAAAACACATGGTAGCCCTGAAAAGGGCTTGTTAAATTTATTTGGATTTCGATATCCAAAATTACGGTTGCGAACACATTAGCACAATTTATTTTTTTACTGCCGTGGTCTTAGCTTTCGGCTTCTTTGCGGTAGCAGGAGCAGCTGCTTTCTTTACCGTCTTTTTGGGCTTAGCAGATGCAGCTGGTTTAGCTTTTGAGGATTTTTCTGCCTTTGCTTTGGCCGAGGATGACTTCACCTTCGATGCTACGTTGCCGGTTTTTGTCTTAAGGTTACCAGACTTAGCGTCTTTCGCTTTGGCCTTCTCGGTTTTCTTCTTTTCGGCTGTTTTCTTCGTAGCCACGGCTTTTTTAGCTTTGGGCTTTTTCTCACTAGCTCCGGCGGCCTTCTTTGTAGCAGCTCCGGTCTTTTTATTGGCTACCTTCTTACTTTTAGTTTTTATTTCAGCAGATGAAGGTTTCGGCTTTGGCTCCTTTTTGGCAGCAGCCGATAGTTTAAACGAACCGGACGCACCCTTCCCCTTTGTTTGGATCAGCTTACCATTGGCCACGGCAGACTTCAGGTACTTCTTGATGAAAGGAGCTAGCTTCTGAGCGTCGCATTTGTATGTTGCAGTGATGTACTTCTTGATTGCCAGAAGCGAGGACCCTCCACGTTCCTTCAAATTCTTAATTGAAGCATCTACCATCAGTTGAGTTGGTGGATGCGATGGTGGTGCAGTGGTCTTTTTCGGCTTGGCGGCCGCGGATCCCGTTGCCTTTTTGGATTGCACTTTCTTCTCAAGTGGCGCAAGTGGAGTTGCCACAGGAGACGTGGATGTCGCTACAGCTGAATCGGACATTTTATAATGTTTATTCACAAAAAAGAATTTTTTTATGCAAAAAATAGCCCGCCCGACTATTTCCAAAGTCCCTTGTTCGAATGAGAATCGAGGAGGAGAGCATCTTCACTATGTGTTTAACGTAGTTCATTTCTGTTCCAAATATTTATTTGAAGAGTGTGGTTATTTTAAAGTTTTACGATCTTATTATAAAGAACGAAGAATTGGTCTCAGCTGCATTTTATTCCAAAATATTCCAAATTAAAAAAGAAAATTTTGTAATTGACGTAGATGGAAGGATTAAAGTTTCTTTGTTACCCGAATGAAAACGTTTACATAAGTAACTTAAATATTTTCCCTAAAAACATCGTTAAAAATATATAACTTCTTAAATGTGAATATACACAAGTTTGAAAGTTTTAAGTTAAACTTTCAACTATCTGATATGCAAAACAGAACTTAATTTTCGTCTAATATTCATACCTTAATACGGCTTTCAAAATTACTCTTTCCTGGATAAAAAGTGGGCTGACGTTGGACATTCGAATTCTTTTCAATTGTTTTAAAATAAAAAATACTTTTTTTTAGAATAATGTAAGTTTCATTTATTCCTTGTTTTCTTGTTTTTTTCTTGTATTATATCGTATATGTGTTTTCGACATTGTGTAACTAACAATTCCTTAAACTTATTGATATCCCAAAAATAGTTTTTTTTGTTTCTATGTAGAATTCGTTTAAAGGGATTTCTACTTAATCATTTTCGACCATTTTTCCAACTTTTATTTTTTTGAGAAGAATAAAAATAAAAAAAAAAAGAAAAAAAATACAATTTGATTATGGTTTTATTCACATATTTAAGTATTTTAATTTAAATAAACAAAATTTACATTGAGGCCGCAAAATCCAGCATACACAGCAGATACATGTTTTTAAGGGGGCCAGGAGAATCAATTAAAATACGTTATCTATTTATAAAAAAACTATATTGTTTAAACGTACTATGCATTTAAAACTAATTTTTTTTGAATAATTGAATAATTTTATGTTTGTCTTACTAAGTCCTATTCGGATATTCACTAAAATCTCATTGAAAAAAACTTTGTGGTCCTGAAAAGGACCGATTTTAGAAGCTTAGTTGTCAATTGTTAAACTTAAGCGCGCTCACCACGGATACGACGGGCAAGCTGGATGTCTTTAGGCATAATGGTAACACGCTTAGCATGAATGGCGCACAAATTGGTATCTTCAAACAGACCAACCAAATAGGCTTCGCTTGCTTCCTGCAAAGCCATCACGGCCGAGCTCTGGAAACGCAAATCTGTCTTGAAGTCCTGAGCGATCTCACGCACTAACCGCTGAAAAGGCAGTTTGCGTATCAGCAGCTCAGTACTCTTCTGATAGCGACGAATCTCACGAAGAGCCACAGTCCCAGGGCGATAGCGATGGGGCTTCTTCACTCCTCCGGTCGCTGGGGCACTCTTCCGTGCAGCCTTTGTAGCCAATTGTTTGCGGGGCGCCTTGCCACCAGTCGATTTACGAGCAGTCTGCTTTGTGCGAGCCATTTCAATTCTAATTTCCAAATTCACTGTTCACCGCGTCTTATACACTGAATAACGGCCGGCCCGGTGCTGCCCTTTTTATATACCACAAATGCCGAGGGTTGAAAAGAGAGGGATAGAAAGACATGCCGTTCCTGTTCATCGGGTTAACGAAGAGCGGGAAGGCGTATCGCTCGGACCTCTTCGTTTCTCATTGAATCTGGTATAAAGGCAGCGCCACGAAATGGAACATTAGTTCTTCAGTGACTTTCGTGCAGTGTGTTAACGTCAAAAGAAAATAGTGGAAAATGACTGGCCGTGGTAAAGGAGGCAAAGGCTTGGGAAAAGGTGGCGCCAAGCGTCATCGCAAAGTTTTGCGGGATAACATCCAGGGTATTACGAAGCCAGCTATTCGCCGTTTGGCTCGCCGTGGTGGTGTGAAGCGCATCTCGGGCCTTATCTACGAGGAAACTCGTGGAGTCCTTAAAGTATTCCTGGAAAACGTTATTCGCGATGCCGTCACCTACACCGAGCATGCCAAAAGGAAGACCGTCACGGCTATGGATGTTGTTTATGCTCTAAAGAGACAGGGACGCACTCTATACGGTTTCGGCGGTTAAAATTATTTTTGTACAGCTTGTACTTCACTAGACAATCGGTCCTTTTCAGGACCACCATTTCTAAAAAAGAGAAATAATTGAAAAAGAAAATTTGTATTAATTACGATTTAAATTCTCGTACAGAAACTGAAAAGTTTTTAAAACAAAATAGGTGGAAAAGTAATATTTATGGGATTTTGCGTAATTCATGTTGAAAGTATACGACTTGATAATATAGAAATAATAAAATTCTGATAATTATCTGATCTGAAATAAAGTCACTTTCAAGACGTTATATAGCAATTGAAATAAAAATAGCGTGTAGGGCGCTTTGAATATTGGTATCCTTGATACAGGGTTAAAATATTATAAATACTGTATGACAAAACCTGGTTTATTGCGATAAACTTTAGTATAGGATTGACTACAAATTTTAGCACAAAAAGGATAAAAGAAAATGAATATAACTAATTTTGTTTTATGTTTTTGAATAAAAAAACTAATTTGGAAAATTTTTTTTTGTTTATTCAAGATAAAATCTGTTATTTATTGTGTAACTTTTTTGTATTGACTTCAATTTTGTGTGCTTTTCAGTTGAGGTAATTGAAAACTTGTTCTTTTTAAAAAAATGGTCGTCCTGAAAAGGACGTTTGGATTTATAAGTATTTATGTACAAGGTTGTAAGATACAGGACCGCAATATTTAAGCCTTTTTCTCAGTCTTCTTTGGCAATAGTACGGCCTGGATGTTAGGCAGCACACCACCCTGAGCTATGGTGACACCAGAGAGCAGTTTGTTCAACTCCTCGTCATTACGAATGGCCAACTGCAGATGACGTGGAATAATCCTAGTCTTCTTGTTATCACGGGCAGCATTGCCAGCCAACTCGAGAACCTCAGCTGCTAGGTATTCCATAACGGCAGCCAGGTAAACTGGAGCGCCGGCACCAACGCGTTCAGCATAGTTGCCTTTGCGAAGCAGACGGTGAATACGTCCAACGGGGAACTGAAGACCAGCACGATTCGAGCGGGACTTTGCCTTTCCCTTAACTTTTCCACCTTTTCCACGGCCAGACATTTTCTCCAAGTTCACTATAATTCACTTCACACAAAAATAACGATTATTACGCTGTTTGGGACCACCAATTTATACTTATGCCTTTGACTCTGCCTTCAGTTAGGGGTTGGTTGGTAAGATTGAATTTTTGTGCGTCGCAGACCTGAAAACATTGTTGGAATAAAAGTAGAAAACGGAAACCATTTTTCTCTTTCAAGTAAGTGGAAGTGAAGTGAAATTTAAAGTTATAATGCCGCCAAAAACCAGTGGAAAGGCAGCCAAGAAGGCTGGCAAAGCTCAGAAAAACATAACCAAGAATGATAAGAAGAAAAAGCGCAAGAGGAAGGAAAGTTATGCTATCTACATCTACAAGGTTTTGAAACAGGTCCACCCTGATACTGGAATTTCTTCAAAAGCGATGAGTATAATGAACAGCTTCGTGAACGATATCTTCGAACGTATTGCTGCTGAGGCTTCGCGTCTGGCTCATTACAACAAGCGCTCGACCATCACCAGTCGGGAAATTCAGACGGCTGTACGCCTACTACTGCCTGGAGAGTTGGCCAAGCACGCCGTTAGTGAGGGAACCAAGGCTGTCACCAAGTACACCAGTTCTAAGTAGATTGTTTTCTACTCGGTTGCTGGTCAAAATGATCCAAAAAGGCCCTTTTCAGGGCCACAACATGTTTGATCAAAGAAACAAAATTTGTAATTCATATAACTAAGTAAATAGAAACCACCCTCGATGTTTTACTCGTTTACTTAATGCCAAAAATGGTGTTTATTTGCATTAAAGCTTCAAACTTTACTTGCCCCAGGGAAATTTTCACTCTTTAAAACACATGGTAGCCCTGAAAAGGGCTTGTTAAATTTATTTGGATTTCGATATCCAAAATTACGGTTGCGAACACATTAGCACAATTTATTTTTTTACTGCCGTGGTCTTAGCTTTCGGCTTCTTTGCGGTAGCAGGAGCAGCTGCTTTCTTTACCGTCTTTTTGGGCTTAGCAGATGCAGCTGGTTTAGCTTTTGAGGATTTTTCTGCCTTTGCTTTGGCCGAGGATGACTTCACCTTCGATGCTACGTTGCCGGTTTTTGTCTTAAGGTTACCAGACTTAGCGTCTTTCGCTTTGGCCTTCTCGGTTTTCTTCTTTTCGGCTGTTTTCTTCGTAGCCACGGCTTTTTTAGCTTTGGGCTTTTTCTCACTAGCTCCGGCGGCCTTCTTTGTAGCAGCTCCGGTCTTTTTATTGGCTACCTTCTTACTTTTAGTTTTTATTTCAGCAGATGAAGGTTTCGGCTTTGGCTCCTTTTTGGCAGCAGCCGATAGTTTAAACGAACCGGACGCACCCTTCCCCTTTGTTTGGATCAGCTTACCATTGGCCACGGCAGACTTCAGGTACTTCTTGATGAAAGGAGCTAGCTTCTGAGCGTCGCATTTGTATGTTGCAGTGATGTACTTCTTGATTGCCAGAAGCGAGGACCCTCCACGTTCCTTCAAATTCTTAATTGAAGCATCTACCATCAGTTGAGTTGGTGGATGCGATGGTGGTGCAGTGGTCTTTTTCGGCTTGGCGGCCGCGGATCCCGTTGCCTTTTTGGATTGCACTTTCTTCTCAAGTGGCGCAAGTGGAGTTGCCACAGGAGACGTGGATGTCGCTACAGCTGAATCGGACATTTTATAATGTTTATTCACAAAAAAGAATTTTTTTATGCAAAAAATAGCCCGCCCGACTATTTCCAAAGTCCCTTGTTCGAATGAGAATCGAGGAGGAGAGCATCTTCACTATGTGTTTAACGTAGTTCATTTCTGTTCCAAATATTTATTTGAAGAGTGTGGTTATTTTAAAGTTTTACGATCTTATTATAAAGAACGAAGAATTGGTCTCAGCTGCATTTTATTCCAAAATATTCCAAATTAAAAAAGAAAATTTTGTAATTGACGTAGATGGAAGGATTAAAGTTTCTTTGTTACCCGAATGAAAACGTTTACATAAGTAACTTAAATATTTTCCCTAAAAACATCGTTAAAAATATATAACTTCTTAAATGTGAATATACACAAGTTTGAAAGTTTTAAGTTAAACTTTCAACTATCTGATATGCAAAACAGAACTTAATTTTCGTCTAATATTCATACCTTAATACGGCTTTCAAAATTACTCTTTCCTGGATAAAAAGTGGGCTGACGTTGGACATTCGAATTGTTTTCAATTGTTTTAAAATAAAAAATACTTTTTTTTAGAATAATGTAAGTTTCATTTATTCCTTGTTTTCTTGTTTTTTTCTTGTATTATATCGTATATGTGTTTTCGACATTGTGTAACTAACAATTCCTTAAACTTATTGATATCCCAAAAATAGTTTTTTTTGTTTCTATGTAGAATTCGTTTAAAGGGATTTCTACTTAATCATTTTCGACCATTTTTCCAACTTTTATTTTTTTGAGAAGAATAAAAATAAAAAAAAAAAAGAAAAAAAAATACAATTTGATTATGGTTTTATTCACATATTTAAGTATTTTAATTTAAATAAACAAAATTTACATTGAGGCCGCAAAATCCAGCATACACAGCAGATACATGTTTTTAAGGGGGCCAGGAGAATCAATTAAAATACGTTATCTATTTATAAAAAAACTATATTGTTTAAACGTACTATGCATTTAAA
The DNA here is from genome assembly GCA_035047325.1 of Drosophila vallismaia. Classification (NCBI taxonomy): domain Eukaryota; kingdom Metazoa; phylum Arthropoda; class Insecta; order Diptera; family Drosophilidae; genus Drosophila; species Drosophila vallismaia. The sequence goes on from JAWNPU010000092.1 coordinate 511,822, forward strand.
ACTAATTTTTTTGAATAATTGAATAATTTTATGTTTGTCTTACTAAGTCCTATTCGGATATTCACTAAAATCTCATTGAAAAAAACTTTGTGGTCCTGAAAAGGACCGATTTTAGAAGCTTAGTTGTCAATTGTTAAACTTAAGCGCGCTCACCACGGATACGACGGGCAAGCTGGATGTCTTTAGGCATAATGGTAACACGCTTAGCATGAATGGCGCACAAATTGGTATCTTCAAACAGACCAACCAAATAGGCTTCGCTTGCTTCCTGCAAAGCCATCACGGCCGAGCTCTGGAAACGCAAATCTGTCTTGAAGTCCTGAGCGATCTCACGCACTAACCGCTGAAAAGGCAGTTTGCGTATCAGCAGCTCAGTACTCTTCTGATAGCGACGAATCTCACGAAGAGCCACAGTCCCAGGGCGATAGCGATGGGGCTTCTTCACTCCTCCGGTCGCTGGGGCACTCTTCCGTGCAGCCTTTGTAGCCAATTGTTTGCGGGGCGCCTTGCCACCAGTCGATTTACGAGCAGTCTGCTTTGTGCGAGCCATTTCAATTTTAATTTCCAAATTCACTGTTCACCGCGTCTTATACACTGAATAACGGCCGGCCCGGTGCTGCCCTTTTTATATACCACAAATGCCGAGGGTTGAAAAGAGAGGGATAGAAAGACATGCCGTTCCTGTTCATCGGGTTAACGAAGAGCGGGAAGGCGTATCGCTCGGACCTCTTCGTTTCTCATTGAATCTGGTATAAAGGCAGCGCCACGAAATGGAACATTAGTTCTTCAGTGACTTTCGTGCAGTGTGTTAACGTCAAAAGAAAATAGTGGAAAATGACTGGCCGTGGTAAAGGAGGCAAAGGCTTGGGAAAAGGTGGCGCCAAGCGTCATCGCAAAGTTTTGCGGGATAACATCCAGGGTATTACGAAGCCAGCTATTCGCCGTTTGGCTCGCCGTGGTGGTGTGAAGCGCATCTCGGGCCTTATCTACGAGGAAACTCGTGGAGTCCTTAAAGTATTCCTGGAAAACGTTATTCGCGATGCCGTCACCTACACCGAGCATGCCAAAAGGAAGACCGTCACGGCTATGGATGTTGTTTATGCTCTAAAGAGACAGGGACGCACTCTATACGGTTTCGGCGGTTAAAATTATTTTTGTACAGCTTGTACTTCACTAGACAATCGGTCCTTTTCAGGACCACCATTTCTAAAAAAGAGAAATAATTGAAAAAGAAAATTTGTATTAATTACGATTTAAATTCTCGTACAGAAACTGAAGTTTTTAAAACAAAATAGGTGGAAAAGTAATATTTATGGGATTTTGCGTAATTCATGTTGAAAGTATACGACTTGATAATATAGAAATAATAAAATTCTGATAATTATCTGATCTGAAATAAAGTCACTTTCAAGACGTTATATAGCAATTGAAATAAAAATAGCGTGTAGGGCGCTTTGAATATTGGTATCCTTGATACAGGGTTAAAATATTATAAATACTGTATGACAAAACCTGGTTTATTGCGATAAACTTTAGTATAGGATTGACTACAAATTTTAGCACAAAAAGGATAAAAGAAAATGAATATAACTAATTTTGTTTTATGTTTTTGAATAAAAAAACTAATTTGGAAAATTTTTTTTTGTTTATTCAAGATAAAATCTGTTATTTATTGTGTAACTTTTTTGTATTGACTTCAATTTTGTGTGCTTTTCAGTTGAGGTAATTGAAAACTTGTTCTTTTTAAAAAAATGGTCGTCCTGAAAAGGACGTTTGGATTTATAAGTATTTATGTACAAGGTTGTAAGATACAGGACCGCAATATTTAAGCCTTTTTCTCAGTCTTCTTTGGCAATAGTACGGCCTGGATGTTAGGCAGCACACCACCCTGAGCTATGGTGACACCAGAGAGCAGTTTGTTCAACTCCTCGTCATTACGAATGGCCAACTGCAGATGACGTGGAATAATCCTAGTCTTCTTGTTATCACGGGCAGCATTGCCAGCCAACTCGAGAACCTCAGCTGCTAGGTATTCCATAACGGCAGCCAGGTAAACTGGAGCGCCGGCACCAACGCGTTCAGCATAGTTGCCTTTGCGAAGCAGACGGTGAATACGTCCAACGGGGAACTGAAGACCAGCACGATTCGAGCGGGACTTTGCCTTTCCCTTAACTTTTCCACCTTTTCCACGGCCAGACATTTTCTCCAAGTTCACTATAATTCACTTCACACAAAAATAACGATTATTACGCTGTTTGGGACCACCAATTTATACTTATGCCTTTGACTCTGCCTTCAGTTAGGGGTTGGTTGGTAAGATTGAATTTTTGTGCGTCGCAGACCTGAAAACATTGTTGGAATAAAAGTAGAAAACGGAAACCATTTTTCTCTTTCAAGTAAGTGGAAGTGAAGTGAAATTTAAAGTTATAATGCCGCCAAAAACCAGTGGAAAGGCAGCCAAGAAGGCTGGCAAAGCTCAGAAAAACATAACCAAGAATGATAAGAAGAAAAAGCGCAAGAGGAAGGAAAGTTATGCTATCTACATCTACAAGGTTTTGAAACAGGTCCACCCTGATACTGGAATTTCTTCAAAAGCGATGAGTATAATGAACAGCTTCGTGAACGATATCTTCGAACGTATTGCTGCTGAGGCTTCGCGTCTGGCTCATTACAACAAGCGCTCGACCATCACCAGTCGGGAAATTCAGACGGCTGTACGCCTACTACTGCCTGGAGAGTTGGCCAAGCACGCCGTTAGTGAGGGAACCAAGGCTGTCACCAAGTACACCAGTTCTAAGTAGATTGTTTTCTACTCGGTTGCTGGTCAAAATGATCCAAAAAGGCCCTTTTCAGGGCCACAACATGTTTGATCAAAGAAACAAAATTTGTAATTCATATAACTAAGTAAATAGAAACCACCCTCGATGTTTTACTCGTTTACTTAATGCCAAAAATGGTGTTTATTTGCATTAAAGCTTCAAACTTTACTTGCCCCAGGGAAATTTTCACTCTTTAAAACACATGGTAGCCCTGAAAAGGGCTTGTTAAATTTATTTGGATTTCGATATCCAAAATTACGGTTGCGAACACATTAGCACAATTTATTTTTTTACTGCCGTGGTCTTAGCTTTCGGCTTCTTTGCGGTAGCAGGAGCAGCTGCTTTCTTTACCGTCTTTTTGGGCTTAGCAGATGCAGCTGGTTTAGCTTTTGAGGATTTTTCTGCCTTTGCTTTGGCCGAGGATGACTTCACCTTCGATGCTACGTTGCCGGTTTTTGTCTTAAGGTTACCAGACTTAGCGTCTTTCGCTTTGGCCTTCTCGGTTTTCTTCTTTTCGGCTGTTTTCTTCGTAGCCACGGCTTTTTTAGCTTTGGGCTTTTTCTCACTAGCTCCGGCGGCCTTCTTTGTAGCAGCTCCGGTCTTTTTATTGGCTACCTTCTTACTTTTAGTTTTTATTTCAGCAGATGAAGGTTTCGGCTTTGGCTCCTTTTTGGCAGCAGCCGATAGTTTAAACGAACCGGACGCACCCTTCCCCTTTGTTTGGATCAGCTTACCATTGGCCACGGCAGACTTCAGGTACTTCTTGATGAAAGGAGCTAGCTTCTGAGCGTCGCATTTGTATGTTGCAGTGATGTACTTCTTGATTGCCAGAAGCGAGGACCCTCCACGTTCCTTCAAATTCTTAATTGAAGCATCTACCATCAGTTGAGTTGGTGGATGCGATGGTGGTGCAGTGGTCTTTTTCGGCTTGGCGGCCGCGGATCCCGTTGCCTTTTTGGATTGCACTTTCTTCTCAAGTGGCGCAAGTGGAGTTGCCACAGGAGACGTGGATGTCGCTACAGCTGAATCGGACATTTTATAATGTTTATTCACAAAAAAGAATTTTTTTATGCAAAAAATAGCCCGCCCGACTATTTCCAAAGTCCCTTGTTCGAATGAGAATCGAGGAGGAGAGCATCTTCACTATGTGTTTAACGTAGTTCATTTCTGTTCCAAATATTTATTTGAAGAGTGTGGTTATTTTAAAGTTTTACGATCTTATTATAAAGAACGAAGAATTGGTCTCAGCTGCATTTTATTCCAAAATATTCCAAATTAAAAAAGAAAATTTTGTAATTGACGTAGATGGAAGGATTAAAGTTTCTTTGTTACCCGAATGAAAACGTTTACATAAGTAACTTAAATATTTTCCCTAAAAACATCGTTAAAAATATATAACTTCTTAAATGTGAATATACACAAGTTTGAAAGTTTTAAGTTAAACTTTCAACTATCTGATATGCAAAACAGAACTTAATTTTCGTCTAATATTCATACCTTAATACGGCTTTCAAAATTACTCTTTCCTGGATAAAAAGTGGGCTGACGTTGGACATTCGAATTCTTTTCAATTGTTTTAAAATAAAAAATACTTTTTTTTAGAATAATGTAAGTTTCATTTATTCCTTGTTTTCTTGTTTTTTTCTTGTATTATATCGTATATGTGTTTTCGACATTGTGTAACTAACAATTCCTTAAACTTATTGATATCCCAAAAATAGTTTTTTTTGTTTCTATGTAGAATTCGTTTAAAGGGATTTCTACTTAATCATTTTCGACCATTTTTCCAACTTTTATTTTTTTGAGAAGAATAAAAATAAAAAAAAAAAAGAAAAAAAAAATACAATTTGATTATGGTTTTATTCACATATTTAAGTATTTTAATTTAAATAAACAAAATTTACATTGAGGCCGCAAAATCCAGCATACACAGCAGATACATGTTTTTAAGGGGGCCAGGAGAATCAATTAAAATACGTTATCTATTTATAAAAAAACTATATTGTTTAAACGTACTATGCATTTAAAACTAATTTTTTTTGAATAATTGAATAATTTTATGTTTGTCTTACTAAGTCCTATTCGGATATTCACTAAAATCTCATTGAAAAAAACTTTGTGGTCCTGAAAAGGACCGATTTTAGAAGCTTAGTTGTCAATTGTTAAACTTAAGCGCGCTCACCACGGATACGACGGGCAAGCTGGATGTCTTTAGGCATAATGGTAACACGCTTAGCATGAATGGCGCACAAATTGGTATCTTCAAACAGACCAACCAAATAGGCTTCGCTTGCTTCCTGCAAAGCCATCACGGCCGAGCTCTGGAAACGCAAATCTGTCTTGAAGTCCTGAGCGATCTCACGCACTAACCGCTGAAAAGGCAGTTTGCGTATCAGCAGCTCAGTACTCTTCTGATAGCGACGAATCTCACGAAGAGCCACAGTCCCAGGGCGATAGCGATGGGGCTTCTTCACTCCTCCGGTCGCTGGGGCACTCTTCCGTGCAGCCTTTGTAGCCAATTGTTTGCGGGGCGCCTTGCCACCAGTCGATTTACGAGCAGTCTGCTTTGTGCGAGCCATTTCAATTTTAATTTCCAAATTCACTGTTCACCGCGTCTTATACACTGAATAACGGCCGGCCCGGTGCTGCCCTTTTTATATACCACAAATGCCGAGGGTTGAAAAGAGAGGGATAGAAAGACATGCCGTTCCTGTTCATCGGGTTAACGAAGAGCGGGAAGGCGTATCGCTCGGACCTCTTCGTTTCTCATTGAATCTGGTATAAAGGCAGCGCCACGAAATGGAACATTAGTTCTTCAGTGACTTTCGTGCAGTGTGTTAACGTCAAAAGAAAATAGTGGAAAATGACTGGCCGTGGTAAAGGAGGCAAAGGCTTGGGAAAAGGTGGCGCCAAGCGTCATCGCAAAGTTTTGCGGGATAACATCCAGGGTATTACGAAGCCAGCTATTCGCCGTTTGGCTCGCCGTGGTGGTGTGAAGCGCATCTCGGGCCTTATCTACGAGGAAACTCGTGGAGTCCTTAAAGTATTCCTGGAAAACGTTATTCGCGATGCCGTCACCTACACCGAGCATGCCAAAAGGAAGACCGTCACGGCTATGGATGTTGTTTATGCTCTAAAGAGACAGGGACGCACTCTATACGGTTTCGGCGGTTAAAATTATTTTTGTACAGCTTGTACTTCACTAGACAATCGGTCCTTTTCAGGACCACCATTTCTAAAAAAGAGAAATAATTGAAAAAGAAAATTTGTATTAATTACGATTTAAATTCTCGTACAGAAACTGAAAAGTTTTTAAAACAAAATAGGTGGAAAAGTAATATTTATGGGATTTTGCGTAATTCATGTTGAAAGTATACGACTTGATAATATAGAAATAATAAAATTCTGATAATTATCTGATCTGAAATAAAGTCACTTTCAAGACGTTATATAGCAATTGAAATAAAAATAGCGTGTAGGGCGCTTTGAATATTGGTATCCTTGATACAGGGTTAAAATATTATAAATACTGTATGACAAAACCTGGTTTATTGCGATAAACTTTAGTATAGGATTGACTACAAATTTTAGCACAAAAAGGATAAAAGAAAATGAATATAACTAATTTTGTTTTATGTTTTTGAATAAAAAAACTAATTTGGAAAATTTTTTTTTGTTTATTCAAGATAAAATCTGTTATTTATTGTGTAACTTTTTTGTATTGACTTCAATTTTGTGTGCTTTTCAGTTGAGGTAATTGAAAACTTGTTCTTTTTAAAAAAATGGTCGTCCTGAAAAGGACGTTTGGATTTATAAGTATTTATGTACAAGGTTGTAAGATACAGGACCGCAATATTTAAGCCTTTTTCTCAGTCTTCTTTGGCAATAGTACGGCCTGGATGTTAGGCAGCACACCACCCTGAGCTATGGTGACACCAGAGAGCAGTTTGTTCAACTCCTCGTCATTACGAATGGCCAACTGCAGATGACGTGGAATAATCCTAGTCTTCTTGTTATCACGGGCAGCATTGCCAGCCAACTCGAGAACCTCAGCTGCTAGGTATTCCATAACGGCAGCCAGGTAAACTGGAGCGCCGGCACCAACGCGTTCAGCATAGTTGCCTTTGCGAAGCAGACGGTGAATACGTCCAACGGGGAACTGAAGACCAGCACGATTCGAGCGGGACTTTGCCTTTCCCTTAACTTTTCCACCTTTTCCACGGCCAGACATTTTCTCCAAGTTCACTATAATTCACTTCACACAAAAATAACGATTATTACGCTGTTTGGGACCACCAATTTATACTTATGCCTTTGACTCTGCCTTCAGTTAGGGGTTGGTTGGTAAGATTGAATTTTTGTGCGTCGCAGACCTGAAAACATTGTTGGAATAAAAGTAGAAAACGGAAACCATTTTTCTCTTTCAAGTAAGTGGAAGTGAAGTGAAATTTAAAGTTATAATGCCGCCAAAAACCAGTGGAAAGGCAGCCAAGAAGGCTGGCAAAGCTCAGAAAAACATAACCAAGAATGATAAGAAGAAAAAGCGCAAGAGGAAGGAAAGTTATGCTATCTACATCTACAAGGTTTTGAAACAGGTCCACCCTGATACTGGAATTTCTTCAAAAGCGATGAGTATAATGAACAGCTTCGTGAACGATATCTTCGAACGTATTGCTGCTGAGGCTTCGCGTCTGGCTCATTACAACAAGCGCTCGACCATCACCAGTCGGGAAATTCAGACGGCTGTACGCCTACTACTGCCTGGAGAGTTGGCCAAGCACGCCGTTAGTGAGGGAACCAAGGCTGTCACCAAGTACACCAGTTCTAAGTAGATTGTTTTCTACTCGGTTGCTGGTCAAAATGATCCAAAAAGGCCCTTTTCAGGGCCACAACATGTTTGATCAAAGAAACAAAATTTGTAATTCATATAACTAAGTAAATAGAAACCACCCTCGATGTTTTACTCGTTTACTTAATGCCAAAAATGGTGTTTATTTGCATTAAAGCTTCAAACTTTACTTGCCCCAGGGAAATTTTCACTCTTTAAAACACATGGTAGCCCTGAAAAGGGCTTGTTAAATTTATTTGGATTTCGATATCCAAAATTACGGTTGCGAACACATTAGCACAATTTATTTTTTTACTGCCGTGGTCTTAGCTTTCGGCTTCTTTGCGGTAGCAGGAGCAGCTGCTTTCTTTACCGTCTTTTTGGGCTTAGCAGATGCAGCTGGTTTAGCTTTTGAGGATTTTTCTGCCTTTGCTTTGGCCGAGGATGACTTCACCTTCGATGCTACGTTGCCGGTTTTTGTCTTAAGGTTACCAGACTTAGCGTCTTTCGCTTTGGCCTTCTCGGTTTTCTTCTTTTCGGCTGTTTTCTTCGTAGCCACGGCTTTTTTAGCTTTGGGCTTTTTCTCACTAGCTCCGGCGGCCTTCTTTGTAGCAGCTCCGGTCTTTTTATTGGCTACCTTCTTACTTTTAGTTTTTATTTCAGCAGATGAAGGTTTCGGCTTTGGCTCCTTTTTGGCAGCAGCCGATAGTTTAAACGAACCGGACGCACCCTTCCCCTTTGTTTGGATCAGCTTACCATTGGCCACGGCAGACTTCAGGTACTTCTTGATGAAAGGAGCTAGCTTCTGAGCGTCGCATTTGTATGTTGCAGTGATGTACTTCTTGATTGCCAGAAGCGAGGACCCTCCACGTTCCTTCAAATTCTTAATTGAAGCATCTACCATCAGTTGAGTTGGTGGATGCGATGGTGGTGCAGTGGTCTTTTTCGGCTTGGCGGCCGCGGATCCCGTTGCCTTTTTGGATTGCACTTTCTTCTCAAGTGGCGCAAGTGGAGTTGCCACAGGAGACGTGGATGTCGCTACAGCTGAATCGGACATTTTATAATGTTTATTCACAAAAAAGAATTTTTTTATGCAAAAAATAGCCCGCCCGACTATTTCCAAAGTCCCTTGTTCGAATGAGAATCGAGGAGGAGAGCATCTTCACTATGTGTTTAACGTAGTTCATTTCTGTTCCAAATATTTATTTGAAGAGTGTGGTTATTTTAAAGTTTTACGATCTTATTATAAAGAACGAAGAATTGGTCTCAGCTGCATTTTATTCCAAAATATTCCAAATTAAAAAAGAAAATTTTGTAATTGACGTAGATGGAAGGATTAAAGTTTCTTTGTTACCCGAATGAAAACGTTTACATAAGTAACTTAAATATTTTCCCTAAAAACATCGTTAAAAATATATAACTTCTTAAATGTGAATATACACAAGTTTGAAAGTTTTAAGTTAAACTTTCAACTATCTGATATGCAAAACAGAACTTAATTTTCGTCTAATATTCATACCTTAATACGGCTTTCAAAATTACTCTTTCCTGGATAAAAAGTGGGCTGACGTTGGACATTCGAATTCTTTTCAATTGTTTTAAAATAAAAAATACTTTTTTTTAGAATAATGTAAGTTTCATTTATTCCTTGTTTTCTTGTTTTTTTCTTGTATTATATCGTATATGTGTTTTCGACATTGTGTAACTAACAATTCCTTAAACTTATTGATATCCCAAAAATAGTTTTTTTTGTTTCTATGTAGAATTCGTTTAAAGGGATTTCTACTTAATCATTTTCGACCATTTTTCCAACTTTTATTTTTTTGAGAAGAATAAAAATAAATAAAAAAAGAAAAAAAAAATACAATTTGATTATGGTTTTATTCACATATTTAAGTATTTTAATTTAAATAAACAAAATTTACATTGAGGCCGCAAAATCCAGCATACACAGCAGATACATGTTTTTAAGGGGGCCAGGAGAATCAATTAAAATACGTTATCTATTTATAAAAAAACTATATTGTTTAAACGTACTATGCATTTAAAACTAATTTTTTTTGAATAATTGAATAATTTTATGTTTGTCTTACTAAGTCCTATTCGGATATTCACTAAAATCTCATTGAAAAAAACTTTGTGGTCCTGAAAAGGACCGATTTTAGAAGCTTAGTTGTCAATTGTTAAACTTAAGCGCGCTCACCACGGATACGACGGGCAAGCTGGATGTCTTTAGGCATAATGGTAACACGCTTAGCATGAATGGCGCACAAATTGGTATCTTCAAACAGACCAACCAAATAGGCTTCGCTTGCTTCCTGCAAAGCCATCACGGCCGAGCTCTGGAAACGCAAATCTGTCTTGAAGTCCTGAGCGATCTCACGCACTAACCGCTGAAAAGGCAGTTTGCGTATCAGCAGCTCAGTACTCTTCTGATAGCGACGAATCTCACGAAGAGCCACAGTCCCAGGGCGATAGCGATGGGGCTTCTTCACTCCTCCGGTCGCTGGGGCACTCTTCCGTGCAGCCTTTGTAGCCAATTGTTTGCGGGGCGCCTTGCCACCAGTCGATTTACGAGCAGTCTGCTTTGTGCGAGCCATTTCAATTCTAATTTCCAAATTCACTGTTCACCGCGTCTTATACACTGAATAACGGCCGGCCCGGTGCTGCCCTTTTTATATACCACAAATGCCGAGGGTTGAAAAGAGAGGGATAGAAAGACATGCCGTTCCTGTTCATCGGGTTAACGAAGAGCGGGAAGGCGTATCGCTCGGACCTCTTCGTTTCTCATTGAATCTGGTATAAAGGCAGCGCCACGAAATGGAACATTAGTTCTTCAGTGACTTTCGTGCAGTGTGTTAACGTCAAAAGAAAATAGTGGAAAATGACTGGCCGTGGTAAAGGAGGCAAAGGCTTGGGAAAAGGTGGCGCCAAGCGTCATCGCAAAGTTTTGCGGGATAACATCCAGGGTATTACGAAGCCAGCTATTCGCCGTTTGGCTCGCCGTGGTGGTGTGAAGCGCATCTCGGGCCTTATCTACGAGGAAACTCGTGGAGTCCTTAAAGTATTCCTGGAAAACGTTATTCGCGATGCCGTCACCTACACCGAGCATGCCAAAAGGAAGACCGTCACGGCTATGGATGTTGTTTATGCTCTAAAGAGACAGGGACGCACTCTATACGGTTTCGGCGGTTAAAATTATTTTTGTACAGCTTGTACTTCACTAGACAATCGGTCCTTTTCAGGACCACCATTTCTAAAAAAGAGAAATAATTGAAAAAGAAAATTTGTATTAATTACGATTTAAATTCTCGTACAGAAACTGAAAAGTTTTTAAAACAAAATAGGTGGAAAAGTAATATTTATGGGATTTTGCGTAATTCATGTTGAAAGTATACGACTTGATAATATAGAAATAATAAAATTCTGATAATTATCTGATCTGAAATAAAGTCACTTTCAAGACGTTATATAGCAATTGAAATAAAAATAGCGTGTAGGGCGCTTTGAATATTGGTATCCTTGATACAGGGTTAAAATATTATAAATACTGTATGACAAAACCTGGTTTATTGCGATAAACTTTAGTATAGGATTGACTACAAATTTTAGCACAAAAAGGATAAAAGAAAATGAATATAACTAATTTTGTTTTATGTTTTTGAATAAAAAAACTAATTTGGAAAATTTTTTTTTGTTTATTCAAGATAAAATCTGTTATTTATTGTGTAACTTTTTTGTATTGACTTCAATTTTGTGTGCTTTTCAGTTGAGGTAATTGAAAACTTGTTCTTTTTAAAAAAATGGTCGTCCTGAAAAGGACGTTTGGATTTATAAGTATTTATGTACAAGGTTGTAAGATACAGGACCGCAATATTTAAGCCTTTTTCTCAGTCTTCTTTGGCAATAGTACGGCCTGGATGTTAGGCAGCACACCACCCTGAGCTATGGTGACACCAGAGAGCAGTTTGTTCAACTCCTCGTCATTACGAATGGCCAACTGCAGATGACGTGGAATAATCCTAGTCTTCTTGTTATCACGGGCAGCATTGCCAGCCAACTCGAGAACCTCAGCTGCTAGGTATTCCATAACGGCAGCCAGGTAAACTGGAGCGCCGGCACCAACGCGTTCAGCATAGTTGCCTTTGCGAAGCAGACGGTGAATACGTCCAACGGGGAACTGAAGACCAGCACGATTCGAGCGGGACTTTGCCTTTCCCTTAACTTTTCCACCTTTTCCACGGCCAGACATTTTCTCCAAGTTCACTATAATTCACTTCACACAAAAATAACGATTATTACGCTGTTTGGGACCACCAATTTATACTTATGCCTTTGACTCTGCCTTCAGTTAGGGGTTGGTTGGTAAGATTGAATTTTTGTGCGTCGCAGACCTGAAAACATTGTTGGAATAAAAGTAGAAAACGGAAACCATTTTTCTCTTTCAAGTAAGTGGAAGTGAAGTGAAATTTAAAGTTATAATGCCGCCAAAAACCAGTGGAAAGGCAGCCAAGAAGGCTGGCAAAGCTCAGAAAAACATAACCAAGAATGATAAGAAGAAAAAGCGCAAGAGGAAGGAAAGTTATGCTATCTACATCTACAAGGTTTTGAAACAGGTCCACCCTGATACTGGAATTTCTTCAAAAGCGATGAGTATAATGAACAGCTTCGTGAACGATATCTTCGAACGTATTGCTGCTGAGGCTTCGCGTCTGGCTCATTACAACAAGCGCTCGACCATCACCAGTCGGGAAATTCAGACGGCTGTACGCCTACTACTGCCTGGAGAGTTGGCCAAGCACGCCGTTAGTGAGGGAACCAAGGCTGTCACCAAGTACACCAGTTCTAAGTAGATTGTTTTCTACTCGGTTGCTGGTCAAAATGATCCAAAAAGGCCCTTTTCAGGGCCACAACATGTTTGATCAAAGAAACAAAATTTGTAATTCATATAACTAAGTAAATAGAAACCACCCTCGATGTTTTACTCGTTTACTTAATGCCAAAAATGGTGTTTATTTGCATTAAAGCTTCAAACTTTACTTGCCCCAGGGAAATTTTCACTCTTTAAAACACATGGTAGCCCTGAAAAGGGCTTGTTAAATTTATTTGGATTTCGATATCCAAAATTACGGTTGCGAACACATTAGCACAATTTATTTTTTTACTGCCGTGGTCTTAGCTTTCGGCTTCTTTGCGGTAGCAGGAGCAGCTGCTTTCTTTACCGTCTTTTTGGGCTTAGCAGATGCAGCTGGTTTAGCTTTTGAGGATTTTTCTGCCTTTGCTTTGGCCGAGGATGACTTCACCTTCGATGCTACGTTGCCGGTTTTTGTCTTAAGGTTACCAGACTTAGCGTCTTTCGCTTTGGCCTTCTCGGTTTTCTTCTTTTCGGCTGTTTTCTTCGTAGCCACGGCTTTTTTAGCTTTGGGCTTTTTCTCACTAGCTCCGGCGGCCTTCTTTGTAGCAGCTCCGGTCTTTTTATTGGCTACCTTCTTACTTTTAGTTTTTATTTCAGCAGATGAAGGTTTCGGCTTTGGCTCCTTTTTGGCAGCAGCCGATAGTTTAAACGAACCGGACGCACCCTTCCCCTTTGTTTGGATCAGCTTACCATTGGCCACGGCAGACTTCAGGTACTTCTTGATGAAAGGAGCTAGCTTCTGAGCGTCGCATTTGTATGTTGCAGTGATGTACTTCTTGATTGCCAGAAGCGAGGACCCTCCACGTTCCTTCAAATTCTTAATTGAAGCATCTACCATCAGTTGAGTTGGTGGATGCGATGGTGGTGCAGTGGTCTTTTTCGGCTTGGCGGCCGCGGATCCCGTTGCCTTTTTGGATTGCACTTTCTTCTCAAGTGGCGCAAGTGGAGTTGCCACAGGAGACGTGGATGTCGCTACAGCTGAATCGGACATTTTATAATGTTTATTCACAAAAAAGAATTTTTTTATGCAAAAAATAGCCCGCCCGACTATTTCCAAAGTCCCTTGTTCGAATGAGAATCGAGGAGGAGAGCATCTTCACTATGTGTTTAACGTAGTTCATTTCTGTTCCAAATATTTATTTGAAGAGTGTGGTTATTTTAAAGTTTTACGATCTTATTATAAAGAACGAAGAATTGGTCTCAGCTGCATTTTATTCCAAAATATTCCAAATTAAAAAAGAAAATTTTGTAATTGACGTAGATGGAAGGATTAAAGTTTCTTTGTTACCCGAATGAAAACGTTTACATAAGTAACTTAAATATTTTCCCTAAAAACATCGTTAAAAATATATAACTTCTTAAATGTGAATATACACAAGTTTGAAAGTTTTAAGTTAAACTTTCAACTATCTGATATGCAAAACAGAACTTAATTTTCGTCTAATATTCATACCTTAATACGGCTTTCAAAATTACTCTTTCCTGGATAAAAAGTGGGCTGACGTTGGACATTCGAATTCTTTTCAATTGTTTTAAAATAAAAAATACTTTTTTTTAGAATAATGTAAGTTTCATTTATTCCTTGTTTTCTTGTTTTTTTCTTGTATTATATCGTATATGTGTTTTCGACATTGTGTAACTAACAATTCCTTAAACTTATTGATATCCCAAAAATAGTTTTTTTTTGTTTCTATGTAGAATTCGTTTAAAGGGATTTCTACTTAATCATTTTCGACCATTTTTCCAACTTTTATTTTTTTGAGAAGAATAAAAATAAAAAAAAAAAAAAAAAAAAATACAATTTGATTATGGTTTTATTCACATATTTAAGTATTTTAATTTAAATAAACAAAATTTACATTGAGGCCGCAAAATCCAGCATACACAGCAGATACATGTTTTTAAGGGGGCCAGGAGAATCAATTAAAATACGTTATCTATTTATAAAAAAACTATATTGTTTAAACGTACTATGCATTTAAAACTAATTTTTTTTGAATAATTGAATAATTTTATGTTTGTCTTACTAAGTCCTATTCGGATATTCACTAAAATCTCATTGAAAAAAACTTTGTGGTCCTGAAAAGGACCGATTTTAGAAGCTTAGTTGTCAATTGTTAAACTTAAGCGCGCTCACCACGGATACGACGGGCAAGCTGGATGTCTTTAGGCATAATGGTAACACGCTTAGCATGAATGGCGCACAAATTGGTATCTTCAAACAGACCAACCAAATAGGCTTCGCTTGCTTCCTGCAAAGCCATCACGGCCGAGCTCTGGAAACGCAAATCTGTCTTGAAGTCCTGAGCGATCTCACGCACTAACCGCTGAAAAGGCAGTTTGCGTATCAGCAGCTCAGTACTCTTCTGATAGCGACGAATCTCACGAAGAGCCACAGTCCCAGGGCGATAGCGATGGGGCTTCTTCACTCCTCCGGTCGCTGGGGCACTCTTCCGTGCAGCCTTTGTAGCCAATTGTTTGCGGGGCGCCTTGCCACCAGTCGATTTACGAGCAGTCTGCTTTGTGCGAGCCATTTCAATTCTAATTTCCAAATTCACTGTTCACCGCGTCTTATACACTGAATAACGGCCGGCCCGGTGCTGCCCTTTTTATATACCACAAATGCCGAGGGTTGAAAAGAGAGGGATAGAAAGACATGCCGTTCCTGTTCATCGGGTTAACGAAGAGCGGGAAGGCGTATCGCTCGGACCTCTTCGTTTCTCATTGAATCTGGTATAAAGGCAGCGCCACGAAATGGAACATTAGTTCTTCAGTGACTTTCGTGCAGTGTGTTAACGTCAAAAGAAAATAGTGGAAAATGACTGGCCGTGGTAAAGGAGGCAAAGGCTTGGGAAAAGGTGGCGCCAAGCGTCATCGCAAAGTTTTGCGGGATAACATCCAGGGTATTACGAAGCCAGCTATTCGCCGTTTGGCTCGCCGTGGTGGTGTGAAGCGCATCTCGGGCCTTATCTACGAGGAAACTCGTGGAGTCCTTAAAGTATTCCTGGAAAACGTTATTCGCGATGCCGTCACCTACACCGAGCATGCCAAAAGGAAGACCGTCACGGCTATGGATGTTGTTTATGCTCTAAAGAGACAGGGACGCACTCTATACGGTTTCGGCGGTTAAAATTATTTTTGTACAGCTTGTACTTCACTAGACAATCGGTCCTTTTCAGGACCACCATTTCTAAAAAAGAGAAATAATTGAAAAAGAAAATTTGTATTAATTACGATTTAAATTCTCGTACAGAAACTGAAAAGTTTTTTAAACAAAATAGGTGGAAAAGTAATATTTATGGGATTTTGCGTAATTCATGTTGAAAGTATACGACTTGATAATATAGAAATAATAAAATTCTGATAATTATCTGATCTGAAATAAAGTCACTTTCAAGACGTTATATAGCAATTGAAATAAAAACAGCGTGTAGGGCGCTTTGAATATTGGTATCCTTGATACAGGGTTAAAATATTATAAATACTGTATGACAAAACCTGGTTTATTGCGATAAACTTTAGTATAGGATTGACTACAAATTTTAGCACAAAAAGGATAAAAGAAAATGAATATAACTAATTTTGTTTTATGTTTTTGAATAAAAAAACTAATTTGGAAAATTTTTTTTTGTTTATTCAAGATAAAATCTGTTATTTATTGTGTAACTTTTTTGTATTGACTTCAATTTTGTGTGCTTTTCAGTTGAGGTAATTGAAAACTTGTTCTTTTTAAAAAAATGGTCGTCCTGAAAAGGACGTTTGGATTTATAAGTATTTATGTACAAGGTTGTAAGATACAGGACCGCAATATTTAAGCCTTTTTCTCAGTCTTCTTTGGCAATAGTACGGCCTGGATGTTAGGCAGCACACCACCCTGAGCTATGGTGACACCAGAGAGCAGTTTGTTCAACTCCTCGTCATTACGAATGGCCAACTGCAGATGACGTGGAATAATCCTAGTCTTCTTGTTATCACGGGCAGCATTGCCAGCCAACTCGAGAACCTCAGCTGCTAGGTATTCCATAACGGCAGCCAGGTAAACTGGAGCGCCGGCACCAACGCGTTCAGCATAGTTGCCTTTGCGAAGCAGACGGTGAATACGTCCAACGGGGAACTGAAGACCAGCACGATTCGAGCGGGACTTTGCCTTTCCCTTAACTTTTCCACCTTTTCCACGGCCAGACATTTTCTCCAAGTTCACTATAATTCACTTCACACAAAAATAACGATTATTACGCTGTTTGGGACCACCAATTTATACTTATGCCTTTGACTCTGCCTTCAGTTAGGGGTTGGTTGGTAAGATTGAATTTTTGTGCGTCGCAGACCTGAAAACATTGTTGGAATAAAAGTAGAAAACGGAAACCATTTTTCTCTTTCAAGTAAGTGGAAGTGAAGTGAAATTTAAAGTTATAATGCCGCCAAAAACCAGTGGAAAGGCAGCCAAGAAGGCTGGCAAAGCTCAGAAAAACATAACCAAGAATGATAAGAAGAAAAAGCGCAAGAGGAAGGAAAGTTATGCTATCTACATCTACAAGGTTTTGAAACAGGTCCACCCTGATACTGGAATTTCTTCAAAAGCGATGAGTATAATGAACAGCTTCGTGAACGATATCTTCGAACGTATTGCTGCTGAGGCTTCGCGTCTGGCTCATTACAACAAGCGCTCGACCATCACCAGTCGGGAAATTCAGACGGCTGTACGCCTACTACTGCCTGGAGAGTTGGCCAAGCACGCCGTTAGTGAGGGAACCAAGGCTGTCACCAAGTACACCAGTTCTAAGTAGATTGTTTTCTACTCGGTTGCTGGTCAAAATGATCCAAAAAGGCCCTTTTCAGGGCCACAACATGTTTGATCAAAGAAACAAAATTTGTAATTCATATAACTAAGTAAATAGAAACCACCCTCGATGTTTTACTCGTTTACTTAATGCCAAAAATGGTGTTTATTTGCATTAAAGCTTCAAACTTTACTTGCCCCAGGGAAATTTTCACTCTTTAAAACACATGGTAGCCCTGAAAAGGGCTTGTTAAATTTATTTGGATTTCGATATCCAAAATTACGGTTGCGAACACATTAGCACAATTTATTTTTTTACTGCCGTGGTCTTAGCTTTCGGCTTCTTTGCGGTAGCAGGAGCAGCTGCTTTCTTTACCGTCTTTTTGGGCTTAGCAGATGCAGCTGGTTTAGCTTTTGAGGATTTTTCTGCCTTTGCTTTGGCCGAGGATGACTTCACCTTCGATGCTACGTTGCCGGTTTTTGTCTTAAGGTTACCAGACTTAGCGTCTTTCGCTTTGGCCTTCTCGGTTTTCTTCTTTTCGGCTGTTTTCTTCGTAGCCACGGCTTTTTTAGCTTTGGGCTTTTTCTCACTAGCTCCGGCGGCCTTCTTTGTAGCAGCTCCGGTCTTTTTATTGGCTACCTTCTTACTTTTAGTTTTTATTTCAGCAGATGAAGGTTTCGGCTTTGGCTCCTTTTTGGCAGCAGCCGATAGTTTAAACGAACCGGACGCACCCTTCCCCTTTGTTTGGATCAGCTTACCATTGGCCACGGCAGACTTCAGGTACTTCTTGATGAAAGGAGCTAGCTTCTGAGCGTCGCATTTGTATGTTGCAGTGATGTACTTCTTGATTGCCAGAAGCGAGGACCCTCCACGTTCCTTCAAATTCTTAATTGAAGCATCTACCATCAGTTGAGTTGGTGGATGCGATGGTGGTGCAGTGGTCTTTTTCGGCTTGGCGGCCGCGGATCCCGTTGCCTTTTTGGATTGCACTTTCTTCTCAAGTGGCGCAAGTGGAGTTGCCACAGGAGACGTGGATGTCGCTACAGCTGAATCGGACATTTTATAATGTTTATTCACAAAAAAGAATTTTTTTATGCAAAAAATAGCCCGCCCGACTATTTCCAAAGTCCCTTGTTCGAATGAGAATCGAGGAGGAGAGCATCTTCACTATGTGTTTAACGTAGTTCATTTCTGTTCCAAATATTTATTTGAAGAGTGTGGTTATTTTAAAGTTTTACGATCTTATTATAAAGAACGAAGAATTGGTCTCAGCTGCATTTTATTCCAAAATATTCCAAATTAAAAAAGAAAATTTTGTAATTGACGTAGATGGAAGGATTAAAGTTTCTTTGTTACCCGAATGAAAACGTTTACATAAGTAACTTAAATATTTTCCCTAAAAACATCGTTAAAAATATATAACTTCTTAAATGTGAATATACACAAGTTTGAAAGTTTTAAGTTAAACTTTCAACTATCTGATATGCAAAACAGAACTTAATTTTCGTCTAATATTCATACCTTAATACGGCTTTCAAAATTACTCTTTCCTGGATAAAAAGTGGGCTGACGTTGGACATTCGAATTCTTTTCAATTGTTTTAAAATAAAAAATACTTTTTTTTAGAATAATGTAAGTTTCATTTATTCCTTGTTTTCTTGTTTTTTTCTTGTATTATATCGTATATGTGTTTTCGACATTGTGTAACTAACAATTCCTTAAACTTATTGATATCCCAAAAATAGTTTTTTTTGTTTCTATGTAGAATTCGTTTAAAGGGATTTCTACTTAATCATTTTCGACCATTTTTCCAACTTTTATTTTTTTGAGAAGAATAAAAATAAAAAAAAAATACAATTTGATTATGGTTTTATTCACATATTTAAGTATTTTAATTTAAATAAACAAAATTTACATTGAGGCCGCAAAATCCAGCATACACAGCAGATACATGTTTTTAAGGGGGCCAGGAGAATCAATTAAAATACGTTATCTATTTATAAAAAAACTATATTGTTTAAACGTACTATGCATTTAAAACTAATTTTTTTTGAATAATTGAATAATTTTATGTTTGTCTTACTAAGTCCTATTCGGATATTCACTAAAATCTCATTGAAAAAAACTTTGTGGTCCTGAAAAGGACCGATTTTAGAAGCTTAGTTGTCAATTGTTAAACTTAAGCGCGCTCACCACGGATACGACGGGCAAGCTGGATGTCTTTAGGCATAATGGTAACACGCTTAGCATGAATGGCGCACAAATTGGTATCTTCAAACAGACCAACCAAATAGGCTTCGCTTGCTTCCTGCAAAGCCATCACGGCCGAGCTCTGGAAACGCAAATCTGTCTTGAAGTCCTGAGCGATCTCACGCACTAACCGCTGAAAAGGCAGTTTGCGTATCAGCAGCTCAGTACTCTTCTGATAGCGACGAATCTCACGAAGAGCCACAGTCCCAGGGCGATAGCGATGGGGCTTCTTCACTCCTCCGGTCGCTGGGGCACTCTTCCGTGCAGCCTTTGTAGCCAATTGTTTGCGGGGCGCCTTGCCACCAGTCGATTTACGAGCAGTCTGCTTTGTGCGAGCCATTTCAATTCTAATTTCCAAATTCACTGTTCACCGCGTCTTATACACTGAATAACGGCCGGCCCGGTGCTGCCCTTTTTATATACCACAAATGCCGAGGGTTGAAAAGAGAGGGATAGAAAGACATGCCGTTCCTGTTCATCGGGTTAACGAAGAGCGGGAAGGCGTATCGCTCGGACCTCTTCGTTTCTCATTGAATCTGGTATAAAGGCAGCGCCACGAAATGGAACATTAGTTCTTCAGTGACTTTCGTGCAGTGTGTTAACGTCAAAAGAAAATAGTGGAAAATGACTGGCCGTGGTAAAGGAGGCAAAGGCTTGGGAAAAGGTGGCGCCAAGCGTCATCGCAAAGTTTTGCGGGATAACATCCAGGGTATTACGAAGCCAGCTATTCGCCGTTTGGCTCGCCGTGGTGGTGTGAAGCGCATCTCGGGCCTTATCTACGAGGAAACTCGTGGAGTCCTTAAAGTATTCCTGGAAAACGTTATTCGCGATGCCGTCACCTACACCGAGCATGCCAAAAGGAAGACCGTCACGGCTATGGATGTTGTTTATGCTCTAAAGAGACAGGGACGCACTCTATACGGTTTCGGCGGTTAAAATTATTTTTGTACAGCTTGTACTTCACTAGACAATCGGTCCTTTTCAGGACCACCATTTCTAAAAAAGAGAAATAATTGAAAAAGAAAATTTGTATTAATTACGATTTAAATTCTCGTACAGAAACTGAAAAGTTTTTAAAACAAAATAGGTGGAAAAGTAATATTTATGGGATTTTGCGTAATTCATGTTGAAAGTATACGACTTGATAATATAGAAATAATAAAATTCTGATAATTATCTGATCTGAAATAAAGTCACTTTCAAGACGTTATATAGCAATTGAAATAAAAACAGCGTGTAGGGCGCTTTGAATATTGGTATCCTTGATACAGGGTTAAAATATTATAAATACTGTATGACAAAACCTGGTTTATTGCGATAAACTTTAGTATAGGATTGACTACAAATTTTAGCACAAAAAGGATAAAAGAAAATGAATATAACTAATTTTGTTTTATGTTTTTGAATAAAAAAACTAATTTGGAAAATTTTTTTTTGTTTATTCAAGATAAAATCTGTTATTTATTGTGTAACTTTTTTGTATTGACTTCAATTTTGTGTGCTTTTCAGTTGAGGTAATTGAAAACTTGTTCTTTTTAAAAAAATGGTCGTCCTGAAAAGGACGTTTGGATTTATAAGTATTTATGTACAAGGTTGTAAGATACAGGACCGCAATATTTAAGCCTTTTTCTCAGTCTTCTTTGGCAATAGTACGGCCTGGATGTTAGGCAGCACACCACCCTGAGCTATGGTGACACCAGAGAGCAGTTTGTTCAACTCCTCGTCATTACGAATGGCCAACTGCAGATGACGTGGAATAATCCTAGTCTTCTTGTTATCACGGGCAGCATTGCCAGCCAACTCGAGAACCTCAGCTGCTAGGTATTCCATAACGGCAGCCAGGTAAACTGGAGCGCCGGCACCAACGCGTTCAGCATAGTTGCCTTTGCGAAGCAGACGGTGAATACGTCCAACGGGGAACTGAAGACCAGCACGATTCGAGCGGGACTTTGCCTTTCCCTTAACTTTTCCACCTTTTCCACGGCCAGACATTTTCTCCAAGTTCACTATAATTCACTTCACACAAAAATAACGATTATTACGCTGTTTGGGACCACCAATTTATACTTATGCCTTTGACTCTGCCTTCAGTTAGGGGTTGGTTGGTAAGATTGAATTTTTGTGCGTCGCAGACCTGAAAACATTGTTGGAATAAAAGTAGAAAACGGAAACCATTTTTCTCTTTCAAGTAAGTGGAAGTGAAGTGAAATTTAAAGTTATAATGCCGCCAAAAACCAGTGGAAAGGCAGCCAAGAAGGCTGGCAAAGCTCAGAAAAACATAACCAAGAATGATAAGAAGAAAAAGCGCAAGAGGAAGGAAAGTTATGCTATCTACATCTACAAGGTTTTGAAACAGGTCCACCCTGATACTGGAATTTCTTCAAAAGCGATGAGTATAATGAACAGCTTCGTGAACGATATCTTCGAACGTATTGCTGCTGAGGCTTCGCGTCTGGCTCATTACAACAAGCGCTCGACCATCACCAGTCGGGAAATTCAGACGGCTGTACGCCTACTACTGCCTGGAGAGTTGGCCAAGCACGCCGTTAGTGAGGGAACCAAGGCTGTCACCAAGTACACCAGTTCTAAGTAGATTGTTTTCTACTCGGTTGCTGGTCAAAATGATCCAAAAAGGCCCTTTTCAGGGCCACAACATGTTTGATCAAAGAAACAAAATTTGTAATTCATATAACTAAGTAAATAGAAACCACCCTCGATGTTTTACTCGTTTACTTAATGCCAAAAATGGTGTTTATTTGCATTAAAGCTTCAAACTTTACTTGCCCCAGGGAAATTTTCACTCTTTAAAACACATGGTAGCCCTGAAAAGGGCTTGTTAAATTTATTTGGATTTCGATATCCAAAATTACGGTTGCGAACACATTAGCACAATTTATTTTTTTACTGCCGTGGTCTTAGCTTTCGGCTTCTTTGCGGTAGCAGGAGCAGCTGCTTTCTTTACCGTCTTTTTGGGCTTAGCAGATGCAGCTGGTTTAGCTTTTGAGGATTTTTCTGCCTTTGCTTTGGCCGAGGATGACTTCACCTTCGATGCTACGTTGCCGGTTTTTGTCTTAAGGTTACCAGACTTAGCGTCTTTCGCTTTGGCCTTCTCGGTTTTCTTCTTTTCGGCTGTTTTCTTCGTAGCCACGGCTTTTTTAGCTTTGGGCTTTTTCTCACTAGCTCCGGCGGCCTTCTTTGTAGCAGCTCCGGTCTTTTTATTGGCTACCTTCTTACTTTTAGTTTTTATTTCAGCAGATGAAGGTTTCGGCTTTGGCTCCTTTTTGGCAGCAGCCGATAGTTTAAACGAACCGGACGCACCCTTCCCCTTTGTTTGGATCAGCTTACCATTGGCCACGGCAGACTTCAGGTACTTCTTGATGAAAGGAGCTAGCTTCTGAGCGTCGCATTTGTATGTTGCAGTGATGTACTTCTTGATTGCCAGAAGCGAGGACCCTCCACGTTCCTTCAAATTCTTAATTGAAGCATCTACCATCAGTTGAGTTGGTGGATGCGATGGTGGTGCAGTGGTCTTTTTCGGCTTGGCGGCCGCGGATCCCGTTGCCTTTTTGGATTGCACTTTCTTCTCAAGTGGCGCAAGTGGAGTTGCCACAGGAGACGTGGATGTCGCTACAGCTGAATCGGACATTTTATAATGTTTATTCACAAAAAAGAATTTTTTTATGCAAAAAATAGCCCGCCCGACTATTTCCAAAGTCCCTTGTTCGAATGAGAATCGAGGAGGAGAGCATCTTCACTATGTGTTTAACGTAGTTCATTTCTGTTCCAAATATTTATTTGAAGAGTGTGGTTATTTTAAAGTTTTACGATCTTATTATAAAGAACGAAGAATTGGTCTCAGCTGCATTTTATTCCAAAATATTCCAAATTAAAAAAGAAAATTTTGTAATTGACGTAGATGGAAGGATTAAAGTTTCTTTGTTACCCGAATGAAAACGTTTACATAAGTAACTTAAATATTTTCCCTAAAAACATCGTTAAAAATATATAACTTCTTAAATGTGAATATACACAAGTTTGAAAGTTTTAAGTTAAACTTTCAACTATCTGATATGCAAAACAGAACTTAATTTTCGTCTAATATTCATACCTTAATACGGCTTTCAAAATTACTCTTTCCTGGATAAAAAGTGGGCTGACGTTGGACATTCGAATTCTTTTCAATTGTTTTAAAATAAAAAATACTTTTTTTTAGAATAATGTAAGTTTCATTTATTCCTTGTTTTCTTGTTTTTTTCTTGTATTATATCGTATATGTGTTTTCGACATTGTGTAACTAACAATTCCTTAAACTTATTGATATCCCAAAAATAGTTTTTTTTGTTTCTATGTAGAATTCGTTTAAAGGGATTTCTACTTAATCATTTTCGACCATTTTTCCAACTTTTATTTTTTTGAGAAGAATAAAAATAAAAAAAAAGAAAAAAAAATACAATTTGATTATGGTTTTATTCACATATTTAAGTATTTTAATTTAAATAAACAAAATTTACATTGAGGCCGCAAAATCCAGCATACACAGCAGATACATGTTTTTAAGGGGGCCAGGAGAATCAATTAAAATACGTTATCTATTTATAAAAAAACTATATTGTTTAAACGTACTATGCATTTAAAACTAATTTTTTTGAATAATTGAATAATTTTATGTTTGTCTTACTAAGTCCTATTCGGATATTCACTAAAATCTCATTGAAAAAAACTTTGTGGTCCTGAAAAGGACCGATTTTAGAAGCTTAGTTGTCAATTGTTAAACTTAAGCGCGCTCACCACGGATACGACGGGCAAGCTGGATGTCTTTAGGCATAATGGTAACACGCTTAGCATGAATGGCGCACAAATTGGTATCTTCAAACAGACCAACCAAATAGGCTTCGCTTGCTTCCTGCAAAGCCATCACGGCCGAGCTCTGGAAACGCAAATCTGTCTTGAAGTCCTGAGCGATCTCACGCACTAACCGCTGAAAAGGCAGTTTGCGTATCAGCAGCTCAGTACTCTTCTGATAGCGACGAATCTCACGAAGAGCCACAGTCCCAGGGCGATAGCGATGGGGCTTCTTCACTCCTCCGGTCGCTGGGGCACTCTTCCGTGCAGCCTTTGTAGCCAATTGTTTGCGGGGCGCCTTGCCACCAGTCGATTTACGAGCAGTCTGCTTTGTGCGAGCCATTTCAATTCTAATTTCCAAATTCACTGTTCACCGCGTCTTATACACTGAATAACGGCCGGCCCGGTGCTGCCCTTTTTATATACCACAAATGCCGAGGGTTGAAAAGAGAGGGATAGAAAGACATGCCGTTCCTGTTCATCGGGTTAACGAAGAGCGGGAAGGCGTATCGCTCGGACCTCTTCGTTTCTCATTGAATCTGGTATAAAGGCAGCGCCACGAAATGGAACATTAGTTCTTCAGTGACTTTCGTGCAGTGTGTTAACGTCAAAAGAAAATAGTGGAAAATGACTGGCCGTGGTAAAGGAGGCAAAGGCTTGGGAAAAGGTGGCGCCAAGCGTCATCGCAAAGTTTTGCGGGATAACATCCAGGGTATTACGAAGCCAGCTATTCGCCGTTTGGCTCGCCGTGGTGGTGTGAAGCGCATCTCGGGCCTTATCTACGAGGAAACTCGTGGAGTCCTTAAAGTATTCCTGGAAAACGTTATTCGCGATGCCGTCACCTACACCGAGCATGCCAAAAGGAAGACCGTCACGGCTATGGATGTTGTTTATGCTCTAAAGAGACAGGGACGCACTCTATACGGTTTCGGCGGTTAAAATTATTTTTGTACAGCTTGTACTTCACTAGACAATCGGTCCTTTTCAGGACCACCATTTCTAAAAAAGAGAAATAATTGAAAAAGAAAATTTGTATTAATTACGATTTAAATTCTCGTACAGAAACTGAAAAGTTTTTAAAACAAAATAGGTGGAAAAGTAATATTTATGGGATTTTGCGTAATTCATGTTGAAAGTATACGACTTGATAATATAGAAATAATAAAATTCTGATAATTATCTGATCTGAAATAAAGTCACTTTCAAGACGTTATATAGCAATTGAAATAAAAACAGCGTGTAGGGCGCTTTGAATATTGGTATCCTTGATACAGGGTTAAAATATTATAAATACTGTATGACAAAACCTGGTTTATTGCGATAAACTTTAGTATAGGATTGACTACAAATTTTAGCACAAAAAGGATAAAAGAAAATGAATATAACTAATTTTGTTTTATGTTTTTGAATAAAAAAACTAATTTGGAAAATTTTTTTTTGTTTATTCAAGATAAAATCTGTTATTTATTGTGTAACTTTTTTGTATTGACTTCAATTTTGTGTGCTTTTCAGTTGAGGTAATTGAAAACTTGTTCTTTTTAAAAAAATGGTCGTCCTGAAAAGGACGTTTGGATTTATAAGTATTTATGTACAAGGTTGTAAGATACAGGACCGCAATATTTAAGCCTTTTTCTCAGTCTTCTTTGGCAATAGTACGGCCTGGATGTTAGGCAGCACACCACCCTGAGCTATGGTGACACCAGAGAGCAGTTTGTTCAACTCCTCGTCATTACGAATGGCCAACTGCAGATGACGTGGAATAATCCTAGTCTTCTTGTTATCACGGGCAGCATTGCCAGCCAACTCGAGAACCTCAGCTGCTAGGTATTCCATAACGGCAGCCAGGTAAACTGGAGCGCCGGCACCAACGCGTTCAGCATAGTTGCCTTTGCGAAGCAGACGGTGAATACGTCCAACGGGGAACTGAAGACCAGCACGATTCGAGCGGGACTTTGCCTTTCCCTTAACTTTTCCACCTTTTCCACGGCCAGACATTTTCTCCAAGTTCACTATAATTCACTTCACACAAAAATAACGATTATTACGCTGTTTGGGACCACCAATTTATACTTATGCCTTTGACTCTGCCTTCAGTTAGGGGTTGGTTGGTAAGATTGAATTTTTGTGCGTCGCAGACCTGAAAACATTGTTGGAATAAAAGTAGAAAACGGAAACCATTTTTCTCTTTCAAGTAAGTGGAAGTGAAGTGAAATTTAAAGTTATAATGCCGCCAAAAACCAGTGGAAAGGCAGCCAAGAAGGCTGGCAAAGCTCAGAAAAACATAACCAAGAATGATAAGAAGAAAAAGCGCAAGAGGAAGGAAAGTTATGCTATCTACATCTACAAGGTTTTGAAACAGGTCCACCCTGATACTGGAATTTCTTCAAAAGCGATGAGTATAATGAACAGCTTCGTGAACGATATCTTCGAACGTATTGCTGCTGAGGCTTCGCGTCTGGCTCATTACAACAAGCGCTCGACCATCACCAGTCGGGAAATTCAGACGGCTGTACGCCTACTACTGCCTGGAGAGTTGGCCAAGCACGCCGTTAGTGAGGGAACCAAGGCTGTCACCAAGTACACCAGTTCTAAGTAGATTGTTTTCTACTCGGTTGCTGGTCAAAATGATCCAAAAAGGCCCTTTTCAGGGCCACAACATGTTTGATCAAAGAAACAAAATTTGTAATTCATATAACTAAGTAAATAGAAACCACCCTCGATGTTTTACTCGTTTACTTAATGCCAAAAATGGTGTTTATTTGCATTAAAGCTTCAAACTTTACTTGCCCCAGGGAAATTTTCACTCTTTAAAACACATGGTAGCCCTGAAAAGGGCTTGTTAAATTTATTTGGATTTCGATATCCAAAATTACGGTTGCGAACACATTAGCACAATTTATTTTTTTACTGCCGTGGTCTTAGCTTTCGGCTTCTTTGCGGTAGCAGGAGCAGCTGCTTTCTTTACCGTCTTTTTGGGCTTAGCAGATGCAGCTGGTTTAGCTTTTGAGGATTTTTCTGCCTTTGCTTTGGCCGAGGATGACTTCACCTTCGATGCTACGTTGCCGGTTTTTGTCTTAAGGTTACCAGACTTAGCGTCTTTCGCTTTGGCCTTCTCGGTTTTCTTCTTTTCGGCTGTTTTCTTCGTAGCCACGGCTTTTTTAGCTTTGGGCTTTTTCTCACTAGCTCCGGCGGCCTTCTTTGTAGCAGCTCCGGTCTTTTTATTGGCTACCTTCTTACTTTTAGTTTTTATTTCAGCAGATGAAGGTTTCGGCTTTGGCTCCTTTTTGGCAGCAGCCGATAGTTTAAACGAACCGGACGCACCCTTCCCCTTTGTTTGGATCAGCTTACCATTGGCCACGGCAGACTTCAGGTACTTCTTGATGAAAGGAGCTAGCTTCTGAGCGTCGCATTTGTATGTTGCAGTGATGTACTTCTTGATTGCCAGAAGCGAGGACCCTCCACGTTCCTTCAAATTCTTAATTGAAGCATCTACCATCAGTTGAGTTGGTGGATGCGATGGTGGTGCAGTGGTCTTTTTCGGCTTGGCGGCCGCGGATCCCGTTGCCTTTTTGGATTGCACTTTCTTCTCAAGTGGCGCAAGTGGAGTTGCCACAGGAGACGTGGATGTCGCTACAGCTGAATCGGACATTTTATAATGTTTATTCACAAAAAAGAATTTTTTTATGCAAAAAATAGCCCGCCCGACTATTTCCAAAGTCCCTTGTTCGAATGAGAATCGAGGAGGAGAGCATCTTCACTATGTGTTTAACGTAGTTCATTTCTGTTCCAAATATTTATTTGAAGAGTGTGGTTATTTTAAAGTTTTACGATCTTATTATAAAGAACGAAGAATTGGTCTCAGCTGCATTTTATTCCAAAATATTCCAAATTAAAAAAGAAAATTTTGTAATTGACGTAGATGGAAGGATTAAAGTTTCTTTGTTACCCGAATGAAAACGTTTACATAAGTAACTTAAATATTTTCCCTAAAAACATCGTTAAAAATATATAACTTCTTAAATGTGAATATACACAAGTTTGAAAGTTTTAAGTTAAACTTTCAACTATCTGATATGCAAAACAGAACTTAATTTTCGTCTAATATTCATACCTTAATACGGCTTTCAAAATTACTCTTTCCTGGATAAAAAGTGGGCTGACGTTGGACATTCGAATTCTTTTCAATTGTTTTAAAATAAAAAATACTTTTTTTTAGAATAATGTAAGTTTCATTTATTCCTTGTTTTCTTGTTTTTTTCTTGTATTATATCGTATATGTGTTTTCGACATTGTGTAACTAACAATTCCTTAAACTTATTGATATCCCAAAAATAGTTTTTTTTGTTTCTATGTAGAATTCGTTTAAAGGGATTTCTACTTAATCATTTTCGACCATTTTTCCAACTTTTATTTTTTTGAGAAGAATAAAAATAAAAAAAAAAAAAAAAAATACAATTTGATTATGGTTTTATTCACATATTTAAGTATTTTAATTTAAATAAACAAAATTTACATTGAGGCCGCAAAATCCAGCATACACAGCAGATACATGTTTTTAAGGG
The DNA here is from genome assembly GCA_035047325.1 of Drosophila vallismaia. Lineage (NCBI taxonomy): Eukaryota > Metazoa > Arthropoda > Insecta > Diptera > Drosophilidae > Drosophila > Drosophila vallismaia. The sequence goes on from JAWNPU010000092.1 coordinate 540,819, forward strand.
GGCCAGGAGAATCAATTAAAATACGTTATCTATTTATAAAAAAACTATATTGTTTAAACGTACTATGCATTTAAAACTAATTTTTTTTGAATAATTGAATAATTTTATGTTTGTCTTACTAAGTCCTATTCGGATATTCACTAAAATCTCATTGAAAAAAACTTTGTGGTCCTGAAAAGGACCGATTTTAGAAGCTTAGTTGTCAATTGTTAAACTTAAGCGCGCTCACCACGGATACGACGGGCAAGCTGGATGTCTTTAGGCATAATGGTAACACGCTTAGCATGAATGGCGCACAAATTGGTATCTTCAAACAGACCAACCAAATAGGCTTCGCTTGCTTCCTGCAAAGCCATCACGGCCGAGCTCTGGAAACGCAAATCTGTCTTGAAGTCCTGAGCGATCTCACGCACTAACCGCTGAAAAGGCAGTTTGCGTATCAGCAGCTCAGTACTCTTCTGATAGCGACGAATCTCACGAAGAGCCACAGTCCCAGGGCGATAGCGATGGGGCTTCTTCACTCCTCCGGTCGCTGGGGCACTCTTCCGTGCAGCCTTTGTAGCCAATTGTTTGCGGGGCGCCTTGCCACCAGTCGATTTACGAGCAGTCTGCTTTGTGCGAGCCATTTCAATTCTAATTTCCAAATTCACTGTTCACCGCGTCTTATACACTGAATAACGGCCGGCCCGGTGCTGCCCTTTTTATATACCACAAATGCCGAGGGTTGAAAAGAGAGGGATAGAAAGACATGCCGTTCCTGTTCATCGGGTTAACGAAGAGCGGGAAGGCGTATCGCTCGGACCTCTTCGTTTCTCATTGAATCTGGTATAAAGGCAGCGCCACGAAATGGAACATTAGTTCTTCAGTGACTTTCGTGCAGTGTGTTAACGTCAAAAGAAAATAGTGGAAAATGACTGGCCGTGGTAAAGGAGGCAAAGGCTTGGGAAAAGGTGGCGCCAAGCGTCATCGCAAAGTTTTGCGGGATAACATCCAGGGTATTACGAAGCCAGCTATTCGCCGTTTGGCTCGCCGTGGTGGTGTGAAGCGCATCTCGGGCCTTATCTACGAGGAAACTCGTGGAGTCCTTAAAGTATTCCTGGAAAACGTTATTCGCGATGCCGTCACCTACACCGAGCATGCCAAAAGGAAGACCGTCACGGCTATGGATGTTGTTTATGCTCTAAAGAGACAGGGACGCACTCTATACGGTTTCGGCGGTTAAAATTATTTTTGTACAGCTTGTACTTCACTAGACAATCGGTCCTTTTCAGGACCACCATTTCTAAAAAAGAGAAATAATTGAAAAAGAAAATTTGTATTAATTACGATTTAAATTCTCGTACAGAAACTGAAAAGTTTTTAAAACAAAATAGGTGGAAAAGTAATATTTATGGGATTTTGCGTAATTCATGTTGAAAGTATACGACTTGATAATATAGAAATAATAAAATTCTGATAATTATCTGATCTGAAATAAAGTCACTTTCAAGACGTTATATAGCAATTGAAATAAAAATAGCGTGTAGGGCGCTTTGAATATTGGTATCCTTGATACAGGGTTAAAATATTATAAATACTGTATGACAAAACCTGGTTTATTGCGATAAACTTTAGTATAGGATTGACTACAAATTTTAGCACAAAAAGGATAAAAGAAAATGAATATAACTAATTTTGTTTTATGTTTTTGAATAAAAAAACTAATTTGGAAAATTTTTTTTTGTTTATTCAAGATAAAATCTGTTATTTATTGTGTAACTTTTTTGTATTGACTTCAATTTTGTGTGCTTTTCAGTTGAGGTAATTGAAAACTTGTTCTTTTTAAAAAAATGGTCGTCCTGAAAAGGACGTTTGGATTTATAAGTATTTATGTACAAGGTTGTAAGATACAGGACCGCAATATTTAAGCCTTTTTCTCAGTCTTCTTTGG